>CM021697.1:89913868-90054292 GCA_011074415.1 Stictonetta naevosa | reverse complement strand
GCATTATTTAATGTCATCTTCTGCTGTACACATTAAATTGTCTCCTAGCCTTGCCCAGGATCGCTACAACTCTCAGAGTGCCTGGACTGAACACACATATCTGCACCTAGACAGCTAAGGAAACAACCATACTGCTAACAAAAGTTTTTGCTTTGATGCAAAGCCATCTCACAGAATTTCTAGGTTGGAAGAGACCTCAAGATCACTGAGTCCAACCTCTGACCTAACACTAACACTCCCCACTAAACCATATCCCTAAGCTCTACATCTAAACGCCTTTTAAAGACCTCCAGGGATGGTGACTCCACCGCTTCCCTGGGCAGCCCGTTCCAATGTCTAACAACCCTTTCAGTAAAGAAGTTCTTCCTAAGATCCAACCTAAAACTCCCCTGGCACAACTTAAGCCCATTCCCCCTCGTCCTGTCACCAGGCACGTGGGAGAACAGACCAACCCCCACATTGCTACAGACTCCTGTAAGGTACCTGTAGAGAGCGATAAGGTCACCCCTGAGCCTCCTTTTCTCCAGGCTGAACAATCCCAGCTCCCTCAGCCGCTCCTCGTAGGACTTGTTCTCCAGGCCCCTCAGCAGCTTCATCGCCCTTCTCTGGACTCGCTCAAGCACCTCGATGTCCTTCTTGTAGCGAGGGGCCCAAAACTGAACACAGTACTCGAGGTGCGGCCTCACCAGAGCCGAGTACAGGGGGACGATCACCTCCCTAGCCCTGCTGGCCACACTGTTTCTTATACAAGCCAGGATGCTGTTGGCCTTCTTGGCCACCTGAGCACACTGCTGGCTCATATTCAGCCAACTATCAACCATCACTCCCAGGTCCTTCTCTGCCAGGCAGCTCTCCAACAACTCATCTCCCAGCCTGTAGCTCTGCTTGGGGTTATTGCGCCCCAGGTGCAGGACCCGGCACTTGGCCTTGTTGAACTTCATGCAGTTGACCTCAGCCCAATGGTGCAGCCTATCCAGATCCTCCTGTAGAGCCTTCCTACCCTTGAGCAGATCGACACATGCACCTAACTTGGTGTCATCTGCAAACTTACTGAGGATGCACTCAATGCCCTCGTCCAGATCATCGATGAAGATATTGAAGAGGACCGGCCCCAGCACTGAACCCTGGGGAACGCCACTAGTGACTGGCCTCCAACTGGATTTGACTCCATTCACCACGACTCTTTGGACCCGGCTATCCAGCCAGTTTCTAACCCAACGAAGTGTGCTCCAGTCCAAGCCAAGAGCAGCCAGTTTCTTGAGGAGAATGCTGTGGGAAACGGTGTCAAAAGCCTTGCTGAAGTCAAGGTAGACCACATCCACAGCCTTTCCCTCATCCACCCAGCGCGTCACTTTGTCATAGAAGGAGATCAGGTTCGTCAAGCAGGACCTGCCTTTCATAAACCCATGCTGACTGGGCCTGATCGCCTGCTTGCCCTGCAAGTGCTGTGTGATGACTCTCAAGATAATCTGCTCCATGAGCTTCCCTGGCACTGAGGTCAAACTGACAGGCCTGTAGTTTCCCAGGTCAGTCCTCTGGCCCTTCTTGTAGATGGGCATCACGTTTGCTAGCCGCCAGTCAACTGGGATCTCCCCCGTTGGCCAGGACTTTTGATAAATGATGGTAAGGGGCTTGGCCAGCACGTCTGCCAGTTCTCTCAGTACCCTTGGGTGGATCCCATCCGGCCCCATCGACTTGCGCCCATCCAAGTGCCGTACCAGGTCACCAACCATTTCTTCGTGGATAGTGAGGGCCACATCCTGCTCCCCATGCCCTTCCACCAGTTCAGGGTACTGGGTATCCAGAGAACAACCGGTATTGCCGCTAAAGACTGAGGCGAAGAAGGCATTAAGCACCTCCACCCTTTCCTCATCTCTTGTAACCAAGTTTCCCCCCGCATCCAGTAAAGGATGGAGATTCTCCATAGTCCTCCTTTTTGTGTTGATGTATTTACAAAAACATTTTTTATCTTTAACAGCAGTAGCCAGATTGAGCTCCAGATGAGCTTTGGCTTTTCTAATTTTGTCCCTGCACAGCCTCGCAACATCCTTATAGTCCTCCCTAGCGGCCTGCCCACTTTTCCAAAGATTATAAACCCTCTTTTTTCTCCTAAGCTCAAGCCACAATTCTCTGTTCAGCCAGGCTGGTCTTCTTCCCCGCTGGCTCATCTTTGGGCACGTGGGGACAGACCGTTCCTGCGCCATTAAGATTTCCCTCTTGAAGAGCGCCCAGCCTTCCTGGACTCCTCTGCCCTTCAGAACCACCTCCCAAGGGACTCTACCAACCAGTGTCCTCAGCAGCACAAAGTCAGCCCTCCGAAAGTCCAATACAGCAGTTTTACTGGTCCCCTTCCTGGCCTTGCCAAGAATAGAGAACTCTACCATTTCGTGGTCACTCTGCCCAAGACAGCTCCCGACAATCACATCCTCCACCAGTCCTTCTCTGTTTGTGAAGAGAAGGTCTAGCGGGGCGCCACCCCTGGTAGGCTCACTAACCAGCTGCGTCAGGAAGCTATCTTCCACGCTCTCCAGAAACCTCTTAGACTGCTTTCTCTGGGCTGTGTTGTGCTTCCAGGATATGTCAGGGAAGTTGAAGTCCTCCACGAGAAAAAGCGCTGAAGATTTCGCAACTTCTGTCAGCTGCCTGTAGAACTCCTCATCTGTCTCCTCATCCTGGTTCGGCGGTCTATAACAGACCCCGACCAGGACGCTAGCCTTGTTGGCCCCGGCGATCCTAACCCAAAGGGACTCGACCTTGTCATTCCCAGCCTCGAGTTCTACAACATCGAAAGACTCTCTAATATAGAGAGCCACACCACCACCCCTTCTGTGCTGCCTGTCCCTTCTGAAGAGTTTATAGCCAGTCTATAATCTCTTTTCCTCCAAATTTAAATTCAGCATTTTGGGAAGTTTAATTATGGATCAGATTAAGGAACTGTGTTTAAATAATTTGCCCTGGTTAACTAAAAATTTGGGAATACTTACTGAACTTACTGAATGTACTGGGAATATGGGAAAAGTCCACGCTTTTGATTAATTGATTACTAAATTCTAACACATAGTATGAGGCACAGACTGTACAGTCCTGTCACTTTTATGAACACAAAAGAGGATGCAACATGTGAAGTTAAAGGCTAATCCCATGGGAATTTCTGGAATGACTTTGAAGTGAATAGAATTGACACCAGGTGAAAAATGAGCCCAAACTCTAAAACTACAAAAGAAGTGTAAAGAGTGGTCCCATTTCATTGCATAAGTGTCAGTATATATGCTATTAAAAAGAATTACTACTTGTTTTGCAAGGAATCCTGTGCTCTTTCATTCTATGGGATGCAAATGAGATACCTGTCTTTAGAGAATTATTGAAATCTGATGACAAGAAGCAGATCAAGTAAGATGCTCTTAACTTAATGGCGGCTGTGACATGCATCTGTATAAGAAATTGAAGATGGGTGAAATCAGCCTGATATGCTGATAGATGAGCCTCAGCCCATTCTAAAACTGAATCTATTTTTTGTCTCTTTTCTTTTTTCTTACTGGAAAGATGGTTGTCCAGTCTAAGACCTCTTGTTATTTTCTAATTCTTTGGAAGAGCTGTTGTTTTTAGCTGGTGGACAAACAGTAACATTGATCATGAAAAAACTGAGAAATGTACATTACGAAAACTTTTTTCCTCCAAAATACTGTCTACTGAATAGCTATTTTAATAGACGATGTCTTCCTTTCCCATTAGAATTGGCCAAATTCTATGCATTTGATTGTTTTATTGTGGATTCCAACTTTTGATTCCCTAGTGACAAATGCCATAATAGACAAACAGCTGGGGTATTCTCTTCACTCAAAAATTACCTTTGCCAAGAATGCTTCTGACTATGAAAGCAAGAGCGGGCGCACACACACACCAGGGAAAGACTGAAAATCATCTATAAAAAGCCGTAAATATTGCTTATTCCTTCTTTTAGGATTTTCTGTCATGGTTATGACTGTTCTGTGGAAGCAACTTTTAGGGCACAATTGAACTTAGTATTGACAATTACAGTTCTCTCATCTATGCACGGGACTGACAAAATGTGTAGAGATGAAAAGTGAATTCCCTAAGATCACAACAGCTACAACACAGACATCTGTAAGCTGATTTTCACAACACAACTCATTCATTCTCTTCCTATTCCTAGGAAAACGGACTGTAGATTTAGCTACATGGCTCAAGTCTGTGATCCAGTGCATGTTTACTACTGTACATGTCTCCAAGTACGTAGGACATAAAAAAGACTTATTTTAGAAAACATACACATGCTAGAGGCTGCAGAGGAGAACCATCGATAGAAAGAAGACAGAGTTAACGTAACCAGCATGATGTGCCAGTGGTATTATATTAGCAACAGCATTTCATACAAACCAAGCTTAAGAGTAGCAAATCAAGACCAAAGAAAAAAATGTCAGAATATAGACAGGTGTTCCTAGGAACAAGATGTAGTCAAGGAGGCAGTTTATGTCAAAGATGGCATCCGAGGAATGGGTCTCAAAGACTGAAAACTGATCTCTAGCAGAAGGGCTGGGGGGATAGATGTGGCCAAGATGAAGGACCCACCCGCAAAGCATGCACTGAAGAAACATGCTGGAATAAGTGGCAGACTGGGCATTTTCAGAGAAGCACATAGGAAAAAACTGAGTTTGGAGAAAATACAAGGTCAAGATGATGGGAAAGAGCTACAGACAGTAGTCATGGAGAGGTCATTTAAGGAATTCAGAGGTCAAGGAAAAAGTGGATAGCATGAAGAGATGGAAGGGTCAAGAGTAAGCTAAAAATGCTTATGACCGCTGTGTTTTTACTGGGGGGAGGAGAAGGGGGGGCGGGGGGGATGGAAACTTGATTAGAATGAGTTTGGAGTTTGTTAGGATGAATGCAAGGAAGAGAAAGGTGGGCACTGGGTTAAGCTTATTAGCAATTTTATGGACAGGCATTAAGATCATCTGCCCCAAAGAAGTTACATTTTTCATAAACAAGAACTTCTTGCACAGCCTGGGACTTTGCAAAGATTCAGTCTTTGTTAATATACAGATACAATTCACAGACGAGCTTCGAGTGTGAAATATCCCATCCGGCTTGTAGCACTCACCAAACTTTAGACAGAAATAATAATAATGTGGTGAAATGGGATATGCCATACACCATCTGGCAGCTGTGCAAACAAGAAGAAGAACCCTATGAAGAACATTATTACACGTTTGGGGACCTGCTGATTACGTTGCATGTCTAAGGTTAGACATTTTGGTGTGTAAAACTTGAGAACATAGTCTAAATCGTGGATAATTTAATAGGTTGCACATGGACTTCACCTCTAGTTTATCCATTCTTTTGTATTTAGCAATACATCCCATCTTAAAAGGCTGTCTTGCTTTTATAGCTTAAAGTGCTGCACATTTGAAATACACAAGGTTGAAAGAAATAATCATAATTTTTCCAGAACTGGAGAAATATGTATAGTAGAATGGTCCTATCAGGATGGTCAGTACTGCCATAGAGCTGAGAGTTCATATTTCATATTAATATACCACCTCTGTAGTTGGCAAATCCTTTTCCCTTTAGAGAGACCAAGGATTTTTTATTCATGTCTTTTTTTTGCTTTACTTTATGAAGGAGAACAACAGAAAGTGATTAAGGAGAGTGTGTTAAAAAAAAAAAAAAAGCTCTTTAAACTAACAAGCTTATGGATTTTGAAGGACTGCCAGGAGAGTCATTAACGGAAAATATTCAAAAGGCACTTAAACGTGTTCTCTGACTTGAATAGATTTGTTTCTGTCACCCCACAAGAAAACAGAACAACAGAAGTCCCCAGCTTGCTCCCTGGCTGCTTCTCCATGTTCAGCAGTGTATTTCAATTACTCATTCTGGCCCTTCTCCACTGTCAGTATTCTCTGTCCTGCTCCCACTCCATCCAAGAAATACTCATCTTTCTTTTACCTATCTCATGTTGACTATTTCTGCTACTTGAAGCGCTGACTTGCTTGTCCTTTATACCACCTCTATCACCAGGGCTCTGTACTTCATCATACATGACTTATATGTGGTCCCCTATGCATTCCTGCATTCTTTTCCAATCTCCTCTCACCACCTCATGCCAAATTCCTCTTCTTTCTGAAATGCCGTGAGGCGTACATCATGCTGGTACTGTAGCAGATGGTGCTTTGGAGAAAAGGGATCAGGTGCACAATTAAGATGGGCAGATCTGAAACTGCAGTTTGATTAAGTTTTCCAGATATGGAGAGGATGCATCAGGTTCTGCTCTAACTTGGAAACTAACCTCAAGCACTGTGAACCCACACTCCTGCTAGTAACTGGCCATAGCGTCACTGAGAAGAAATTCTTCCTCTTATTTTCCCTATAAATGGTGGTATATCATTGACTAATATTGATTCACTTATTTTTTCACAATGTCTCAGGAGAGCAAAGCATATTGTTTCAGAATTAGTAGAACAATTGAAAACTAGTAGATTTCTGTCTCAGGTCTTCTATATCATCCCCAACACAATAGCTTTAGGTCCTTTCTATATCTTCTAGAGTACCCTTATGTTTCTCATCCCATTCTTCCTGTGATTACCATAATTCTAGCTCTCTCCTGTATGTCCCTTCACATCTTAAATACTCGTAGCTGACTTGTGCCTAAAATTTTGGTCTTACTGGCAGATTTGGCTAAGAATGGTACTTGCTATTACTCCAGCCCTCCACATACTGATCATCCTGATGGCAACTCCCTTGCTTTTGCCTGGTGTGGACAATAATTTAGTCCCTCCTGATCCCAGATGTTGACTTGCACAAAGTTCTGTCAAGCTTGGCATGTGCAATGACTGCTTAAACCTCATTTCCTTAGGAAACCAGTTAAAACACTTCACTTCCTTTTTTAAACTGGATTAAATAACTCCAAGATGGATGGTGTAGCAGCCGGACAAACATGACCTGGTCAGGAGTGGCGCCAGGGCTCACAGGTGCTCCTTTCAAAGCTGGGGAAAATAGCACACAGTGTTGACTCATCTTTCAGCCCTCACAGAGGGCTTGTGATTGCTCATTGAATTAAACACCCCTGCTTGATATTCCCTCCCTCCCTCCTGTAACACCTTCTTCACTCACGCATTTGCATGGAACGCTTACTTGTCAGCCTTCACCTGAAGTGCCCACAGTAACAGATACAAAAAGATAGCTTCTGCTTCCATAGCATCAAGGACTGACACCTCTGGGGGTGGGCTACAATGTATGAATGATAAAACAGAAACATTTCGAAGTCCCAAATAATGAATGAACCCCCTGTAATAATCAGGGTAAAATTGCAAATAATGATATATCCCCTGGCAAAAGGCCTATTACAAGTTTTAAAAGAACTGAAATTGTCCAAGCATAACTGTATTTTTTGACAAAATACAAGAGGAGGATGTAGCAGTAGTAAATAGCAAGTTACCTGACACAGCCCTTATCTCATTAGCCCCTAATTTAACTTAACTAGTAAAAGCATTTCTTTTTGCTGTGTAATATATTCTTTTGAAATACAGAGAATGTGTAGCAACATAGCTTTTCTTCCATTGCATTCAACAAAATAATTTACATTTGAAATTACCTTCTTAGTACTTCTCAAAGCCTAACGTAATATCATCAGAATACTGAAACCAAGGATCCAATCTTTTTGAGTAAGTCTAAAAGATGAAAGCAATTCTCAGGGAAACGTTAATTATAACACAATGTTGAAAAGAGGAGAAACACAGAGTTTGTACATTCAAGGCTGAAAAAAGCAGCAGTTTTGATTCCTCATATCCTTTCAGCAAAAGATTTCTGAGTGGTTACAAATCTTAATTGACCATAGCAACACATGTCAGGAAAGGTAAGTAGTGTCATTCCTATGCCAAGGAGAAGAAAAGAAGTACAACAGGAAGGAGCAATAGGTCAAGCCTGAAGAGCATGAAAGCCTGGATTAAAAGCCAGGCATTGCTGGCTCTCAACCCATGCTTAAATCACTGCTCCAACAACAACAACAAAAAAATTGTCGGTCAAATTTGATTGAATTTGAGAGACCATTCTATAATCAATCATGACAGGGTTAATTCTCCTAAACTCTCACTAGCAGATGCTAATCTGCCCTGGAGTACATCCATGATTCCAGGGTAATTATGGATGGAAATCTCAAAAAGCAGCTTGTAAGTGAAGAATTGTGCATGGCCTTCTTTTTTCTTTCCTTTTTTTTTTTTTTCACTCCTTTTATCTCCCTCCCCATAAAATGGCTTAAAAAAAAAAAAAAAAAAAAAAACAGCAAAACTTAGTATCCCACCTCTTCCAGTATTAAGGCCACAGTTGAATTCTAGATATCTTTTTATCCTCGGTCCTTCTAACCTTAGTTCTATTAAGTGTCCATTGCAAGTTGCTCTCCTGAAAAACATCCACTGTACTTTCCAGTATCCACCTACTCCACAATTAGTTTTTTGAGCCCAACCCATTTTGAACTAACTCTTTTTCTGCCAGATGAAAAGCAAAACAAAACAAAACAGCAATGAAAAAGAAGAACAACAAACACCAGAAATCCGGCCAACACACAAATAATACATCTCCTACCAGACTTCTACTAATTTTGGAGTAAACAAAAAAACAACAACAATTCCTTACTTCAATAGAGAACTCCAGGAGAATAAGAAATTCTAAAAAGAAAAGGTAGAATTTAATTTATAGAATTAAATGACAAGTTGGTCATAGTTGGTCATAGGGATATTAACTCTTACCTCTTTCTAGTGGATTAATGGGAGTGAGACACCTTTATAAGCAGAACATCCCCCCCCCCCCCCGCCCCTTTTCTTTTTCCCCAAAACGCACATGCTCTGTCTTATATTCTGGAGGGATAACCTTCATAGTTATCTCTGAGGTAAAGTTCAAGTCACTTTCCCTCACCCACCAGTAGACAGTAGCGCTTTCACACAAACCATATCTCATAGAAGTAAATGAACAAAGTCTCCCCAAAATGATACCTCCTGGAGCCAACACACTGCAGCATGACAAGCTTTTTCACACTGATTGCAGTACTTCTGAAAACCAAAAGTCTGTGGCTGCAGTATAGATGTTTAAAAATAATTCTCTAAACAGAAGACAACTTTTTTTTCAAAGGGTTTTTGATACTTCTTGATTGCTCTTTCCCTCAGTGTCCATAACAAATAAAAATCTTCCCTACGATACAACAGCCAGAGCACCTAGGCACACGCTGAGCAGCCGGTCAGAAGCTGCTGGGTGGGATTCCCAACTTAAGTCCCGTCTTCTTCTGCTGAAGTACTATCTGGGGGTACTGTCTCCTCTTCCTGGATATCTATTAGGAAACTTATTGTACTTTTAATCATCTTTGAGACTTCAGCTTCATTTTTAAGTTTGGTTAAGACTGAGCTATGAATTTTGATATTGTTTAGGATGTGAGAAGAGAGAAATAGGATGGGACAGAAAACTAAGGAAACTTCATTTCCACTGGGGACACACCTAAAAAAGCATTGCCTGGGAAGCTGGCTCCAGGACACAAGGTTAGATTTTGGTCTCTGCAGCAGTAGGCATTAACTTAAGAAACAAAACAAAATGCTAACAACCCCTTCTAAACCTCACAGCTGAAAATACAATTATTCTTAAAACAAAGCCAAAACCAGTAGCGCGGTTATTCATTCTCTCCAAACAGAGAGAAGGCTCTCCAAGAATCCTCATGGTTTCACATGTTCTTCCTTCATATGACCTATTTCAATGTTTCTGTCACAATGCTTTCTTACCTTTCAATAGGTGATGGTGCTGGGGATGTCTGTCTGCGTGAGAAAGACGTACAGTGAATGAATCCCTCGAGCGGAGGAAAGTATCTACCTGAACACATTCATCAGATTATTGCTTGTAGAATAAAATGAACAACTGGTTGACTGGCATCAAACAGCACAATTCAATCAGCAGAGAGGTGCAAACTTCCAGAGTTTCTGCAGAAGTTAAATATTTTCATTTCCATGGTACTAAGGTCAGTAAAGCATAAATCCAAAAATTTGCCTCTAATTAAGTGATAAAGCTAATTGGATCTGAGTTTATTTACTGATAATAGCCTGTGCTGTTGAGATAAATGGCTAGCAAAAGCCAAGGGAAGGATTTTTCTTCTTTAAGACCCCATTAAGGTACAAGCTCTGATTTGGCTTGATCACAACACTGTTTTTAATGTTTAAGGTGTATTGAAACAATAGAGACTACATTACTTTGATCAGTTAAGATGATTAAAAAAAAAATCAAGTGAGATGATACATGGCCATCACTTGATTCCCCCGCTGTGTTTTGGTAACCCAAGGACTGTATGAAAGAGGATCCATTGAAATATACAATGAGATGCTGTCCTTGCTGCAGTTTAATAAGAACATGTTTTTTGTTGTTGGTGGTTTGTTTTTTTTTTTTTTTTTGGTGGTGGTTTTGGGTTTTTTTTTTGGTCAAAAAGAGATTAAAAAATACTAAAACACTAAACTTTTTGGTGTAAACTAGAGTCAAATAAACATTGTATTTCTTTAACATGCACTGTTTCTTGTGAAAAATGGAACCGATTTAACTTAGGAAGAAACAAATAAAAAGGCAGTAAGAAAGCTGCTCCAATTAGTAATTTGCTTAAGGACATATTTCATTTCAAGTGCACAAAAAGTCTTATTGACTTTGCTATTGAAGTATCTCGCTGCATTGCATCAAAGTGCTAAGTACATCACAGAATCAACTCTTAAATCTCCAGGTGTAACAGCGGGAAAGAAAACATGAGCGTGAAACCACAAAATTGAAGCAGAAATGTCTGCCCAAGTCTGAAGTGTTGGCTCTGAGAAGTATAATTTTCCCAGAGGTCTCAGTAAGGGGTTAACTGAGATGGCAAGCAAAGATAATTCAGATGTCAACATTGTTAATTATTTAATTGCTCATAAAAGCACAATTGGTGCAGACACAGCTATGAATGACATCTCATTCCTGAGACAAAGCTGAGGGGAGGGAACGTGGCTTTGGAAAACATTTGGAAAATTTCCTCCTTGTCAAGGAAAAACAAAGAAACAAACACATCAGTCACATCTCTTTACATTATGTGTAATAAAGTGTGATTAGCAGCAGCTATACATTTCCTGGAGTAATTATTTTTCCCTACAGGTTTACCATTCTGAATGAATTCATCCAGAATGTGATACACTGCTGTCAGACCTCTTCTTTGGTCTGATTTTTAACCACAGTACATCCAAGCTAATTAAGAAAAAATATTTCACATTAGTGGAAATGACTTTTACAAGCATTTTTGTCTTGAACTGAAGCAGGAATTTTCATAGAACACTTCGAGATTTTTTTTAATGGTGTATAGCAATGCATAAATAAAACAAACCTCTAATTTTCAGTAAAAGTGAAAGGAGAAGCAGAAAACTGACATTTTTTGCTTCTATGATAGCCATGACAGAGACAACTCAGTTTCTCTAGAACAAACCAGACTGAAAGAAAGTACTTGGCTATCCATCCTACATCCTTACCAAACATTTTTAGCATTACAATACATTTTATTTTGGTTAACAGACCTACTTTTATGGTTAACAGACCTACTTTTGTGCCAAAAGGTAGGACATCCTATACAAGCACACTACAATTAACAGGACATATTCACAATCATTTAAAAAAAAAAGCCTACATATTTAGGTTGATTTAAAATACAAGTATGCTCTGTTTCAAAATGATAACTCAAGTTTTTAAGTTGAAGTGAAATAATCATTAATTTAAAAAATTTTTTTTTACATTTCAAATGAAATGACAGAGTTAAAATAGAAAATATTGTTCAATAGTGTTCTGGATGCTGAGCATAGTAAAAACATTCTTATTTGTCTACAAAATATACACACTTCCATAAAACCATATACTTAATCAAAATTTTTCATCAGAGAAATTTGATAAGTGTTTTATCTCTAAGAATTGTAAACTCATATCCCTTTTGGTCTGCCAAAATGAGAAATCAGGTTTCACCTTTAGGAATGGCTAGAGAATGAGAAGAGGGAAGAGGCTTCTTCTGTGCATCCCTCAGACACAGCAGAGCCACCTGCAATAATCCTCTCTACAGTCCAGACACATGCTCCTTCTTGAGAAATATCCAAAGCAACTCTGAGTAAAAGTCACAAGATCAGAATACCCTTTCAATATAGCTAGTATTGACAATCTGGTTAATAAGACATGACATTATTATTATTATTATCCTTTCATATGAAACAAGCAAGCTAAAAATAATAAGCCTCCCCCTAATTCACATATTCACGTGCATTACCAAGACCTCGCAGCAATCAGACCTGTTCTGCTTTACCCTAGCGTACAAAGAATGCAATCAGACTTCAGAAATACAAAATAACAAGTCCCACAGAAAATATCAAGAAGTTTTGTATTTAAGGCCCTCCATGGGGGAGTGGATCCGATTATTCTTCAAGTGACAGATTATTTCTAAATTAACATGTAGTCTGATATAATTTAAGCATTAACAGGTCAAAAAACATGGCCAAAAGTTCTGTGGTTGAAGGATTTCTTTAAGGAAAAGTGAATTTCTAATGCAGGTAAGCTTTTGTGAATACTTCCTATTATCTCATTAGCATGTTTTCTGACCCCTGGACTTTCAAATCTCTTGCATAGTCTGCATTCCTAATCTTGTTTAAAACCATATTTAAATGCAGAATAACTGATTAGCCAACATCCTTTCTGTTACACAGCCACGTTTTATGCTTTTATACTGGAAAGTGCCATCCATTATTTTTTATTTCTCTGACCTTACACTGAAAAAAAGCACAATACAGTAACACACTGTATTTTTACTGCAAATTCAAGGACTTTTTTTTTTTTTCCCCAAAAAAATAACAGTGAAAAAAGGCTCTTTTCTCCAAAGATGTTTTCTGGAATATTTACTGAAACATCATACTTATTTATATATTTCTTATATATCTGAACTGACATGTGCCAAAGTGTGAAAGCTGAACAACAAACAGAGATCCTAATTTCATTGTGATGAAAATACGTCCACAAATGAGAGAGTACACCTTCTGTGTTTTGGATGTGCTGTTTACAAACCTCATTTACTTAAATTATGGTGCTTGCTCATGTGTCCCGTATGTTCAAATTGCACATCACTTAATGCTTTAAGTAACAGAGACATTAGAACAAGATCATAGAGTAATGGTACTTTGTATTGGTTTCTTTCAGCAGTCAAGTGAAATGAGATTCAACCACTACTTTGTATATTCTTTTCAACATAATTTAATAAATGAGATAATTTGTACTAGGCAATATATATTTTCCCCCCTCAAGTCTTAGGAAGTCTAAACATTCCATAATTTGATTTGTACCTTGCCACATAACTTGAATGTTGTGAGCACACCCCCAAGTATTTCTGAAGTGAAACATATTTAGAAAGTGGAATGATTCTAAGACACATATATCTCATGCTTTTAAGCCACAAGTATATAATTCAAATTTTCATGGTGGGTACAATGCAGGGAGAGTTGCACTAAAACTAGTTTCAGATGAGAAAGTATCAAAACTGGCTTCACTTCTATTATTTTCCATTGCAATAAAGACTGCTTGTTACAATTACCAGGACTTTGGGATGCATACTACTATGGTTTTATATATATATATATATATATTTTTTTTTCCCTACTGAATCAAGGGAAGCTAATTTTGTGGCACAGCAAAGCAGAAGATCCACATTAAAGTCTCTACAGTTAATTTCTCTATGGTTTTGTAATTTTGCCATACCAAACAAGTACCTTGAAGAAATTTTTTTGATTTATTGATTCAAGAAATTTGCTAAAAATGAAACATTGAATAAAGATGGTTAATCGTCTTTATATAATTACTGCAAATTATCATATCCATTAATATAAGAAAATGTGTGTATTTATACTGAACCAGGGTTTTTGTTTGTTTGTTTTTGTTTTTTGTTTTTTATAATACTATATACTATGCTGTGCTATAGATACTAATTCAGAGCAGGCTTTGAGAAATGTAACTGTTTATTTCATACTGAGTTTCATCAGGGATAGTCTTTAAAGGGTATGTGCTGATTATTACTGTACAGTTTATGATTCAATTTGTGACCTACATGTCAGAATAAAAGCCATAGAGTAAAATGGCTCAACCAACCTCATCTGCAAATCATTTGCAACAAAGAATACTAGTAGCATGATACCAATCCCTAAACCTCTGATTTTTCTGAATCAAAGTACACATGCAGTAATTACTACTAACTGCTTTTAATGCTGCTCGTACTTAAAATGGGATTAAAGATTTAACATTGAGGAGAAAAGGACCAAGACACCTTTGTAAAATCAGTTAAATTCATTTGAAAAAGACAATTAAAATTATCTAGATTGAAAACAAGGGTTAGAGACACATCACAACATGGAACCTCCTCTTATGTAACTTGGGGCTTAATTAAACTGTGTGGCAAAAATGTCCTTTTCTCTGATAAACCAGGCTGATTTCTTATTTACTTATTTTATCAATATACCTGCTACTAATCTTGAGGGTGGGGGGGGACCAAGATTACTAAACAAAATACTCCTGTTTTTAATTAAGTTTACAACAGTTTTAATCTTTTTTGAAATATAATTTAAGGAGCACAGCAACAAATTTACTATACAATTAAGAGCTAATTAAGTGATGCTACATACTACTGTTATTCTTTTTTTTCCCTAGCTTTCCTAGAAAAAGTAATGTAATTTTCAATTTTGTGATATATAAACATGAAATTTTAATCTACTGGTGCCTCATAAGGCACTTTGTAATTATGCTTTCCTTGAATGTTAATTATAGTTTTAATATTTTCTTTCCCTGCTACTGGCAGTTGTTCACAGCACTGTTCCGACTTTCACGTCTTCCTTCAAGACTTCCTGCTTCACTTCTGAGAACCAACTGAAAAGGAATATTACGCCTTTAAGCTAAACTCCTTGTGCACGTTAACAAGCAAGTATTCTACAGACACATGATTTATAAATTCATAACTCAGACTGCTAACTTTTCCTTCCCCCAAATGCAGTAACAGACAGAACATGTGGCAGTAGTAAAGCTTTTGGGAAGGGAAAAAATACAACAGGAAAAAAAGCCCCACCCTTCTGCTGTGGTTATGTGGACTTCTAGCCTCTCCTTGCGTGATTAAAACAAAAAGAAAAAGCACGACAGATAATCCCTGAATACCCAGCCTTTAAATATGCAGGAGCCTTATGCACGCAGAAGCACGTTAGGTAAATGCATGCATTATCTGAATTGGAGGTGTGGAAGCAGAAGTATCCCCCTCGCCCCAACCTCAAGCAAATGCAAGCTACTATTTTACAAGCAGAAAAAAATAAAATAAAATTGAGATTTTATTCAGCTCTTGGGAAAATAAAATAAAATAAAACACTAAGTAACCTTAAGGTATAATTTGTGGTCACTTTGAAGTAGCAATGTGAAGAAACTGTCCCTTTCCATATTCCTCTAATGACCAGTCAAGTTACAAAGGTTGAGAGGTGCATGAACATCTTGTCTATTTGCAAGCATGATCATTATGACAGATTTTGAGACAGAGAAGAGAAAATAATCACTATTTAGTTCTTCTATATTAAGCCAATGTTTTTCAAACTATCGGACAGAACTCATTTACTGAACTGTTGAAAGCTGAGTAACCTGCATAGAGCAGAGAAATAAATTCTATACTTAAAAATAAACTTCATCACTGCACCTAGCATGTTGTTAGGAGATGATGTATTGTGCAAAATGCATAGGGTGGAAAACAATATTACCAAACTCATGTAAACACACAGTTCTAAACTGCTCTAAACCAGTTTCAAACGTACAGAAATTGTCATTCTCCTGTAGAATTTCAATAGCAATTTTACCGCAAACCCTCTTGGAGCACCTACTAACAAATATAACATATTCTGCCTGACTCCTGCCAGCAGAAGCACAAGTATGCTTGCGTGTGCAGGTGATGTGCTAAGCAACGATAATCTAAAGCCATCTTCCTTCTGATCAGTCTCTTTGGAAGCAAGCAAAAAACATGACAGCATGCTCTCTGAGCTCTGACGCGCAGAGCCCTGGGTGCCAACCCCTTCTCACTGTCCCTGGCAAGGGCCTCTCTCACAACCCTCTTGAAAAGCAGTCTTTGCACAGTCTTTGGACCAATAGGTTATGTCAGACATGTAACCTTCTTTTTTAAAAAGGGAGGGGTATTTGTTTTTGTTTGTTTAATATTACACTGTGATGGGAAAACAGCAAGTGTAAAATGAAGAGAGTGAACAGCTATTAAAAAAATCAAATGAACTTCAGGTTCATTTCACGGTCCTGGGCAGCTTGCTCTAAGCGTCCCTGCTTGAGCAGGGGGTTGGACCCAGCAGCCTCCAGAGGTGCCTTCCGCCCTCAGCTGTGCTGTGAGCCTGCCATTCAGGCTCAAAACTTCTCAGCTCATCTAAAGGTATGACCTGGTTTGGGATTCCTGAACGTCTGCAAGTGATAACAGTAATATGCACAGAACGTGTACTTTTACCATGAATGATTGCACGTGCTTCGCAAAGCTATAGCACTTGTAAGAAAATAGAAAAAATATTTTTTAGCGAAGGTCTTCTTTGTTCCCTTCCACCCCAAATGTGTTTTTTCCATGTTTTCCATAACCTTTTGAGAAGAAAAACAAACAAAAAAGAACTCTGTGCCACCAAGAATTGTATTTAGATTTGTGTAGTAGGAAGTTATAGAAACACCGATGATGCACTTATGAAAACAACAGATCTCTTGAATAAATGTCAAAATATAAGACAATAATTCTTTAAAGTGAAACTGCCATCTATTGTTTTCCTTTAGGCTACTATTCTTTATATATGGCCACCAGAGATAGGTGGGAGAGAAAAAAAACAACAACAACACAAAAACCTTGCTCAGAGGGGTGAAATCTAGGGCTAGAGCTGGAAGCTCACAAGGAAAATTGCTGCTTTCTTCGTATTTCCTTAAACGTGGCTGCATCTTGCATCACTTTAGCTTTGCTATGTATCATTTCTATGAGTTTGATAGGTGGGTGGTATTTTTTGATTATTTTTTTTCTGTTTATTGCTAATACCAGATTTTGTTTTAGTATTCATCATCCCTCAGTTTGCACACAAAATCATCCAGAATAGGCTGCAATGGATTTCATTGTACCCTTGACAGCACCAGGATAAAGCCAGAGGATGCGTCACTACATCCAACAGCAGATGAAGCAGCATGCAGGGTTGATCAACAGTAGTTTACATGGCAGAAACAATACTGAAATCCGCTTTTCTCTTTTTTAGAACCCAAACAAGCAAAAGATTCACATGCCTTGCCTTAGATAACTATACATCACTAAAAAGAGATTTTAAACATAAGGAGAATTATTTTGTGCAGAGGCAATAGATAAGTTCTGCTATGAAGTGTAAAGCATAAAAGTGAATTTTGAGTCACTTCAATTAATGTGCACTAATAAAAAGAGAAGGAAACCTGCTCTATAATTCTCGCCAAGTTTATTCCACTTGTCAGTTTTCATCTACAACACAACTAAATCAAAACTGTCAGTAGTTATTATTAAGCTTCTCATTGTTTTATTAACTGCTTAGGCAGCTGCACAATCACTGTTTCTATTTTCCCGGCTATAAAAAAAAATAAATAAATAAATAAAAAGCTACTTTAAGTTTTTGAGTTGCGTCTTGTGCTAGTACTTAATTCTCTTTAGAACAGGAGCAAACTATTGTTCCTGACCCTCATATGCCTTATAATAGCATTAATCATGCTAAATTCTTTTGGTGCTCATGTGGATATAATGTAATTATAACAAATTCCTGAAGATAATTCCTTATTCCCATTGGTCTTTGAGGCAAACCTAAAGCGCACTTAATTTCAATAAATGAAAACATGCTGTAAAACTTCTTTTGGTAAAATAAAGATTATAAAATAAATAATAAATATCACTAAGGAAAAGTAAAATTTATTAAACTAAAAGTGATATATAATAAAAACCAATTAATTTCTAATGCATTTTTCCATGTTTTCTTCCCATTACCCAAAACAATAAAAATCTTTAAACTGCTGTCTCAAACTACAAATGTAGTTTATTCCCCTATTAAAAAGACTTACTTTTAAAGCACATAATTTAGCAAAATATTTTCGATGTGCACATAGGGCTACTCCCAAAACACAACTTGCAACCTAGAATTCAACAATATTTACAGCCTAATAAAATGCTGGCAAATAGAGGATTTTTGGAACCCTCTATGCATGCTTTTAAAAATGCTGTTAGGAGTTATTTTTATTTTATTTTATTATTATTTTTTTTAAAAAAAAGTTACAAGTTGAATATCAATTGAAGTTGTCTGCCAGAAATGCAATTACTGGTCTTCATATATAAAATTTTTGAATGTGATTCTGAATACACATAAGCCACAAAACATCCGTTAGGTCAAGCTGCACAATATTTGGAGGGCAAGATTCTTTATCAGCAGACTACAATTTCAGGAGTCCTCCTTTCCTTCCCCCCTCCTTGCCTTTTGCATGTGTGCATGTGCACGTAACACAAAAACACAGATTTGCACTATGATCTCATTTAGAATGCATCCCTTTTTAAAACAGAGGCAAAACAATACAACATTGAGCTTTCGCACTCTCTAAAACACAAGGAAAACCTACCTAGAAAGCGCACAAATTTTAGGTACAGATGAAGGAACAAAAAGAAAGAGAGAAAAGGTTTTGAAATGTAAGGTGTTGTTAAGGAATTTTAATATGGTCCATTTGAAAAGGAAACCCGTAAAGTAGGGCTGCCCATATGAAGAAAGTATCTAGTGAATTTTGAGATGAGAACAGCCAGCGTCTGCAGCATTTATGAATAATGATAAATACTATACACAAGAATTTTTATAATACATCTTAACTATATATTCTAAGGCACATGCTTTAGAACAGCCTATTCTTTGGAATAAGCTTCATGTATGAGAAAATAATAAACAAATGTGACAGTTAATCCACAAAAGAAGGAACTCATTGCTTTCACATTTCTTACAGTTTAAAATAAATAAATAAGGGATTATAATTACCTGCAGTACCAAATATTGAGAAAATTTGGATTTCTCCAATTATAATAATAATAATATACATCCTGTGCCACTCTTTTGTATGGCTTTTAAATTCATCCCTCTTCCCTATAGAAATTAAATGAGCTCCACTGGGGATCACTAGGAAGACATGGAAGTCTAGGACTAGACCAACAGTGACTTCAGATCAGTGAAAAAATCAAAAATCAGAAAACAAAATCAATCTCTGAATATTAGTTTTACACAGAGGCAGTCCACAGCATCTAGTTAGCGGTCTAAAACAAATGGTTTAGTTTTCCTGCTTGTTGAACAATGTCCATGAAAATTGAACTCCATTAAGTTTCTAAGCAGCAGCAATTTGTTCTGTGTCTGTTTTAAAAACCTGTCTCTGATTCCTGTTATGCTCCCTTTCATATTGTTCCATATGAGTTCATCCCTCATATCCCAGAATAGATGATTTCAGTAAACAATTTTAAACTTAACTGGCTGATGCAATACAAGCATTAATGTTTTTATGAAGACAAAAATGCATATGGCTGATTTTTGTGTGTGCGTGATGTAGGATTAAAGCGAAAGAGTGAAATAGAAATACATAAATAAATAAATAAATAAAAGCCTTAAGGCTCCAAACTTTCCAGGAGTCAGAACTATGATTTCCTCTGTTTACACGACAAACCAGAGAGGATGCCCTTTCCTCCTCCCACCCCACCCTGTGGATGCTGCCACAGCACAGTAAATAATCATAAACACTTTCCTTTGTACAGCAAGGCTTTGTTGATAACAGCAACTACAGCAAGCTTCTTCCTTAGAAATCAAATAGTATGTGGCGATCGAGTATTTACTTTAGTAAGATGCAATTGGAAGAAGTGTGGATGCTAGTGCAGCCTCTAATGTGTCAATACCACTTCATTTTCACCTTCAAGCACAACTAATATAGATGCTGCTACAAAAGGTTTTCGTAATACCGCATGTGGTGTAGGGCAGGCTGAGGCCAAGTGACAAAATCTACCCCATATGTTTGCAGATGCTAAAAACAACCTGAAGTCAGTCATCTTCTCCAAGGAAAGCCATAGCAAAATGAATACACGCACACAAGAACAAGGACACGCTTAAACTAATTCAGTCCCAAAATTAAGTAATATAAAATTCAGATCCACTTTGTATTAAACAGTGAAACTATAAACCATTTTCCATAAAAGTCATAGGTTTGACCTTTTTAAGTCCGACATCTTTGGAAAGAAAATAGAAGCAACAATAACAGCAGTGTAATGAACCTTCGCTTCCTTTCCAGCTCTCCGCAGATCAGGCGCTTAAATCCCCTCTCCCAACCCCTTCGTTTGTGACAACCTGAAGTAACGAAGAACAAAATCCAGTAATGAAGCCTGAAGTCCCCCTGCTCCCTGACCCCTTGCTCCTCAGCGCAACTCCTCTTACTCATTTCCAGTTATTTTAGATGGAAAGATGCACAAAACTCTGCCACGCACTCAAAATTCCTACTTCTAGACCTGGGGGCTGTTGTCCATCCCTGGCTCCTTATTTCCCTGCTATTTCATTCAGCCCCTCAGTGCTGCTGCGGGTGGGGAGGGAGGCAGGGGAGGCAGAGGAACGCACCACCAAGTTCCCAGACCTCCTTAAACTGCTCAGAGCAGCATGGCTAATCTGACCACGCAATATTCAGAACAAGCACTCATACAGGGAGCGTTCCCCTTTGTTTAAAAAAAAAAAAAAAAAAAAAAAAGGGGGGGAGGGAAGAAATCCCTTCTCCCCAGCCACCTCTGTGCACATTAAAAACATTTTTATTCCTTACTATGTCTTTTTTTTTTTTCTTCCTTCCTCTCCTCCATGAGCAACCCTATTTCAAGAGCCTCTCCAGCAGTAACAGGCTTTGCTAGGAGGCCTGATCCAGCTGGTATTTCTGTGCGTGCAGTCTCTCAGGAGTGTCATCCTCAAGGATATAATGTCACTGCTCACATGAAGAAAGTTCCGGAGGTGCCTGAGCATGATAAAGCTGGGTGCCCAATACACAGCGATTCAAAAAAAAAAAAAAAAAAGTGGTCTCTGGCCCTAACATACTTTGGACCAAATCTGTAGGTAGGGTTGTGCTTTGTGGGGCATTATCTGTCGCCTAGCAAGCCTCTTCTCCTCTGCAGCAGGCTGCATGGCCATGCTTCCATGCTTTGACCAGCTAACGAGGCCATGCTCATGCTCAGCGGGTTGCTGCTGCCCGAACACCAAAACCCTCCGTGCTTCACCTGCAGGGGAGTAACTCACCCATGAGAGGGAGACCAGACCCAACACACTGTCTTTGCCTTTCCCCAAAATGTAATGTGAAGTTCCAGATGTTGGCTTACTCACAATGGGAGCGTTTCAATATCACACAAAAAGAGAATAGTACACATAATTGTTACCATTTTTTCCTTCCAGTGTCTGAGTGACTATAAAAAAAAGGGGGGGGGGGGGGGCGCCAGGGGGGAATGGCTTGCTCTTTACAAGAAATAAAAAAGCAACACCAAGAAACACCATTTCATTTTTGTCTGGGGGTTTTACGTAATACCCATTTGTTCACACAGTACTGCTTGCAAAAAAATATTTGTTTGATATAAAGGACATTGAATAATTTATGCAATATTTAATAATGCAGTAAACCAGGGAGAGTTCAGCAAGACAGGCATGGCACTCTACATTATTTGCCTTGCCTGCCTCGCTTTTCCAAATAAACCCCCACGCTTAAAGACCATTAGCACTCACAACATAACAAAAAAGAAATACTGCCTAATTTGGAAATTAAACAAAGCATCTGGTTGTAGTTCCGAGGATAAAACATCAGCTTTCCTAGTCATGTATTTTTAATAAAAATAAAATAAGGGCTTCAGGAACAAAATCAAAATTAATGGCACAGGATTTATATGAGCATCCAGTCCGTTCCATTCGAGTCCAGAAGCCCCGTGAACTAAGTCGCGGCAGAGTATTAGTGTGATAAATGACTAATGGTTCTTCAGCATGCTGCACGGGGTATCTTGAAAGCAAATACATTTTAGAATACCAATAATTGCATCAAGCCAAGTACAGAGCTTTCACAACATATTACAGGTCTCCTACTTCTCATTCCTTGAACAGCCTTATATACATAAGCAATATATCAACTTCCAGGGCATTTTACTTCATTTTCTGGCTTATTTGAATGCATTTAATATACTTTTTACCCATTCCTTAACTGCAAGTGTTTCTGCTTTGGCATCTCCAAGCAAAATAAATATAAACCCTGCTTTCCAGACATGTTATTTTTCCTCAGTGAGAGAAGCAGGAGAAACTCTGTATTTATAGATAAATATTTAGAAAACTATGTAATATTTTAAAGATTATCTCTCTTTTTTTTTTTCCCCCTCCAATTTTCAGATTTACTACATATTTTTGGTGAGCCTTTGCCAAGGCCTGACTTTTACACAGTTGATAGTTAAGTAGGTTTTAAGATCCCTGGATGTTAAAAGCCAGAACTCATAAACCTAGGTTTTGAGTGTTTTAGTCTCCTCCAAATTATAACTCTATGTTTGGTCTGTTCAATTAGCTCCATGTAGTCCACAGGCTATATGCTTTCTTTTAAAACTCTGCACTTTTCTGTAAAACATGCTTTACTCTTGAGCAATATCTAACATCAGCTTGTAGTTTTTCTCAACTCAGTATAAATAGTTTACCTTTTGTTTTTTTCTTAATGCAACTTGTTTACTGCAAATAAATTGTCCAAATCCAAAAATGGGTGACAGAACCTTTATATTAAGTACCTTGTACAGCATAAAACAAAAACGTTCCTACAGAAAACCATGCAACCAAAGAATATATGTGTTTACACTCCATCTTTCTCTTTATAGACACAGATGTCAGAGCTACAGAAAATTTAAAGTTTACAACTCTGCTTCCACCATTGGCATCAGGATTCACGGGAGAGAGTTCCCCCTTGTACTGTACCCACATTAAAACAATGATTTTCATGATCCCCAGCATTCCTCACCTGAGCTGAAGTACATCCTCCTGCATTTGGCAACACACCTTTTTGCCACGATTCCTAATACAAGTCACATTTAATCACAAACGATAGCGTGCATTGTATGCCTAGATACAGGCTCAAATCAGATTTTCTCATTTGCTATGTAATGGATTAAGTAATTTCAAAACGTTCTTTTCCTTGACACATGTACTGTTTTAAGCAACTTCGAGGGAGTTCATTGCTTCAGCAACTTCAGTGTCCTCTTATGCGACACAGTGACTCAGTGATTTTGGCTTCAGGGAACTTAAATCTCCCTTCTGTCAGGAGGAGGACATTGTTGATGCTTCTGTCAGTCTCCTCTTAAGCTTGTTTCCTTCCAGAATTTTTGTCTACTCGCTGAGCATGTAACAAGTTCATAACACCCATAGTGAGAGGCCTTAATGATAAGCTTCACCAAAGAAAGATTGCTGGAGATTACTCCTTACAGTAATTAATCTCCCAGTATTATAGAAAGTATCAAAACAAAGGAAATGCTTTTTCAGTTCTTGCACTTACAATTTTTATACAGCTCGTGTTTTATCAAAGTAGTTGCAAGCTGCTAAATTGTAAAGCAGATGAAGTAACTTACCAAGTATAATTCCAGCAAAATAAGTATGTGCAGCTGCCTAAGGATTTTGTTGATATCTAAAAAGCTTTATCATTACAAGTCATTCCGCTATTTATGGAGGAGATAAATCCCACTGGTTTGCAACTGAAAAGCTCGATCATTAGGCTAAATTTCATGTTTGTCTACCTAAGGCCACATTTGCCATTATGCAATCTGTATGTTTAAGAGCATGGAGGGCGCGCAAATGAGAAAGCGGAGGGCACGAGGGCAGTGAAGGATTTTTTCAGGTCTGAAAGAAAGATCATCTTGTGGGAAGGGAAGCACATATATTGCCTTGTTTCATCCAGAATCCTAGCAGCCAGCTTGAATAGCAAGCTAAAGCCTGCAGATGGCCTCTTCCATTTTCAGCAAAAGGCAGGGGAGGAGGGAGACGCAGAGCGGGTAGCTGCTGAAGCATGGCTAATCTGAGAGGACAGTTCATGCTTATTATAGAGCCATTGCTGATAATAAAATCTGAATCAAACTGCCAACTGGAACCCACTTGAGACTCTCCGCTTCTTTAATTTTTAAAGTTATGGAAGCACTTGACACTGAGGTGGATCAAATATCACTAGTTTGCGTGCAAATACTTACTTAAGCAACCCAGCGTGCCCCAATCTGTGCAAAAATTTCAGGTGAGCACCGTGAAACAGCAACTAATTATGATGTTCCATTACCCCTTTTCTAACCATCACAATTGGCCCTAAGTGGTCACGGCTGATTTATTTCAATTAGTTTTCACAGGCTTAGAGTTATGACAAATTTATGTTTTGGCTGCAGGAAATTGGTAGCAATCACGAAACCACCAAAACATCAAAACAGAAGGGAGCGCTCCCGCTAACAAGGCAGCGGCTCAAATCCCTGGGCTGGGAGCAGGGCAGCAAGCAGAGGTTTGGGAGAAAACCTTTCCATCTTCTCATGGGTGTTTCCTGTGCTTTTAAGCAGGAGACTGGAAGGGAAGGGCCTCCTCTAGATGGCACTCGAAAAGGAAGGTTGTGCTCAAGTACTCCAGCAAAGAATGATTCCTTGGACACAGGATATTTATCTGCTTTCCTGCCTTTTTGCTTCCCTCCATAGAGTAATTGCACATAAAAAGCAGCTGTCCACAATCTAGTTTATATGGCTTATACGCAAAATGATTACATTAGGAAGTGTATCTGAGAAGCATGAATTGGCAATATGGCAAACAATTCGCACTTATGCTACTGAAAGAAGAGAAAATGGAAATTTGTCTACCCACAAATTTAAATGCATTTTCAAATTCAGATGTAAGCAAATTGCTTTCTGAAATCGAAGGCTGAATTTGACTTCTTGTCTTTTTAAATAACATTTTAGCCATAAAAAAGGCATCACATTCAACACTTTTTAATAAAAACATTAACTTCAACAGCCTGAAATGTTTTATATAAGCATTAATTTCAACAGCCTGTCAGGTAAATTCAAATGATTGAAGCTCACCTGTCTTTTATAAATCAAAATACCTTGCTTCCTTCCCACAGTTGACAAAGTCATAAGTCTACTGGTTAGTAATGCTTCTCTTCCCTGCTTCTCTCTTTCTATAGTGTAGGGAAAAAAAAAAAAAAAAAAAAAAATCCTATACCATGTAAAAAATAGGCTGTGATATCAAACACTAGTAAACTAGAAAATCTATTATAATGCAGTCCCATGACATGATTATATTGATTTTCTGCAGGATATGCAAGTGTATGCACTATAAACACTGTCATAAATCAAACTGTTGTATGATAATTTTTGTAGTAATACAGTGAAATGACAGCTATGTACAATCCTTGCTATATATCCAGAAGAAATACAGGCATAAAGCATGGCTTGATTTTTATGTATAATGTGCTTATTTCAAAAATACCCACATGCTTCAGACTACATCAACAGCTCAATGTTACAATATATCACCAAGAAGCATATCCATTTTTTTCTTGAAACACTGAGTTTCTGCTTGGTAGAAGAGATGGTTGAATATATTTTGGCAAAACAGGTTTCCTTTTTAAAAACACTTGGATCTTCATACAAATGAGACAGCTTTCAGGAATGCAACACTTCTGAAAAAAATTTTCACTGAAGAAAGAAAACATCTTTATGCGGTTAGTTATTTAAGATTAGTACTGAATTGAGATGCCTTACATATGTACGTATAGAGACAATGTAGAAAAAAGATTTTATTAGTAACTTATAAAGCACTAAAATCAGTGTAGCACTACGGGAAAAAAAAAGTTTCAAGTCATTTTTGTCCTTACAAAAAAGCAATTCACATCCCTTTCCAGATCTATTTATAGTAACATCAGAATTAGAAGTCAAAAATTGACGAGAGAATATAGCCATAAGGGAAAACTATTTTTAAAAGTAAAAATGAGTCCCTAAAACAAAATGCCTGTACATCTTTGATTTTCAGTGAAAAAGACCTTTAATTTTATTAGGTTTATTCAATTTCTATTATTGTTTTTCAACTGAAATATTAGTAATGAACCTGACCTAAGATTTACAAAAACTTCCAACACCCCATGACTGAGACTCAGGATGAACTGATAACTCTAAAAACATACAGCATTTTATTCAACCAAGATTTGACAATGACAAGAGAGTCCGATGTAATTTTAGGCACAATAACTAAGTATCAATTCACTTCCATTGAAGACAAATCCTAATATCATTAGACTCATTACAAAGAAATAAAAACCTTAAAACAAGTTAGCATGCAACATTTTTTTTTCAATATTACAAATATTTTAAATTTTAAAAGTATTGAAATTATATTTTCCTCTGTGAAAACAACTATTTTCCAGCAGTTTTAAGAAACAGAAAGGGCAATATTTGAGGGTAGAACATTAACTTTCCTTAGGGTCTGAATCAACACAATATGTTCCTTATATTAGCAGTCAGAGTTCACAATTTAAATTCTCTCTTTGATACTAATTAGTGTAATTACTTTGTATTTTTTTTTGGTTTTGCCTTTAACCACAAACTAAATTTATGACCAAAAAATATTTCTATTTAATACCCCCCTGTAACTTCTATTTAATACATTCCTATATGCCTCAATGGATAGCACATTACCCATGTTGCAGTTTATACAGGCATTGGGGAAGAATGAAATCATAATGTTCAAATTTTTAGTCTCACAATAAATTTTTGGATGTTGTCAAAGAAAAAAATAGTATTTCACCAATTAATACGTCTCTCCAACATCTTAATTACTGTCATCCTATAGAACTTAAAAAAATCAACCTGGGTTATTTCCAAGACCTCAAAGACTTCAAGTACAGATACATCAATAAGTACCTTGTGAGGACATACCTCAGCATTTTTATATATTTAAAATAAATAAATAAATAACCTTTTTCTCTTATATGGAAACTGTTTCTGCAGGCATGA
The DNA here is from genome assembly GCA_011074415.1 of Stictonetta naevosa. Classification (NCBI taxonomy): domain Eukaryota; kingdom Metazoa; phylum Chordata; class Aves; order Anseriformes; family Anatidae; genus Stictonetta; species Stictonetta naevosa. Next base: position 90,027,186 of record CM021697.1, on the reverse strand, counting down.
AAAAAATGACTGAAAACTCATTATGCAGCCTTCAAGGTCAAATGCTGACTTATATGTAGTCCAATTTTCAGCACATGCAACACCTGAACGAGGCAATTAGCTACAAGTAGGCAGCTGCTTTTGTCTTCCATCTGTTAGCTGACAGAAAAGTATCTCCTGAAGTCAACATTAATATCAGCATTTTCAAATAATACCCAGCTGAAATTCAAAACATGCAACATCAAGATATCTTTAAATTTTCAGGTATTACTTCCCACCTAACAGAACATTTTGACACTGCATGGTATCAGTGGTTACTGCCTTTTGCAATTAAAAAGGGGAGTTAAAAGATACAGATAACGTCTCTTCCAGCTCAAGTGTCTCATTTTAGTTATGGGTGAACCTGTGTAAAACTTACGTAATTTCCTGTCACAGTCGAGTGATTTTTATGCATGCCTCTAATGGTGCAGTTACTTCTACAGCAGCCATTGTGTCATTCTCTGTATTTTGATGGAAGATTACCATTACAGTCACTGTCATGATTCATGTTAGGATACCATTCAACCAACTTAAAATTCATCAGCGATATCTAGACATACCTTAGTGTAGTCTCTCTGTCCTCTCTATTGATCCAATAGAACCTAAACCCTTGGAAACAGTATTTAACCATAAATATATGGAGAAAAGATCACCTTTAAAATGCAGAAGACAACGCTTTTAGGTATGCCAAACTATTAAACTATTTCATACATACAGCTTTAAGTTAGCTGTGTTTCATTTCCAGTGGAAGTTACTTGTAAAAGTAAAAAAAAAAAAAAAAAAAAAAAAGAGATACTTTGGTTTTCAGAAGTCCTGCATGTTAGCAAACTACAGTCATTGCTTGAGGAAATAAAGCAGCCTTCAGCAAAGAGAGGTCCAAACCCAGTCACTCAGAAATCCCTTGAGAAATTGAGTACTCACAGTATTTTTCCTGTTGGTTTTGTTTGGCTGTTTGTTTTTGCTTTATTTTGGCCTAGCTCTTCAATCTTCAACTAGTTTTAGTTTAAGATCTAAGAGTGTACCTATCTCTGTCAGACCACCATTTGCTTTCTGTTGTTATTTAAATCTTAATCTTATTTCAGTCTTAATGTTAGTCAACTTTCAAAAATATCAGGCCATCCTCTTATTTTTTTTTTAAACTGTTCTTTTACTGTCTCTTCATCAGCTCGGGACTTAAGAAAAATGGGGAACAGCACAAACTTGCAAGGCTTGGAGTTTTCTGCTTTTTATGGGTGGTTGGTCTTGGGTGAAAAATTCCAGGGCAATCTGGTAAAGTTTCTGCCAAAAAATCAGAGTCTGCCAGAAGGAACTGACCTACCTCCATGTCTGAAACACTTATGCTGCACAAATTCCTTACTCAGTCTTTCTAATAAATATATTTCTGTCCCTTTACAGCTAGTTTTGACTGTTTGCATAGTCATTAACAAACCTCACTAGACACTTAATCCATTTTCCATATGACCCACTTGCTCATCTGTTTCTGCAACTACAGAAACAGGAGTCGGGGATAACATGCTTTAACAGGAAGTCTCAAACATCTCAGTCTCAAATATCCACAAAGTTACACCCTGGATTTTTAATTCAATGCAGTCCTAGGAGGATAGAAAAATGGGGGGGGGGGGGGGGGGGCAACAGAAAAAAATAGAGAGCAATGCAATGAATTTTATTAGAAGACTAGGTTTCTTCAGGCTGAATCCTACACTGAAACCAAAGCTTTAATCAAACCTTAATTATATAACTTAATGCACCACAGAAGTTAGATTCAGCCTCCCAATTAAGAAAAAGTATAAGTAAACATGGATTAGTTTCTAAGAAGAAAACAATCACAGGGAGGCCATTACTCAATTCAATAGTCTTCCAGACCTCATATAAGTGAAAATATTTTTCCAAGACTGTTTTGCTTTCTGTTAACATAACTTTAAGCTTTGAGTTTCAATATAGTTGTGTGTGACTCTCTTGCTAGATTTTTTGGGGGAAAAACCTTGGGAAGATAGATAATTCATAAAGGGACATTCTACCATCCCAAAATGACAGTCTCAGTGAAATGGAACAGATAAGCCCGGAGGAAGTCAGTTCTCTTTCGCCTCTTTGGGAAAAGCTTGTTCTTGTTGAAGAGGGTTTGAGTTACAGGATTCGTTAAGGCCAAAGAACACACCCTGAAAAGACGTTTCCTGACATTGAGTAGATTAACAAACTGCTTGGTGGATTTTATACGCTGTTTTCAATAGAGTGTAAAGCATAAGATCCAGACTGCTTTCCAGAGATAGCTTAATTTTAAGTTTTGCTTTATGAAATACTTTTCAAGAAGAAAAGATAAACGTGAATTTTCAGCTAATTTACAGAGAAGTGTAAGATAGCCAAGGTGTTCCAAATACAAACAGAATATTCATTAAAACTCAGATAAGTTTTCCAGGATTCTTTCCAGAAGTTCTCAGTGCATCTTTACCACAGACAACAACACCAGCAAGTAAGTATACCCTGAAGCACTTTAACACTTGCAGTATCTCTGAAAAATTTGTTTTCTCTACAAGTAGTAAGTAAAGAGTCAATAATGTTAATTTTAAGTTCTAATTTGATTTTAAGCTTTAATGCATTTTCCACTGTCTTCCAATCTGAGTTTCAACTGCAATCCCTGACTTTGATTCTAGGCCTTCTTGGAAAGAGGTCTGGGAGAATGGTTAACCATCCACCAAAAATAAAGAAAATAAAAGATAAACCAGAAAAAAATAAGGGAGAAAAGAATCAGTGTCCTCAAAAATGTTTTCTTGGAGATTTTTTTCTTCAATATCCTATAGTGCCTTTGATAGAGCAGTGGCTGACATAAAGCCGATGGAAAAAAAAAAAAAAGTGTCATTCCTTCTTCCACAAGCTATGGAGATATCACAGACAAACTACGCTATTCAGATAAAGCTGAAGGAAACAAACCTGCGTTTGGCTGTGCCATGGCTTTGACACTTATTAAGGGATATGACAATTACCCTAAAACAAGCAACTTGATGTAGCTATGAACCCACGCTTATGCACAGCACAGCTCCTTTTCTTTTCTGGAAACACCATGAGAAGAGCAAACAAAAGAGAAGAAAGCACTTCTGGAGATGAGTTCTTTACCATCCCAGATGTTACTTCAAAAAGACATTTGTGTAGCATTTCATTTCACTTGTTTCAGGTTTGTAAGAATGTGAGGGAAAAAACAGTGTATCACTCCACAGAGGTTTCTCTGAATTTCTCAGATTGGTAGGAAAAGACAGCTTTGTTTTGTTATTTGTTTGCTTGTGTTTTCTCTTTTCCACTCTAAATAAGAAAATCACTTGAGCAGCCTCCTGTGCAAGACAGCATTTGAAGAAGTTGGAAGTCAGTTTACAGCGTATCTTATAGTAATTTGTCCACAGCACTCTAGCGTATTTACTAGAGGAAAAGCTATTAAATGATGAGGTAGGAAACCAATGTACAGTAAATCAGCAACTTAATTTTTTAACACTGAATTTTCATCTTCACTTGTTACAGAGTAAGGGTGGAGGGATCTGGCATCACAGTAATTATCTTGATTTACGATAATAGCAAAACTAGTGCTGGAAGGGACCTCAGAAAAGACGACTAAGTCTAAGCTGTTGCTTATAGCAGGGTCTGCCACAGTATCAGACCAGGTTGCCCAGGGCTTGATCCAGCCAGGTCTTGAAACCCTCCAACACTGGAGCTGCACTGAGCAACTACTCCATTGCCTCACTGTCCTCATGGGGAAAAAGTTTCTTAGATCCAGTGTGAACTGCTCCTGTTTCAGCTTTGCCTGTTATCTCTCACCCTCCCCACTATGTACCACTGAGAGGCTTCTGGCTCTGAACTATATTAGCTATATTTTACACGTGCATTTAACTGCAGAGAATTTAGATCAATTCCTGCTTTCTAAGTAAGAATTAAGATTAGCCATAAACAACACATGCAAGTACATCCTACTGAATGTTAATATTAACTGCTTCAACAACTAAAAATAAAAAAAAGTGAAAAAAAAAGCCAATTTCATTTTTTATTTTCAGTATGATTTTTGAAATCATTTCTTTTGGCTGATACATCTGCTTTGAAGAAGCTAGGTTATTTTTCTGCTTTGCCATTGCCACGCTCAAAGTATGTAAAGCAATAAAGCATAGTTCTGAAATATTTACAAAGATTATAGCTACACAGGCTAGCCAGAATGAATGATTAACGCTAAAAGACAGCACTACCAAATAGCGAATCAAGGTAAAAGCAGCAAATAAGGCCATAATCTTGGAAACGTGAGCTAGCATTGACCTGTGGAGCAACTCAGCCCCTAAGGCACAACCTCTGCCTTCAGGGATATGGGCTTGAGATGGCTGTGCTCCACACCATGCCACCAAGCCAGCACAGCCTGCATGAAATGACCTGCAGCAGACCATTCAACAGTTCTGCCAATACATGTAGAATACTGATATATAAAAATATAGATGGATGAAGATCGCCCTTGTTTTCAGGCTGAAACAGCCATACCACAACTTCCTGTGCGGCTTGCTTCATCACATGACCAGTGGCCCTTTCCTTGCTTCCTCTGTATCTGTCTGACATTATTCAAACCCCTTAAACAACATTTTCCTGCAGTCAGGCAAATTACTGGGTTTATTGCTTTCCCTTTCACACACTTAAGCAGCAAGACAGCATACTGTTGATTTTTGCCCGGGCACTGAAAGGGCTGGGGTCTCCCTGGAGCTCAGGAGCAATGGTGGTTACAGCTCCCCAGGGTTTCATGGCAGGGTCTGGCAACCAGGGCCCATCCCACTGCCCCAGCCAGGGAGCACAGCAGGACTGGGGGTACTGGGGACAGTCCTGAGGGTACTGGGGGCAGCCCCTGCCCTGGGCATCACAAACATCCCTGGGGACAGGCTGAGACATCAGCCCCCAGGTGGGCCAGGCTTAGCCTCTCCTGGCCTGGGCCATGGGCAGGATCAGGTGAAGCGACAGTCAGGCCTAGATGTACCCTCCAGGTCCTGATGATTTTCCCAATATCATTTTTAGATGATACAATTCATAGTTAAAAGAGGTGATTTAATTTTTCACCCCTAACCTCTTGTCTTGTCTTCAAACTGTTGCTGGTGCAGAGGTCAGATAGTTTCAATAATATGGCCACACGTGCAATAGTAGTTTCCCCTATGGCTGAATAAATTTACCAAATCCATGCTAACTCTAATTTTTTTCTGACAGAAAATAAACTTGCCGTGTCTTCCTCTTCTGGTCAGCTCTGATAAAGTAGCACAAAGCACACAAGAAAACACAGAGATAACCGAGGTGCTAAAAGCCACAGAAAAGCAGGAACGCTTTAGGCAATATTGAGAAGACCAAAAAATTGCTTGTTTTAGTCAAGAGGATCTAAACAACATGAATGGCTTCCTTTCCTCCCAGCACCAGTAGTTTGGAGTCCATGCAGGCTGTGGTCCTTCGGGACCCTGGACACATGTTTTGTTTAGAAACATCCCTCAAACTCCTATAGGAATAAAGAGTCGGGGGAGAGGCATATGCTGCAAAGATGAACTAGGCTTTCATCAGAAAGCTAGCAGGGAAGAGTCTGGGAAAGTCTGTGTAATTCTGTCTGGTATCAATCTGTACTCACTTTCAGTAATAAGAAAAATGAAAGATATGCAATGCAGGATTTATTCTACAAACCGTGAGCTCATGTTGATCGCTAAACCTGACCACAACCACCACTGAGACAGCTGTAGAAATTCCTGAAACATATGATCTTGTTTAGCCACAAATTAAGAGCATCAATGTAGGAATTCCTAGGTGAAGTTTCATTGCTAAGTTTCATCAGGAAATCAAATTAAGTCACAATATTGCCTTCATGCCTTACAAAAATCCAGCTATGTTTAGTTATTATTGATCAGTGGTGTTAATTCTATAACTGATTTCAAAACTTGTCTGTCTGCTAAAATGTGTGTTATAGTTTGAGACCAACAATCATGCAATGCAGTACATGATCCTACAAATAAAACCCAAGGTAAGCCTGTCTGTGATTGTAGAAAATATATTGTCATCTCGTAAACTAAGTGCCCTAAAATAATTGTGTGGTATGAGCCCAGGCTCTCCAGTGAGCATTCAAAACTGATTCTCTCTCTGATCAAATTACGGAGCTTTTCAATAATGACTTTATGACTTCCATTACATTAAATGCCACTATGCCTTTATCAACAAGAAAAATGGTAGTGTGGTGCCAAGTGTTAAAGCACACATACAAAATTTATCAACTACCACTTCTGAATGAAAAGTGCACTACCACTGCTTATGCTTTTCTAAATACAGAAATAGATTGAGGTTACCAGTTTATAAGTTGATAATGAAAAGGCTGACTTCAGGCATCAGGGAGTTAGGGTAAAGGACTCTTCCTCATGCATATCTGAGAATGCAATTGGGCGCAGGACCATTCCAACCATGCAGCATCCTCCCAGGGTTAACATCCTGGGGCTAAGAACATCAATTACCCAACACCTTCCCACACTTTGCAGCAGTCCTTTTAACTAGCCCAGGCCACATCTTTGGCCACACATCTCTGTTGACAGATACAGCCTGAGTAGGAACAGACATCCCAATGGCCAACACTGCCTGTAGGAACATGTTTCTAGGCAATACAACAGATTGAACCATCACCCATGAATTGATCAAAAGCCTGGATATGTATGAGGGCTTGCACACTCAGCTGCAGATTAAACCTGATTTCACAATACTGATATGCCTGAATCTTTTAACCAAGCTACTGCTTCCGTTTATCCATGTGTAAAACAGAAGCATTGGTAATGACCTGCTTGTAAGATAAGCAATGACTGCAGAACACGTTAACATCCTTTGATATTTCTATACTACACAAGATAATATCATTTCCATTGTCAGCTTGGTATTCTTGAAACTCTCTAGAAATTACATACATCTGTGACAAATGAAGGAAGCAGACTGATATTAGCCAAAGGACAAAAGCAGAGATCAGAAAGTACTCACAGACAAGGAGCTCAATAAACTAGATTTTCATCTGGAAAGATTGTTTTAACATCAAGCCTAAATGTAAAAATTGTCAGTCTTGCCCTGATTGGCAAAATGAGCTTATTTGAATTAGGATTTCATCTAAGAGCACACTGAAAAAACTCCCCAAGATGGCAGAAAAGAATTTCAGTTTATTTTGGAAGTACAACTTCTGGTGTCAAACTTTTCAAGCAGCTTTTGATGGTGTGAATAGGGCATCCAGAATTATGACAACTATAACTATGATGAACAGATTCTTGACTAGAATCCAAGAAAGTCCTTAAGGAGGTATGGGCTACAATTTTAGCATCTTTCATTTAAGGGACCTGAACTTCTTTGTGTAAAGTTCATTGAGATTTTATGCTCTCCTGAAATATTCCCAAGTACAGCTATGTAAATAATTATTTTTCCACTGATGAGCCAAATTCAACAGTAACAAAAAAAAAAAAAAACAAAAAAAATCACTCAGAATGACCTACTTTACTTGATCTGAAACACTTCATTTCTGGTTATGTTTAAGCCTTCAATTTCAACTCATTTTGAACAACAAACAGCATTTTAAGCCAAAACACTTCACAAAGCTTTGTTTGGAAAGATAACTGTGCAGTTATAAAACTTTTTCCTGAACTGAGTAGTAAATAAGTAGTTTTGGTCTGTTTTTCCCCTCAGCAAATAAACTACAAGGTAAAAAGTAAACAGACAAGATCTTTGTGAGCATCTATGTCCACATCAAAGATGGAACATGTTACATCCATCTACTGCTTACCACTTTAACCAGCACTGCATGGTTCAAACTTCACCCTATGCGTTCATTCCTTGTTATTATTCTAACAGAAGGAATTTTAATGGGTAGATGAACATCTGCCAGGTTGAGATCTTAACATCTGTTTCTTCATGACGACAGACTAATAGGGAGATCTCAGCCAACATTTTGCCAAAACAGGATTTCTCATCTCAAACAAACATACATCTGAATTTCTGAAGGGACTGGAGGAGGATGGTGGCTAGAAAAGCTTTTTCTTTCATCTGTTTTTTCACTCCCTTCTCTGATAACGCATTCCAGAAAACCATCAGCTAGAAAGCCCCACATTCTACATTGTTTGATTGCTCTGTCAGCTTAGTAGAACTACGCACCACATGATAGCTTATACCCAACCATTTTTACACAGATTTTCTAAGGAAGAAGAGCCATTCCTCCGTGCCAGTGGTGCTGCCTCAGGCAGGTGGGCACCACAGGTGCTGGGGACAGGCAGCCATAGTGTCACTTCTAACTACCCTGAAATGCTACATGGAACTGGGCACTCTGAGCCACACAATTATGCTTTGTCATCATAAGGAAAATAACAAAACACTACATAATCTCATCCTCATCTGCGATACAAGAAATTTAGTTTCCTCTTCTCCACCAAGAAGCTTAACTCTCTCCAATGATGTACAACTGAGGCAGCTGTTTCTTCCATGACACCCCGCAGAGGTGGCTGGATGCCCAGGGAGACACTCAATGGCATGTAGACTAATTTGAGAGGAGGGACTCCCATTTGGCCAAAAACAGAAGCATCCAGATTTTCAATATAACCAAGAAAATAAACGGTACCAGCATCTCATAATATCTGTTAGGTATTTTTAAATCCCATGTAAAGAAATATTTGACACCTTGAATATCAGGGCTATTTTATTCCAAAAGGAGCTGAAGTAAAATTACTTTTATTTTCATCTGTTTTACCATTTATCAAGTTAAAGATGCTTCTTACAGGTATTGCAAGGAATTGATTAATGTTTCCAGAGTGCCACAGAGATGGTACAGGCACTTGGATTTGAGAGAGAATGTGTAATACCTTATTCTTACACAGTCTTTTTTGTCTTGGAATATAAAAATGCTGTAACTTGTTGCATCTCTTGCAAGAAGTATTACCTCAGTTTTGAACGTAAATTGAGAAACAAGGCAATGAAATGACTTGGGCAAAGGCATGCACAGTAATTCAGTAGAAGGGTTTGGAACTGCGGTTTCCACATGTCGTATGACAATTCCTCCCTACATGTTTATCAAATAAAAACACAGTTTATGCTTGTCTTCAGAAAACCACAGATAGCGATAGCACACTTCCATTGAGGAACATAAGACAAATTTTGTATATGTTTAAACTGCAAAACCATATTTCTTGATTATTAAGGCATAGAGGTGCATAAAATAATGAAAGGCATAAAATCATTATTGAAGAGTTCTATGATTTGATCACAAAGAGAAAAATACATGTGAATGCCTTCAACTTTAGCTTCGACTTATGCAACTGTGACGCTAAAGATATTTTTGGATCCTTGATACCAGACATACTTCACCAGATAATTTTGAAGTTACATCCAGGATGGTTCTAAGAGAAGTTATCAAACATATAAAATGACCTCTGAGATGGACATTTCCATGTTATGAATATAATATTTCACATTAATTTATACAAAATTTTATTTATATAAAGGAAAAAGAAGGGACATCAAGTTCTCTTTTCGTTATGGTTTTACACTCTCCTCCTCTATGGCCTAAGACTTTCATAATTAAAAACGGTCATCTCACATCTGTAACCACAGGAGCTAGCACTCGATGATAAATTTTGAGAATTTCAGCTTCTCCAGAGTTTTCAGAGACAGCTATTGACCTCTTCTAAGATACTTGAAATTTGGCTTCCCTTTGAAAAACATGCATTTGAAAGCTAAAAAGAGAGATGCCATCAGAACAAGCAACTGCCTTTCTTGGAGGAAAGCCATGAACTATCATCAGAACCTCTAAAGCTAAATCATTAAGTGCAAGTGCTTGTGTATTACTTTGATACAGTAGACCAATCCCACAGCGAACAAGCAGCACAAAGACTATCCATTCCCAGCACTGCTTACAGAGTAGGAGCCAGACAAAGTAGGGAGGTATCGTTTTGGCTGACAGCAGGAGAAAAAACATGAGAGAAAGATCTAGCAATGAAGTAAAGCCCGTTGGCTGGAAGAATTCAGAGGAACTGGACATGCACTAATTCCAGAGAAATATTGTGCTTAAACATTGAAAAGCACACATTTTTGATTCTATTTGAAGTTTTTCTCAGACTTGAGATTTGAGAACAGCCATAAACATACACAGAGCTCTGTACATTAGCTACCCATATTTCTTAATACTAATTTGATGCATGCATTCAAACCGACCAGAGAATACAACATTCGTAACAGTTGGAGATCACTAGGGCAGGAATAAATGACTGTCTCAGAACGTAATGAACTGTCAGTGATAAGGCATGGCAAACAAAGATATTTTTTGTTGTTGTTTTTTGTTTGTTTGTTTGGTGGGGGAGTTGTTTGGTCAAAGGCCTAAGTGAACTGGTAGGCTACTAAATCACTTTGAGTAAATACGGTAAAGGCAAATTTCCTAAAATACATGTTTCTTTCTTAGTTTTGTCAAATACAAATTGAGTTTGACCTCAAAGTATTTCAGGACTCTTGTCATTAGGATAGAACATGGGATTGTCTCATTCCCATGTTTTAGTTAGTTTGCTGAAGTGGTAAAAACAGAGATTTTAGATTAAAACAAAACAAAACTGAACACCTCAGTTCAGTAGCACATCACCTTTCTCACGTTCCCAAAAACTAAATACAATCCAGAAATAAACTAGCATACTATGCAAGCAAGAAAGCCATAAGAAAAGTTTTTTGTTGTCAGTAAGTACGGAACTTTGTCTAGATATTCTATGGTGAGAGAGAAGACCTGCTAGACACTTAAAAGCCACAGTGATTGGTTCGACAGGTTATCAACTGACTGTGAAGGGGTCTCAGTACCACAGTACCCTTGCTGGGTTCTTCCAAATCCCTGCTATTCCTATGTTTAGTTGCATTGGCAAGTCAACACTTTACAGAAACATCTACTGTATCTCACATCTGGTACAACCAATACAACACGTCCCCAAACAATCTTTCTCAGTCAACCAGCTCCTTCATTTGACAACCTGGGAAAGACAATCCCAAATATTTTCAGTACTACAGAAACCCAGATAAAAAACAAACAAACAAACAACACCTCAAATATACAAGATAGATACTTATACTAAACACATTTTTCTTCAGAAAACAAACAAAACAAAACAAAAAAACACATTTTGTGTTGACTACAAAATGCTAATCTTATGAAGAAAAGAAAAGAAAAAAAAACAACACCATGTATAAAACCTTAGTTTTTATACTAAAATTTTTATTTCCGGTTACAGCAGAGTCAGGCAGCAAACAAAACCTTGAATGGAGAGATCTAAGGTTTGCCACTGGCTTGTCCCTAGTCAGAATTCATAAGAGCTCTGCCAGTTTTGCCAGTTTAAGTCCATAGAAGATACAAATAGTTTTCCACAACACACATGTATATATACACACACGTTGTTCATATATCAACCCTTAAATCAAAGTTCAGTTTCCATGGAAACAGCAGCGAGCAGCTATGTGTCAAAGTCCTGTTAATTTCTTCACGAGCATGAAATGGATGAGCATCTGCTGGAAACACAGATTAAGAGGATTGACAATTCGAATGCAAACATTTCTTGACTCTAGGTTTTTATTTTAAAAAATACAGAAAAAAATGAAATGTAATTGCTAGATTAAACTAAAATTCATGCAAGCATGCTTATTGAGGAGTAAGAGTCTAAAGACATCAAGTTAGTCAGGAACCGTTTATTAAAAAGTATTTTGTGTAGATCTCAAAAAGAGAACATCTGTGTTTGGGAAGAAGAATCTGAAGACCTCAACTTGCTAGCCTGGACTGTTTTGCAGGCAGCATTTTGTATATGCATAGGATTGCTGACAGAATCAGAACACAGAGCAAAACAGGTCTCAATCAAAAATGTAAAGCAAAATATCCTTTTATAAATACTTGAATACTTTTCACATGAAAAGCCCTTTCACACATCTGTTTTTCTCAGTAGGGACCAACCAAACACACACTGAAACTCTTTGCCAAATTCATGGAGTTAGTCAACAATTCAGTGAAGATAAATTATCCTTTTTTTCTAAAAATACAATTAAAAAAATGGGGTGATAGCATATCTATACTGATTTTTTCATTCTCCAACCATTTCCCTCTTACTTCATCATGAGTATCACTAATCATCTCAGGACTTTGCAAGAATTTTGTGAGGAAAACGCTCAGAATACATGGGGTTTATGTAACTTCTACAAGGTACATGCATTCGTGTCTGCAAGAGCATTACCATATTTACACTCTACAACCTAGCATTAAAGATTTTACTTTGCTTGATCTAGCTGTATCTTCAACTGATGTCCAAAGGCAATGTATTTGGATGGAAAAACCAACCTAGCATGCTCACTGAATTTATTAGCATACAGAAAACGATTCATGGAACAGGCAAATGGAACATGAGTGAAAACAAAATATACTGATGTTGAAACCAAGTAATTAATGAGGATATAAAATGCCAACAAACCTAGAATAAACATATATTTTAAAAACATTCTACAACTGCATAATATGTTTCTGCTAAATACCAAGCTTAAAATAATAACGTTGCTTAGGAAGCATGTCTAGCAGTTCTTAACCGCAAACTAGGTGTGTGTGAAATGCAGACTTTGAGTACTTGCACCATTTTGTGGATATGGAAGGGTGATATGTGGGCTTTGATCTTTTAATAACTCTGCTTAAGAGGGTTTAACTGTATGAATTAATCAGCGCTCCTCAGAAATGCATTAATTAATTTTTCTTTGGAAATTATTGTTATATAACTGTGTTACATAAGCCAGGCTATCTAAACTTCACATTCATCTTGTAACTCATACAAAAATGAGAAGATTCACTCAGCGTTACAACAAGAACAGAAACTGCTGCACAACGTGAGCGGGCGCTTAACATGTGGAAAATTCAAATCACATTACTGTAAAAGTAACAATTTAGGGGGATGCCCTCAAAAATTTAGTGGGAATAATTAAAGGAATCTGAAATATGACTTTTTTCCATTTTCTTTGAACTAAGTGAGTTAGCATGCTATCTTTTGTATTTTGCAGACAGTATTAATTTTCAGGACTATGAGAGGGAAGGCCTGGAGGGCAAACTTGAAAAAGATTAGTCTAATTCAAGCCCTATATACAGAAGAGAGAGTTTTATCTGTCAATTTGAAAGAGAACTTTAAAGACACTGTGATATGGAGCGGAATTATCACCACTATTAATTGCACAGGCATATTAAAAAGACCCTGGAAAGTGACCTCCTCTAATACAGAGAATGCATGTAGAAAAATATGTCTTAATCTTCTTTTTTGCGCTGAGATAAATGTCAAGTGTATCTATCACCTCAATTAACCATAGGAAAAAAGCTGTCAAAATCTAATTCTTTTTTTGACAAGGCGTTTATTCTAAAACCAGCAGAGGGAGAAACAGGCACTTGTATTAGAAAGAGATGAGTGTCAAAGGGTTCTGAAACACATGGTGAGTTTTCCATGTGCGAAATGCTGATTAGAACCATGGTAAATCAGTGCTAGTGTGTTCTGGGTTTGTTGCCTGAGCTACAGGAAAACTGAGGGCTTTGTGGCACAGTTTACTTCAGCATTGAGGTTACATTAACAAAAGAATGTTTTTCAGCTACAGTACCATGCAAAATGCGAAAGAACCGGTGAAATGAAAGAACCTTAAGTTCAGGAACATTAAAGACTATTTTACAGCATATTGTAAAACATATATTTATTGTGATATTTTATTTCCTCGTTGATTTTTCCTTTAAATAGAATGGAAACCTTTCTGTTCCTTTCACTGTTACATCAATGTGATCTCATCAGGGTATTAGGATGGATACCCTTTTCATCAGCTTGATTCACTCTCACAGAAGTTTTTTTCCTATTCTCCCCGTGTTTATTGCAGAAAAGGAATAAAAGGCAAAGCAGAAAAATATTTACACATCTTTTTCATAATTGGGCTTTGAAAGCAAAATGACTGACCTACTAATAAAAGGGCAGCTTGAAAGAATCCCGTCAGCTAATTGATACAACCAAACTTTGCTTCCACTAGCAACTGTGCAGAAGAGGAAAACTGCTCATCTACAACAACGCCTTTAGAAAGAACTGTTTGGAACCATGAGACTGGTTTAAAAGCCATCCACATTTCTTTCTTAATTTGCAAAATCTGGTGTGTACTTATGTGCACATTTGTGTTTGTGTTTTGTGTTTGTGCCTGGTTTTGAGATTCCTGCACAAAACAAGAGAGTTTGATGCAAAGTTTTGAGTTGGGGAATTGGGGGGGGGGGGGGGGAAGGCGGGGTTGGGAGAGGGGGAATAGCTGGAATAGAGTTTGGAATAGCTGGAAAAAATAACACTGAAATGCAGAAGTACTCCAGGATTTATTTCAGCTTCCAAAGTTAAATCATTTCTTATCTTTCGAGTTGAGAAGAGTCTGAGAGCAGTTAACTGCCACTGCTATACCTATACTCTAAGCACTATAGCATTCTTTGCCACCATCCTTTTCCAGAGACAAACAAAGCCCAGAAAACCTGCACATTTACAGCTGAAATGTAAGCGATGTACAGTGTTTGGTAAAATATAGAGGTGCTTTCAAGGATTAGAACCTCACAGAAAGAACTGCCTTCTCTAGGGAGAGCTCTAGGAACACGTGTTAGCTGTAGCACAACTGAAGTACAACAGATCCGTCCTCCACTTGTTTACCTTGCTTTTGAATTCAGTGGCACTCTGTCCCATCATGTCACAACCAGCTCCCTGTTTCCATAAAAGTAACACAGCAGACCCGAAATGCTTAAAACACACAGGAATCCACAGGCAGTTATCTGCTACGCTATGGTGTTTGTTTGTTTTTCCTGCTGTTCCAAACATTGCTGCAAATTAAGAAATTGGTCCAGTTACATATGTTCCTCTTATAGGACCTCTGTTATTATGAGCACTGGGTAAGGCATGCAGTCATGCTAACCACAGTAAAAGCATGCATTTTTCTGTTAAGGTAAAATTACTCAAAACATGAAATTACAAGTATCAATATTTCTGAAAATATAGATAATGGAACTTAAAATATTTCCAGAAAGTGCAATAAAGCAAACAACCACTGAGCAAATATTAATTATGGCATGGGGAACTGAGGTGATAAAGCAGGGTTCAAGAACTGGGGAATTTTCTATTTGCCTTTTTTAAAACTCATACAGAGGAATGGGGATAGAAAAGGCTTGGTATTCTAGGTAAGTTATATGAATACCTTACAAGGCAGTTATGAATGTGTAAAAATGAGACCAACATTTTTATATGAATACTTTATATGAATAATCAGTCAACACTGAACATTCTCTCCCATTTCATAAGCTGCAAACACTGGAGCACTCAAAACTGGTAACAGCAGAGAACATATTCATTTTCCCATTTCCCACATACTGCATCAGCTATAACAAAAAGGAAATCACAAAAACTCAAATCTGAAAGGTTTTTTTTTAAAATTCCAAAAAGGAAAAGTGCTACCCAACAGAACCTTACTCCAATAATGGTAACACACTCCAAATTCAATCTAGGTATGTGTTCTTCCCTTCTCTCAGCAACCAGGCAAAATTAACACATGCTCTTCTCAACTGGAAATCCAGATCCATCAGCCATACATGCAGGCTGCTAGCCACAGTCAGAGCAGGATTTCCAGCTTAAGCCCAGCTGGGCTCCAGCTCTCCTGTACCACCCTCACACACCTGACTTACAGCTCTAACACACAGCAAAGGCTCAAAGCCCCTGCTGAGCCTCAATAGCAGTTTACATGCATGTTCATAAGCTTGAACGATCTCACCTTTGCCACAAATTCACTTAACTCTCATTTCAATTGCAGGCTAGCCTTATTATAAGTGTGCCTGTGCATCTTATGGGGTGAGAACGTGCACTGAGTCACCTGGCTCACCCAATGCATGACCATTTCTGGCTTGTAGGTTTAGCGAGTATGTCAGATAGGACAAAGCAACTCCAGCCCTTAAAGGGCAACAGAAAGCATGGGATACTTTTTCATGTTTTTAAATGGGAAACCATTGAGATTTTTCTCAGGAACTTACAGGATGTAGCTGGTAAGTAATACAGCAGATTTTTGCTGCAAGAGAAGAGGAATGAAAGCTACCCCACTCGGTGCTTATCTTTGTCATGTGCCAAGGTCCTCCACAGTCAACGTGCCATGTGTGGCTTTGCAAAGCAGCACAAGACGGAATAGAACCAAGAGCGGTGTGCGGAGAAGTTACTCTGCAGATCTGAGGAGAGGTAAGCACTTTGGTATGGGACCTCACTGAGGCAGCTCACATTTGGTCATTTTTTTCTGGGCCAGTAACTACAGTTTAGCTGTTCTGTTGTGGCACTGAGAAGTCACCAAAAGAACAGCTCAAGGGCGCATCCAGAGAGAAGAACATATCACTTTGAACCAGTTTTCAGCCAGGGTACTGATCCACTTCGATTCCCAGTAGTATATTACTCTGCCCATTTTAACCCCTTTTCCTAGATCTACACTTGCACTTAGGAAGAGTCTTACTTGACAGATTTCCATTATCAAATCAAGGCATACACTTGCCTCCACACGTTGTTCATAATGCCACAGGTCATCACGTAGCAGCTCTACTGATGCTGGCGTTCATTTTACAGGTAGCGAGGGGACAGCAAACAGTTAAGTCGCTGTTCCTGTCTCAGCTGCAATACTTATCTGGAAGGTGACCAAGGAGCTTGCCTTCTGCTATGCTTTCTCACCCACTTGATCACACAATCTTACTGAAGTTGATACTCTTGACACAGGCTTCACCTACCCAGTGTGCTAGTCTCTAACCAGCAGCAGAACAAAAACTCTGTAGCCCGTGTCTGTCGAGAGGCACCAGATGCATTAGCAACCACTACTTACTCACAGTATAGTGGATGTGACTTAACTCCTATCTGAAATTTAAATGGGCATTTATTTAGAAGTTATATTGACTGTGTCTACATAAAAACCTCAAATGCTGTGCTTGATAAACCTGCATAAGAGCGTGAATGTTTACGTCACAATCACTGCCTGACGTGTTCCAACTCACTTCTAATTCTTTTGAATAGAGTTTCATAAGGCTCACTTGTACTCAGCATCCTAAAGATTTCCTCTTATTAAAAATAAAAAAGTCAATTTTTTAAAGAGGATTTCATAAAGTGATGGTGTTTGCACCTCTCTTACCCCTCCCTTCATCCTGGGAGCAAGATAAGATCTCAGGTTTTAAAAACAGTATTCATATGACTTAATGAGTTAAGGGAGCAGGAACGGATATGAAGGCAGTCTAAGGGGATCCTTTGTGGAAGAGATTATAAAAGTAGTGTATTTGCTTTTATCACTACTGTAAATGCCTGCTCAAAGCACTGGGGTACTTCATATGATTAAAAATGAGGAGAACAAGGCACCCTAACTGCAAGGGAGGGAACGCAGTCTGTTCCACCAAGCTCATTTCAGGAACCTGACTCACACCCTGCCATCAAAATACTCTGATGACAGCTCATTGTGGAAGAGCCTGAATACTACAGTGAACAATTCTCATTTAGTGAAAGATAGTTGATCTGCAGCCAGCATACTTCTGTCATATCCTACTGTTAATATAATACAGAAATAAAAGGAAAAAGGTTTAACTGAGCCTTTCGACTCAAATCTCTCTAAGCACTTACTATTTAGAACTAATAAACATTAGCCAATGATTTGCTTGAGTGAAAACAAAACACAAATATCTGAAATGTGCAGTGTTTCTTTCCCCATTTATGTTTTTGCATGCTGAACTGGAAGATTTAAGAGGGGGAAAGAGATGCAGTCAGGATTAGCAAAACAGTAAAATCTTGCAGTGAACAGGAAAGCATGAAGATTTATATAAATATTTGCAGGATCTGAAAAGAGCAGATGGACAGTCAAATATCCTAGATGATGTGTGTACATTTGCTTTTAAAAGAAAACATTTCCGTCCCAATTTAAAAAATAATTAGACTAAGGGAATGCTTTCATCAGCTGGACAGCTCCAAAATGCTTTAACATTCTGGATTTGTTACAAAAAGAATGACTATTAAGGAAAATGTCTTTGTGGAAAGAAGCTTCAAAGCATATTCTTGTCAATGTATACTTGAAGGCCAGTTTTTCTAAACAGATGATTCAGCCTGCTTTGATAAATGTTCATAATACAGCTTTAAAAACAACAACATTGAGCAGAAAGTAAAGAAATCAGGTGAAATTCTGCTGGCCCGAATTCAAACGTCTATACAAACGTCAGTTCCAGCTCCCTGAAAGGCTGGGCCCCTGTCTAAAGGAGATATGCCCAATTCATGCGCCTCCATCATTGCTGCTTGCCTGTAATATGCCTTTGCAGAGCTGTGCCAGTTCCTACCGAGTGTGAGAAGACTCGCAGAGTGTGAAATCTTGCAAACTAAATGAGCCATAGGAACAGTTTGCACAAATCTCCCATGATCAGCGTGGTAACCTAGTCACCTAGTATGTTATTTCCATTATTAGTAATAGCAATTATTCAGGCAAATAAATGACAGAAGAAACCCCTCGGTCTCAACGTTTGAGCAGTGCTGGGTCTGAGAAAGGATTATTATGTTTTACCATACACAAAGAGCAACTGTATGCTAATGTACCCCCTTCCCTCTCTAAGCTGCGGGGAAAGAGGCTTGTCAGGCTCAGACAGCTCACACTAGCGCAAGCATGCTCTCTCAAGCAGGCAGGCTACAGAAAATGAGCTAGGGCATCTCGAGCGTAATAGAAATTTGATGGCAGTTGGAAGAGAGCAACTTGTCAGTCAGGGGAAGCCTTCAGGTTGGTGCACAGTGCTGAGGAAAAAAAAGATTTTCTGGGGGATTTTTGCCTCTCGTCACCGCCCAGGGAGGCCCCAGCCTCACTCCCCTGCATAGGGAATCTTGGAGCTACTCCCCTGCCTTGCTGGGTTGGCACTCGCACAACCTCCAAGTTTCACTTTATGTTTTCTTTGGCCTTAACGTGCAAAAGATGAAGATTTTTCTCTCAGGGAAGACAGCTAAGCAACTAAGACCCAGCAAATGAGTTTTGATTTCTCTACAGAAAATCAGTTGCTGCAGTTCAGTTTCTCTAGAGGCTCCCTATTTGGCTTGGGTATTAATGCACTTTATTTGGGTTGAGCAATTTTTATTAAATACATGGTTTTGAAACACTTGGTTCCCTAACCAACACCATCATTTAACCAGCTATTAACCGACACCAGAGAATTTGTGCATTGCCATCTGCAGCTTTGTTGTGCTCTAGAGGAAAACAATACAATATTCCTCTCCATCTCCTAACAGTGCCCACCAAGAAAACCTCACAGCAGTCATTTGTATGCACAGCAAAATAAATCAGAAGGATTTATATAGAGACAAAACATGAAAGAATAATTAATAAAAAGTCCTATTCCTTGAGAAACTGAAATGAGAAATTACATTTTCACAACCGAGTTAACGTGTTGCTTGCCATACACGTTGAAACAAGCTGTAGTTCTGCTTCATTCACAGTTACGTTCAAATAGACTATTGTGCTCAAGTAATGAGTTCAGGTTGCTTGCAAGTTTTTGGTTTGGGGTTTGTTCTTCGAGGGTTTGGCTTTTTTGTTTAAGGAATTGTTACGATTTTTTTTGCCCTTTTTTAAAAAAAAACTAAACATGATGTACTGTTTTTTTTGATAAATTTAGGAGGGAAAGAAGGAAAGAAAAAACTAGCACAGAAACATTTGTCTGCCCAAATATAGACATGGATTTGGCTAAGTAAAAATGGCCTGTTTGCAATCATATATGACAATGACAAGACAAGTGGAAGGTGTAGGACAGAGACCCTTTGGCAATCCATCACCATCTGCTCAAATTTTATCACTAAAAAAAAAATAAAAATCTGTGACTGAACCTTGAGGAGACATGATATGAAAACTTCCAAATTCTTTAGAAAAAAAAAAAAAGATATAAAACACTGATTAAAATTCATTATGAGTCCTGGTATCATGTTCAACCCACTAATATGACTGAGTTTTGCAGAAACGCTCAAAATCTTTTAATCTCCTACAGATCAAGTGTGAGAAAAACAGCATTTATATTCCTGAAACTGAGAACCCAAGTGGTTATACACAGTGAGCACAATTTAGGGCGAGATTTGCCAAGGTACCTGCAAAATATACTTCCCTTGGGATGGGCATTTAAACAGTAAAAGAAGTAAGCAGAACTGGAATGCTAATACTTTTGGTTCTTAGCTTGCCCAGGAGCAACTTCGTTTTGGCACTAACGCATCCCTTCCATATTTAATTATGGATGTATTATTGCAGACATGCCACAGATTAATGATTGGCAAGGAGACCTTGTGAATCATGCCACATACAATAGAGTTCCTCTTTCTTCCACGTTTAATGCCTTACTCTAATGTCTGGTCAATTAGGTTTCCCTGTCAATGTCCTAAGAAAGTATGATGCATAGACTGAAGGTGATCTTAGTGATGACATCAATATCTTTAATATAATGAATATGAGCAATGAAGTACTCTAAGATGAATGTCAATTTTCTGGAAGTTTCTGCTCTTTTTATCTAACTTCCTATTTCCTTTTTTTTATGCACAGGGTTTGGGTGCTATAATATATTTTTTTCTGTTCAATGCAGGACTCAGCTGAGACAAAAGGACAGGACTAGGGTTACAGGACTAATACACAGGGCCAGGCCCAGGAAGTGCTAAGGAATGAGATGTCACGTACATAAATCTGAGGCGAAATCCCACAGCTGCATTCAGCTTGTGGAGATACCTCCCTGCTCTGTCTTCATCCTGGCCAGGTGCTGGGGAAAAACCTGCACGTACCCCTAAGGAAGGGACTAGAGCACACAGGACAGGAGCAAGAGCAATGCTGCAGAGCCCACTGCCAAACAGAAAACCTAAGTTCCTTCACTGGGTCATTTGATTATGAGTATGGCTTCATACGTCCTCAATAGAGCTCTAATACTGAGATGTTGCCCTGATCCAATTTCTTTCTCAACCCTTGCAAACTAGCCCCCATGATTCAAGAGAGGTAAAAAAAATTCCCCTCCAGTAGAAGTTTTTAAATCAAGACTGCAAGACTGAACTTTCTCCCTAAAAGAGGTGCTATACTTCAGCCATCACTCATGGGGCTTGGTTAAAAAAATACATTAAATCCAAATGCCTTTTACATCAAGAGAGATCAAAATAGTTGAAAGCAATCCTTTCATGCTTTCGTATCTATGTCTCCAAAATCTGGGAGCTTTTTTTAGTTCAGTTGGAGTCAAATTATCAGGAAGCAATTAGACTTCTTAAAATGGAAAAAAGCTATACCATGCTTACTTATGTTTAATACCTCTTATCACATACAACAGGGAATACTAAGGATCAAGGGAGAAAGATCACTGCTCACAGAGAAAAGCATGCATTAGGCAGATACACAATATACCTTAGAGAAAGACATTTCTATTGCCACTTCATATTCTGGAGTTCTGAATTTTATACACAGCATTTAAAGGTTTTCTGAGCACTGTTTCTCCTGATTTGTGCTTACAGGAATGATAGATCACACCAGCCTCTCACGATCATGGAAAACAAAAGTACTGTAGCTGGATTACTATGCATCTTGTTTATTTTACCATAATGTGCCACTACAAAGCAGGACTCCTTCATCCTAAAGTGCTGTAGAAATACAAAATAGACAGACACATATGCTCAGAGATGGGACAACTAACACTGGCCTCTGGTGGCCTGTGCAGAAACTGGCCAGACTCTGGAAATAGGATTATTTCCAAGATGAGTGTGCTTTCCTTCAGGAAAAGCCCACCCATAATGCCTTGGCCTGCCACATAGGATAGAACAGTGCAAGAAATCCTGAGCTGCAGCTCGTTTCCCTAGGCCCAAGACCACATTTACTGTTACACCTCCATAGACCTCCCCAACCTTCCCCCAGCTCTGCTCCTCTGCTTTGCTGAAGGAGCAGCCTGTGCCCCCAGGCCTGCAGAGCCAGCTAGCTGCACCTTTGCCCACCATGCTGAGACACTCCACTCTGAACCAGCTAGTTCTCCAGAGCCTTACAGAACTGGACTTTCAGATGAAATAAGCCTTTTTCCCCCAGATCTGAACACAGAGTGACAGCCACAGAGGTACGCTAGCACTCCTGAGCTCCCCACAGCTGGATCCCTGTTTCAGGTGTCCTGCTTAAGCTGCCTCCTGGCCAGCTTTTAGGGACATCTGCCTCCCTCCCTGGGGGCACGGGACAAGTAGTGCAACCTCCTGCAGCCAGTGCAGCCTCAAAGAATAAAAGCAAATATTCATCCAGTTTAAACATCTGCTGGAAGGAGGCTTTGTACCAGAGACAAAGTTTACAGCAAGCCAGACTGAGGAAAGTTTTTAGGAATTCATCTAAGTGCTCTGGAGAGAATGCTGGGAATGCTTCCTCTTATCTGCCCCTCCTGAAGGGGAGTTGCTCTCAACTCCCCTTTGCGGATTACAGATAAGTAGGTTTGCACTGTTATTTTTCACTGGATGCATCTGGTGGAGTTGTAGTCCACTGATGTCCCCTTTTCATCACAAGGAACAATAATTCCTCATACTAACCAGAGAGGAAGAAGTTTGCCAAAAGTAATTCATGCTGCCCATCCCAGAGCACCAGAGCATTGCAGCTGGTTGGATCTACTGAGCCTTTGTGCACAGCAATGGTCAGTATCTTGCTAAAATTTGCAGTGGCAGTAGAAAAACTAGTCTCATAAATTAATACTCATTCCAATGCCCTGGGCATGCATTCCTTTAAATTTAAGGCATTCAAGTTGATAGCTTTTGCTTTCACACAGGTATGGATCAAGATCAGATTAACACAGTTGGCCAGGGCAGGGCTTCAGACCACCAGTCGGGGTGGTCCTCCTGGTGTTTCTCACGTCACCCTGAGCTAGCTGCATTCCCCTATGCCCTCCACCTCCTTTTTGCTGCAGGCACCACTCAGTGCATGTTCACGGTGTCCCTGCGTGGCCACCTGGTAGCCCACAGGGGACCAGTTGGGAGGGCAAGAGACCAGTGGCAAGGCCAGATTCAGTGCATGGGCTTCCCAGACATAGCTTCATTCAGAGGTATTCATCCTTCTGCTACGCTGACAAAAAACAACAGGCAGCCACCCAACATCCTCATTGTTCATTCGGGAGAAAAACAACCTCAGAATGGCTACAAAAGGAAAAATATGTATGGGTACTCATGGCCCAACATGTGCTTTGTCTGGTCAGTGATACTGCCAAGAAAGATGTGGCATTTGGCCAAAAAGCCTCGGCACACCAACAAAACACACTGAAAGCTCAATTATGAGGTGGCAAAAATGGTTACGGGTGTTTGTGATGATGTGTGTGAGCGTGGTGATGTATGGTATGAGCACACAGAGCTGCTCAGGAATGACTGTGTCCATCTGTCAGAGGGCTGGATACATGACTGGATGACAGGCAATACTGGTCAGCGTGACAGACCATGCTTTCAGCACTTCATCAGAATTGCTTTCAAAGTGCTACCTAACAACTGTCAAGTATCACTGTATCGTAGGAGTTATAAAGACGTTTTCAAAGGACAATAATGAAGTAGCTTTGTGAATTACTACGAAGAGCTCCACTCAAGCATGAGGGGGCCTGGCAGGGAAAAGAGCATAGAGAGGAAAATATAAAAAACAGGTGATAAAAATAAATCCCATCCTTCTCTACCAAGAAGATCTCGTCCTGAATTGTGAAGGAGATACCACACAGTTGATGCAAGGGGCTTGTGGCAGCAAAGTCAGAAATAACTGTATATGGGGCATGCAATAACCACAAACCTGCTGGACTGTGGGACTGCTTGAAGTCACTCTAAGTGCCTATACAGTGCTCCTAGTGGCAATCACTGGATTTTCATGTTTCTATTAACACTTAAAAGAAACGGGTGGATGTTGGACTTCCACTGCCCTTCTGTGATGCCTGTGCTGTTCTGCTTCACAGTTAGAGAAGGCCTAAAAAGTTCAGTATGTTGGTGAGGAGCATTAGGAAGCTGATGAGCCTTAACAGCCCTGGCTCAGGACCACCACCCAGACACCCCATGCCCATTCAACTCAGATCTGCCTTTGAGCTCCGGCTCTTGGCCCCAGTGCTCACCTAAGCTATGCAGTAGATAGGTCTGTGCCTGGCAGACCTGGCTGCAGACCCATTTTCTCATTTGGGACGTTTCTTGTAGATACTGGGCTGCTGCCCAAATGCAGTTCAGACCACCAGAGCCCATCCCACCCACCTCACTGGCATGCTGCAGGTCTGCACCCTGCCCCAGTGACACCACTGCCTTTGCCTGCACCTTTGCCACCCTCCGTTCCCAGCTCACCTGGCAGGCAGACTGCTGCCTTGCTTCAACCTGCATGTCATCTTTGGGATTACAGCATAACTGGCTGAGTTCTTGTTCCACAGATGGAAAGTAATAGGTGGGAAGGCAAATGAGTCTGTATTGCTCCAGGAATACTCACAGACCCATAAGAAAATAAAAATCAAAATAAAAAGGCGAGAGAGAGAAACTATTTCTTGGGTATTTTCTGAAGGCCCAAATGCAGTGGCTGTAGTCACAAAACCCTTCCCCCCATAAAGAATTGGCTGGTACAGCCAACACCTCATTAGTCATTCATTAAATACTTTCTACTATTACAGCCAAAGGTGAAGCAGAGCCAGTGATCTAGAGGTTAGCAGATTAAAAGCATTTTTAGTTCCTGTAACCGTCCATTCCTGCTATAGTTTAATTTCTCTAGTCTATCATCAACATGGAGACCATTTTCATAACCTTATTTATTAGTTTCTTCTATTTCCTGTACTAATGCTTTTATTTCTTAAGTCTTGCTTTCATTCTATTTGGTTACATCCTTTTAGATTACTCTTTTTTTGTTACATCTACTGAAGGCAGGAAGAAAAAAAAAAAGCTATACAGGTGTAGAACCAGGGTGAAACTTCAACTCCATAAATTTTCCATTTAAGTGCAGTTCCATAACGCGCATAATAAAAAAGTAGCCTACTCGTGTCAAGCTGCTTCACAGTTCAGGCACTGTATGAAATTTACAGTTGTAAATGGATCAATGTATTAAAACATTTATATGAACATGACTGCACAAGTCTAGCCAAAATATCAAACCAAAGAAAGCATTTGCTGGTATATATTAGTTTGATAGAAGTCATGCAGGAGTTTCAGTGTGGGTTATAAGTCGTGGGGTTTGTGTTTTGAATTTTTTTGTTCCTCCAAGTGTTTTCAAGAACTGCATAACGGTCCCTTCCAATCAAGGCTTTAATCCTCTTTAAATTCATGTACAACTTCTGAAGGTAATTCAGCACCTGAAACTGTTCCACTGCTTCTCAAGGGATAATGGGAAAGTCAGTCAGCTAGCAACAACAGCTTTAACAAAATAAGTTATCTACTTGGAACAAAAAGGCTGCACACTAAACATGTGTGCATACATGATACTGCATAATATTAATATGAGTATACACAATATGTAGATATCTTAATACACATGAAAGTGAAGGCTAGCCTTGTGAGACTAAATGTTCACCCAACAACTCTGGCAGTTGAGGTTTCGACTGTCTGCTCTTAGATCCTATGTAAACCATGTAGTCCTGCCCTTTTTAAGCTGTTTCCAGAAGCTAAGTTTTCAGATGTGTTGAATATAAAAGAACTCTTCTTGTGAGAGGAGTAATATAGATTTGCCACATGCTGTAGAGACTTGCAATCAATGAGTTAACCTGCAGGAACACTCAATTTTGAAGCCAGGAATACACTTCCTTGTTGACCCATCACAATACTTTTGACTATGTAGAAACACTAAAGATTTTGGACACTTAGAAGCATCACCTCAGCCACTGGATGACTGCCCTCAAAGAGAAGAAATATAAGTTACTTAAGTTACTACATGAAGGATAGCAATTGCAATGTCAGACTAGCATATTGATATGCCTTCCCTTGACTCTTTCCATCAAGGTTTCAGTCCATTGCAGAAGCCCAACTGAACTAGCCTGACTTTGGAAGGGGAGAGGCAACAAGTAAACAAGATCAGTTGCAGAACCGGAGCCTCAATAGGCAACATAAAGATGAGGGAAGAGGGGAGAATGCATAACATCATCTTACAGAAAGAAAAGGAAATGAGAATACATATTGTTTAAGAGGCTTACACAATATTAGACTTTGCCTGTGAATGAGCTGTGAATTAAATCAATGTCCAATCCCATAAACCACAAGCCATATGCTTATTAATCCAGCCATAAGCGCATCCTTCCTCCAGAGAGAAAGGATGCATTTTCTGAAGAGATGCATAACTCAGGCATTTCTATGGATTAGGTCATTTTGTGATCACCAGAGTCATATCAATCTGTTCTCTCTAATGAGAACTTAATTGTTCAAAAAAGCAGAATAAGCTTTCTAAAAATTATTTAATTGATATTCAGATCAGATACATCAACAAAATGTCTTACATATCTAAGCCTATAAGTCCAACTAAATATTATGGCCTCTCTTATTAGACCAATGGGTCCTATTTATTGTGGATGTATTAGAGAGAAGCATAAGTCATTTGACATAACAAAAGTAAAGTAACCATAATAGCCTATTGTCACTAAATTGGTCTCTCCACATGAAAACAAGACTCTCACTTTTTGCTGTGTCTTCCTTTTATTTTTAACAAAAATCTGTTGCATCTCTGCATTTATTTATCCAGTTGGGAGAAGTTGCTAATCTGTAAACTTACTTGATCCTGTACTTTCAAATTCATCACATGTTTACCATCATTTATTTTTGAAACAGTATGCCATAGAACTGAAATAAATTTGTTGCTATTTAAGCAAAGACAGTATTTAAAGAAGTGAGTGTTGTAATGGTTTTGTATCTCATACAAAATCTTAGTGACTTTTTCTTTTATCAGTTTTATCATGCAACTCCCCAATTAATAGAGAAGTCCTTAATATGGTTTTCATATGAACTGGTCAGGTGAAATGAATGTTTCAGTGGCATTTAAAAGGAACACAACAGAATCCAATTTTAAGCATTAAATTGGCCAATGCATCATATAAACTTTAAATGAATTGATACCAAGTTATGGATTACTATATAACCCTGGCCTGACAGCCTCCAGGGATGTCTCAAAATCTTACTGTGCTTCGATGTTCATACCCCGATATCATGTATCAATGAATGTAATCAGAATGAGTGTATAAACTTTAAATAGCAAAGCTGTTGCATGGTAGACAAACTGAAATTATTATAGACAGTTTGTACCAATTAAAAAAGTTCAGCCAGTTAACTAAATACCTGAGGCTATCTTTCGGCCTTCAAAGTTGGAGAAAAGGTCTATTTCAGCACCAAACAGTAATTATATCCAGTCTAGTGACTGGCAGTTGAGTTTAAAAAAAGGTTAAGAAAGCCCTATAGGTCAGCATAACCCAATAACTTTGAGGTAACCACACTGAGATAGCTTAGAAGAAAACAGTAATTGAGGAACAGAAATGTCAGTGCTTAATCATAGTCCTTACAGTTATCAGTAGGTTGGAAGAAAACCTTTGATGCCAAGCTACCAAGCAGCCCTTGCAAACCAATATCACCTATATTTTGAAGATGTAGATGTTACATTTTGGGGGAAAACACTTTTTTTCTGTGTTCTGACCATCGCAGTTACAGGATGTGCTCACACAAGTGGCACAAGTTCCCAGGTGTGGAAAACTTGGGCAGCAAAGAGTTACCCTCCTGAATTATATGACTTACATCAAGCTTTATTAATAGCTAAAACACATTTCTTATAAGACCTTAAGAAAATCTTGGAGCGAACAAGTAAAATTTGGGGTGAAGTTTATTTATTGCTTAGAAGCATTGCCTTAGCAATTCATGTAACATTGTCCCCTTGTTGCTTTATACTAAAGGAAAAGGCCATGCGCCCACACATTACCATAAGATTTCAAAAAGAAAAGAGACTACCCACTGAGCTGATGTCATCATGAAAAACAGAATTCTAGCCCTGAGATGTTACTGTCATTCCATCACATGGAAAGCAGCAACTGCAGAAGAAAGGCAGTCATAGCAATGTAGACACCATATGTTGTCCTAGCACTGCTCAGCAGGGGAGTCAGAGCATGAAGTATCCACTTTTTCCTCCCATTATTAGTATGTCAGCAAAGGGGCACAAGTGCTAGGTATCTCTGCTATCCCACAATGGTCTGGGGAGGGCAGTGACTTGACAAAATTATCAGTGATACTTGCAAAACACTGTTTGCAGCATAAGGAAAAAAAAATGGCTGAGCAAAAATTATGAAGAAGCCTCTCAAAAATGCAATCTGCACCAAAATTGCCACAGAATCACAACTAACGTTGCTTTCTTCTCACAGAGCTCATGTGAACCTCTCAGGCTTGGAAAGCTGAAGAGGAAAGGAAAATCTCACTGTTTAATTCTAAGAATATTAGGACCTCCGTAGCATTGCCTTGAATAGTGAGCACAATTCATTTACTTCTCCTTAATGCTGGCAGGGGAGAAGGCACCCTCATGCTAGATAAGGAAATTAAGCAGGGAAATAATTGTTATAGGAGTGACTTAATTTTCATCGATCTAATTCATGACAGACACAACAGCAGTGACGAGTTTGCTAACTGTGGGTTCCTCCTTCCTCCTCTATCCCTCCCCATGTTTTTACATCAGGAGTAGAACAATAGAAGAAAAAGGGAGGAGGATATACTTCACATTTCTCTCAAATTGACAATTAACACTCCTCTTGGATAAAAGCTGTCTCACGCTGTTCAGCCTATGTATATAAAAGATTTGCTGGATACTGGTACAGGGATGGCATCCTAATACAGAAAAATCACTGCTGGATCAAGTTCTTGTAGTAGAAATATGGTATTTTTTTCTTTTCTGTTTTATTTTTTTGTTTGTTTGTTTTGTTTATTTGTTTGTTTTGGGGGGGTTTTTGGCCTTTTTAAAGAGTTTTGAAGGCATCCCAATCAGTTTTGCATAAATACTTCACTGCTGAATTAGACAGTAATTGCAAATATTAAGGCTTCATGATCTCTCTCTCTGATTACCTAAAGATTATTTTTTACATCATCATTTCACTCAAATGATAGCAATAGTTCCTTTCTGGCTGTATGTTCAGAGGCACAAAACTGGTATTGGGACAGCAACCAGCAGCTTTATTTAACAGACCTAAGATTCATACATCATATCTCGACCAAAAATAGGGGTTATATTCAAAACAGATGAGCCGATCCGTTTACCAGAACAGCACAAGACTGCTGGGTGCTGTCCCCAACAAGCTGACATGCTTTAACAGCGTTAAATGCATTCTGTTTTCAGGTTAGCTTTTAAGCACAGCAGTCAGTATGGTATGCGTGACATGTACAGAGGAACAATTGGAACACACTGATATATTTTCCACCTTACACATTTTAAACCCTAAATCCAAGTCAAGCCAATAGAAAACCTTGTCATCATTATTGTTCCCTACTAGGATCATGTTTCTGGTTAGATGTGTATAAGGCATTTTGACCTGTGTATGGCAACATCCAAATGAAAGATTTGACTCTCCTCAACAGAAATGCAGCCATCTTGCATCGTCCCCCTGAAAATACACGGGAAACTCACCATTCATAAGCAACAGAAAAACAGTCACTTTTTGGTTATAAATCTATTACTTCTGACACAAGACCTCAGCGCAAGTGTTTCTCTAAAATTCACAGCTCTTGGGAACGTAAAATCAGGTGATGGTTATATTTATTGTATTTCTATCTATCTGTGTTTAAAAGAAGAGCTTCAAAATGTAATTCAGATATACTCTCAGATACTAAATGTAAATAAAAAGAGATCACCAATTCTATCTATTTTATGTTACCCATTCTGAATGGTTATTATTTAATGAAGGCATAGGGCTGGATCATGGGTGAAAGCCTGGGACTGGTAAGCTTTCACAAATGTTTAGTATAAGATGTTTATTAACTTAATTTCATGAAACTTTTTTAATGCCTTCTTTGTCTTGAAAAACATATAAGCAGAAAATTGTTTTGATATTGTGAGATGTATTAAACAACTGTAGATATTTTTTTTGTTTAAACGTAGATGTATAAAAAGTATCTATGGAGCCCAATTGTCCACATGGATGTGAGGTGACAGCAACGATAATTTAGAATCATCATAGCAATAGAATTCAGATATAACCTGCACTGTTTGTGAGTAACCAATGAAAAATTTCGCTTGCCACAACATGACCCAAGATAGGAACTATCACATTTCCTCCCTTCCCTCACCATGAGGCTGAGTGCCTCCTGGCAGGGCAGTGGGTTATTTCCCTCAGCCATAGCCATTAGCGTGCCCTGGCACAGCTCACAGCGTTGTCTGGCATAACTTCACATTAGTACATTCATACAGGATTTGTTCACTGCAAGTCTATTTTCATTAGACACCCTTATAACAAGGGTCAAGGCAATGGTGGCTCTGTCATCCACTACCTTGCCTTGACCTGCAACAGAAGTTGAAGGAGTCCAGCGCTCTTTCTATATTACCAGTTCTGCTGCTACCATTGAAACAGGATCACTAGGAAACTTCACAAAGTAATTAGAGGCTATACCCAGTGTGGAAAAATGCATTCCTCACATAAATAATGCCTATGAGTCCACTGAGGTTTGTAAAATTCAGGACATAATATGCCTAAAGAATGTAGGTTGTTTACAAAACAGAGCAGCGTGTTGCCAGAGCATAAAAAGATTTTTGAGGGTCTAGTTACTGCCACAGTTTATATCTGTATGCTTACAGGTCACCTGAGTGGGAGCCCTTCACCACAAACACAAGCATAAATAGAGATTAAGCACTGAAAAGAATTCAAGTATGTGACCTATGTGATAGTTCTCTGTCTGTAAGAGACAAACAATTCTTTTCTAATTTATCCAGACGATACAAAAAATCTGTTTTCAAAGTTCATCCCTCTTCTCCACAGCACATAAAGCTGACTATAATACATTCAAAATAGCATGAAGGACCTCAGAGTGCAAAAAAAATTAAATAGTGTTAGACCCCTTCTTTCTGTTCCCAATATTAGATGCTCCCATGATAGCCATGATGCTACCTTCCTAGATGTGGCATTTAAAAGAAACAAAGAGCTCAAGAGAAACTAAGATAAAGTCCCTTTTTGAAGTGTTTGATGGATCCAAATCTCTGGATGGCAGCTAGCATCCTGTAAAGAATGATTTCTGGGATTCTCACACACATATCCCAACGCTATTGTTTGGAAATTGCCTGCTTGCTGAAAGACTGAGACATCCAACAAGTTTCACTGTCACACCAGACATTAATTTCCAGCTCCAGCTGGTTGGGCTTAACAAAAACCTAAAAACACTTCAGCATAGCATCAACACTGGCACCTGAGAAAATCCTTTGTATAGCTGAAAGTCAAGCTGTTACAAAGCTAAGTAACATCTCCTTTCTGCCATGCCTTCACCTTATTGATCGGCATTCTCCCACACATCATTCACTTAACTTCAGATCTCATCCTGCAAAAACAGACATCAATAACTGTACCGCCTCAAGCAGCATCACTGAAAGCAATGAGACAACGGATAGACACAGCAGTTACTTTACATCCAACTGCTCTGTGAGCTGAAGCCACATGGGATAAACTTCAGGAAAGACTTCTCCCACTTCAAGTCCCCGGGTAGGGTCTTCCGCAGATGGAGCAACATTCAGGGAAAAAAACAATATCAGACTGACCAGGAAATTGATCATAAAAATACCTGCAGTCGTACAGGCTAATACAGAAGTCCTTATCTGGATTAATTCCCCATTAACTAGCAGGTCCAAGCCAGCCAACCACAAAACAAGGGTGCATCTTAAAACAGAGGTCCCTTCTCATTAGCTCTTAATTAATCATTGCAGATACCGATCTGCAGTACATGACAGGAAACAGAGGTATTCCTTTCAGTGCACATTTACACCAAGAAATTCAGAAAATATCAAACTGTATTTGGGAAAAATAAGGTTTTCAAAGCTGCATCCTTACAAAAACTCATCTTTGATAGACTTCATAGCACGTTGTCTCCATATGTCAAGCTATTTCTGAAGTAAAGATGACAGATCATGAGAATGATGACAATTGAAGGGGGAAAAAAGTATGAAAGGAATAGCCTGGTCAAATATAGGGAACATAAAAAGGGCGTTTGGGAGTTGATGAAGTTGGTTATCAATTTTTAATTTAAGGAGGATGGTAAAAGATCTATCTTACTGCATTTTCTTGTGTTTACTTTGGGTATCAAGGCAGTGCTTTAAGTAGCTCATAGAAAATAGTTGGTGTTTGTTGATTAGTATGGAAGCATGACGTTTAATTTGCAATTCTATCACCAACACACTACATGAACTTCACAAACAGATCATACTTCACCATGGCCAAGTGCTCTGTATGTAGAGACTTGTTCAAATTCCACACATATTCTCCTCTATTATTTTAAGAACCTTACAAATGCTTCTGAAAGCAGCTTGCTCTCTAGAAAAATAATCAATGGAAATCCAAGTCTCACGCAAGTGTGGAAAGATGTTCACAGAGTTCAGCACTTGGAAATCTTTGCAATGCTGCTCCACATTTTCACCTTTCTAATAACAGCAAACAAAAAAGTGCTTGACTGATCAGAAGAAAATCATGAGCACTAGACAATCAGCTACCTGCACACAACCCTTCATTTGGTATAGTAATGAAATTTAATTCTGGCTTGTAAACCTGTGAGGCTCCTGTGAGCAGAACCACCAACTCAAAAGCTTACTTCTTCGGCTGTTAATTGGGATTCAATCATGCCACCAATGGCTGCAGTGGTTTCATTCAGAAAATACATGGATACTTGAAAAATATCTTATTTCAGTTTCCTAAGAACCCTTCACACCAAGGTATAGAGAATTGCCTAAAAAGGCTACATCTGTCTTTACTGTGAAATACATGGGGAAATTAATTCAGTGCTTTAACTCATCTTAAAATAAAGTAAAAAAGGGGGAGGAGGGAGTAAAAATAATAGGCATGCCATGTAGCAGATAAACTTGAACACTAACTGCAGAGCATTGAGAAGAGAATGACTAATTATACTTAACTCACTGGTGATGGCTTTGGTCTCTAGTTCCCCATTGCTCTCAATCCAGAGCAATTCTGTTCAACTTAGTCAAATTGACTGAGGTGAAATTTGTGTGAGATCAATATCCAACTCAAGAACTAATGAAACATAGTATAGAGTTTTTGTAGGGTCTTTTGTTTTTAGGAAAGAAGGTCAGGAGGGGAAAAGGTAGTGGTTTATTGCAGAAATTTAAAACTTGGCTCAAGTTCAGTCCCTCTTTTCCCATAAAATATCAATAGAAAAATTGATGTCTCTTAAAGAGTACCATTTTTCAATGTTGCTTTCAGGGCTTCTTGCTGAAAGTTTTTGTAATTGTTTGTGGAGGTCAAGAGGAGGGAAGAAGAAATGGTCATGCTGTTATTTTGTATAGAAACTCCATCATTTTGTGACGTTTTAGAATGGAAAAGAAATTTGAAGAGAACATAGTCTAATCTGAGGAGTTAAGTACAGTTATTGAAAAAGCTTCTGTGCCTTAACATAGGAAAAATATGGTATGTTAAACTCTAAGCATGTCATCTACTCTTTGTAATTTTATTTATTTATTTACTGGAACAATTTAATGCCTATCTCAAGCTGGAAACAGCAAATGGGGTCACTAAACAAGTTTAGTTCCTTCCCCGTATTGCAGTACTGGAGCACTCCTGCCCACCCACCCCTGCTGCAGACAAACCCCCTGGCTGGAAGCCCACCACCTCCTGGCAGCATTGCCTCAACAGTGCCGTGATTTGCCTACAGACAGACACAATCTGTCCCTTGCCAAGGGCAACCTGGCACAGGCCAGACCCTCTCTGAAGCTCAGCTTCCAAGAAGTACTCAGGTAGGTCAGGAAGGCCCATAACTTTCGAGTGCAAAACTCTGGACTGCAACACCAAAAGCCTTTAACTCACCCAACACCACCTCTCACTACTTTCCAGCACACTTACAAAATGCTTGTAAAGGGTGAACTGTGAGTGAGATCACACATCTGACCCAGCTTTAATACTGAGGTGAGAGTGGCTGCTGAGCGCATGGAGCCCACAAGAGCTCTTCAGCCAGAAACAGCCACTTTCCACCCAATGCAGGACTGCAAAAAAACATTCCTCCTTGCCTCCCCACAGCTTCCCCAACTGTCTCTTTTATTGTCATGCTCTCAAGGAACAGTGTTTAGAAGCATTTTCGATAAAGCCTTGGTTCAGCACGTACACCTATAATTGTATACACAGGAGGATGCCCCCTGGCCTTTCCAGGGCTACTCAACAGCTTACAGCTGTGAACCTTCAGAGGTAACTCACAACCAGGCTTTGAAGGCTTTGATAAGAAGTCAGTTAGCATACCCATCATCCAAAGTAGAGTTAAAATCATATTCTGTAATTTTCCCAGTATGCTGAAATAGACAGAGAATGATTATTCCCTCTTTCACTGGTTTTATGTTTATGGACACTTCACATTTATATTGATGTAACCAAAAGCAGATTTTAAAATATGGATATATTTGAGGGATTTTTTGTTGTTGTTGTTGGTTGGTAATCATACAGAAAACAAAACCCATCCAAAGTGTGACCTAAGAGGCTTACCACTAGCATTGAACGTGTGCTTACTTAGTGCCATCTAACCAAATACTCATTTTCTGTATTAAAGCATAACAAAAAAAAAAAAAAAGAAAAAAAAAGTTCTCATGTTGGAGCTTGCACCTTTCCCTTCAGTTTACTTCAGTGCTCAGAGATTCAGGTACCTCCAAGACAGCACCCTGCCCATCCTGGCTCCCAGCTGCCCACTGATGCTGTGCCCAAGCCCTGCATGCCTGGAGAGTGCTGGCACCATGCTGAGAGCAGCCGCAGAGGCAACATCCGAGCAAACAGACCTGGAAAAAGAACCTGGAGATAACCATCATCCAACTTTGAATACATTTCCAGACAATACGATTACAGGAGTTAAGTCAGCTCAGTGCAAAAAGGTATCTAACAGCCCAGCTGTCTAGAGGGCATTCCACATTTACAAGCACATTAACCTTTGCCAGTATGTCCATTCGTTCACACTAGAACACTTCATGACCACTACCCACCTCCCTGAAGAAATTCAATTTTTTCTCACGTCTGCAGTTTCATTTTCCAATTGTTTTCACAACACAACATCTGAAAAGTTGAATTTGCTTTCCCTCAAAAATAAAAAATAAATCACACAAGGCATGCTAAAGCTGAATGTGCAGAAGATGACTGAAGACAGATAAATAATACTTCCGTACTAAATTGTATAAGTGGTCCTGGGGATACTCAAATGTTTACAGTCATACTTCCAGTGAAGTGGCTTGACAAGGCAGGCAATGCTTTCAGCATAGGAAGCCTGATGTAACACAAGTTTATTCATAGAGGCAATTGTCAGTATATGAAGACATTCCAAATGCTTGCCAGACACAGCCATGTTTCACTTGCACTGAGGTCTCTAGAATATCCAGAGATGAACCAGAATAAGCTGGCACGTCTTATTCTAAACATCTCTTAGCCTAATGATATAACATGTCTATCATTAAAAGGCACGATGGAGAGTCAAATAGGGTGGGAAAGCAACTCACTGAGCCAAATCCAGAACTGATAACCTGAAAACATGAGTTGTGATGCTGAGGTGGAGACAGACTGCCTCTGTGACCTTGGACAGGTTAATTCACTTCCCTACCACTTTCCTTCTTAATAAAAACAACAGGGTCACCAGCCTGAACTACAGGTTTCTGGAAATCACAGAATCATAGAATGATTTGGGTTGGAAGAGACCTTAAAGATCATCTAATTCCACACCACCCTGCCATGAGCAGGGACACCTCCCACTAAACCAGGTTGCTCAAAGCCCCATCCAACCTGGCCTTCTCTCAAAAATAAAAATAAAAAATGGAAAGGTATTTTCCCCCTGTACATACACATTGTCTGAAAAGCCACTAAAGAGTTTGTTTCTTGCTTCTCCACAGGAAAAAAAATGTATCCACCACAATCCCTCATAAGGATTCATGCTTACTAGACTCATACTTCCCATGCAATGGTCTCTGTACAAACATGTAGAATTCATAACTATAAGAAAGTACTGGAGAAAGAAGGTGGAGAACATCAGCATGCTTAATTGAGCTATTACTGTACTCATTTGGATTATTCACAAGCTATCAATATTTTGACCCAAAATATTTCAAGATCCAAGTGTGCAAAATTTGGTTTTGGAAAACACAATTTAAGTTACAAATTACTGTTATAACAATAACAAAAAGCCACCTGAGTTGCTCAATTATTCTGCTTTGTATTCCCCCTTAATTTACAACAGTCCTATGCTTTGTTTGTTATGTTGGGATCCAGTATGGATTATTAAGCTTGCCTCATTGTTCTACATTGTACGCCTCACACTCAAAATGTCACTTCAAAGACAATTGAGGATTTTTAGGAGAACTTCCGACAGATCCTGACTACATTAAGTCCTCAGAGGACACAGGTTTCATAAATGACTTCATAGCTGTGTTTTATTTGTTTTCTAAATAAGAAAGAGAATCATAAATCTTTTCTCCTACAATAGCACTAGGAGGTTATACTTATTGTTAATGAGAAATATTATCTTACCAGAGAGCTTAGTCTTCTCATTTTCATTTATATAGGAGATTGATTAACACTTAGCTAATTGGCACATGCAAATAGGGATTAGCTGAATTTGTTTTTCTCTACAACTCAACAACTATAATTTAGATACTTATTTAGATTAAAATCTGTCATTTTTTTGGAAGGTAATCATCTGCCTGTTGTCAAAAATAAAACAGCTAAATATATTACTAATTGTATCTTATTTATGTTTCAGAAAATAGTTAATTAACATTAATAAAAAAGTAAGCATAAAATAAACAAGGCTTATCTTCACAATATTGGAGTCAGGTCGCAAATAAGAAAATAGAGAAGATGAATTTTATCTACTGATGTAAGGTCAAATAATTAGAGCCTAACTAAAGATGCAATCAAATCTGAAGTTATGAAGATCTCCAGCAGAACACATCTGCAATATAACTAGAAATAGGTAAAATGGTAGCCTGTCTTTTGATATTCCCACAATAGATGAAAGATGGACAGCATAATTTTTCCAGTGACAATTTACAGTAAGTAACATCTTGCAATTGTGTTTCGCTCCCCTCCTCCTTTTTTTCCTGCTAGGAGTATTCCAGAGAGCAGATGAAGAATAACTGAGGTGGAAGAGGAGGGTGTTTAAGGCATTTGGGGGTTCTGATTTTTTTTTTTTTTTTTGGTTGGTTTGAAAGAAAACAGGTGGTAAGATGTGGGTGTTCAGAAAGCCAGCATTACAAGTGTAGAGAGACCTCACAGCAGCAACTGCGTGTGGCTCGGCTCATTTTATGACTTACTGAACGATGCAGCTTGACACAGGTATTGTTCTCAAAAACTTTCTCTTTGCTCTTTTCCTGCACTGTTACTGGAGCAGGAGGGAATGGAGGGTTCACATGGATGTAAATCATATGCTTTTATATTTACAATTAGACATAGCCAAGGTAGCTCAAGTACATATATTCTACCGAAAAAAAAGATTTGCAGCTTATTAGCAGCTTCCAAGAT
Source organism: Stictonetta naevosa (assembly GCA_011074415.1). Taxonomy (NCBI): domain Eukaryota; kingdom Metazoa; phylum Chordata; class Aves; order Anseriformes; family Anatidae; genus Stictonetta; species Stictonetta naevosa. Next base: position 89,989,502 of record CM021697.1, on the reverse strand, counting down.
CTATCTTAAATTTATCATATGTATTTAGCTATTGTAGTAGGGTTTTTCATTAGGTGTCAAATCCATCCGCAAGATTACAAGATAATATTTAGAATTCAAAACAAGCACTGGAAACCTATAATGACCAGTAGGGCAGCAGAAGACAAGGTAAAATACAAGCTAAATCACATTATTTGAATGTGTCTGTGGCATGCAGTTACTCTCCTCTCACTTTCTCACAGGATGCTTCCTACAGCAAGCTTAGCACACTGCCTCCCAGGCAACAATTAAGTTGGTTGAGTCAGTTGAGCTTATCCACCAGACAGCAAGTGGTGACCATAATGAAACAATTGGGGGACTTGACTCAGTTTATTTACTCCACACTTTATTGAACCCTCAATTCCCTCCTCAAATCCTAGCAAGCAGCAGATCAACCTCTAAAACTAATCTCCCTGGATTATCTTTTTGTCTAGCAGGATTTGAGCTGCAGAACCCTGCCACAGGCACATTGGCCCTTACAAGCAGAGCTGCACTCAAAAATTGCCTTCTGCACTTATCAGTGCAAACACGCTGCACATCATCTAGCACACCCTTCACCACACAAGGCAGAAAAAAACCTCATCCTTGTTCCAAAGGCAAGGCGAATTTCTTCTCTACCCCAAAATGGAAACTTCTCAGAAAAGAGAGAGGAAGTGCTATCTGGATACTCTCTGGATGTTTGTCTACCTTGTCTGCTTCATATCTTGTGTTTATGTGGATGCCTTGCTTGTTTCCCCTCTCTAGTACACAGCCACATAATGCAACAGAAGGAAGTGGATCGCCATTTCCTATCTCATCTGGAACAGACCACCCAGAACTAGATAGTAAGTCTCTCTCCTTACTCCCCCTTAATGCCCAGAAGGGTTGTTACCCAGCTGGCTCACCCTGTTCAGTCTCGCAGACTACCAGGGATGCACATGGGTGGATGTCTTCTCCTCAGTCTGAGGTGTATCGAGAAGAAGAGGAATTAGCCCGGCCACAGCCACACAGACCTTTATCCATCTCTTCTCAGTAGTACACGTTAGCCCCCCATGCAGTGGGGTTTTTTTTGGATCCATCTTGCATTTAATGTTCAGGCCATCAGAATACTCAAGGCACCTTTGTAACATCCTCCTAAAATCAAGCTTAAAGAGCACAGTACTGAGGTAACTAACTTTTAGTTACAATTCTCTGAGCACATCACTCACATTGAGATTTAAGTTGGAGGTAAAAAGCAATAACACCTAATTGTACTTCATAAAACAGTTTCTGTATTCCCTCCAAAGCTGTATTTCTCTATGAAAATCTAGCATGAATCATTCTCTAAGAAAGCTATTCTAGGAATTTGAAGGGACTATAATCACGTCAGGGTGAAAGTATTACCTACAAAAAATAAACAACTTGAATCTGGGGTACAGATTCAATTAGCAGGGACTAGATGCCCTCTAAAGCAGGGACTACTACCAGCAGTTGGAGGGGCTACATCAGGTGCCAGCAACCCTTAGGTTCCTGTTTTAAAATCCTTCTTTGTCAAGCTCAGGACAAAGCTCACAATCCCCCTGTCGGTACCTCTCCACCCAAGAACTGCTGTGCGGGATCACCATACTGTTCCCAGGTGCATCGCTGGGTGCTGTCATGTGGCTCATTTTGGAAGCCCTAGAAGCAAGGGCACTGCCTTTTGTCAACTTCTGAAAAGCAACACAGGCAGAAGGATGGAGCAGAAGCAAACATGCGAACTGTGATGACCAGTTACCTTGGCTTCCATCCTTTTATGTGGACAAGAGAAGCTGCCACACAGCTACATGCACAATGTACTACTGTATAAAATGGAGTTCATCACATGCTGAGGAGGAAGATGGGAGAAGAGGAAAGGCAGATGAGCAATATCAAGTCAGAGAGGTTCCCATTCAACCTCTACACAAAACCACCAACTGCCTCAGTTTAACCTAAATTTTCTAAGCTAACATTTCTAAGCTGCAAGTATATAGGACAGGTCACAACCAAGTAAGCTTGACACCAAATAACATGAAAGGGTTTCCAGGAACGCAGAAAAAAGGTATGCATATTCCCCATTAAAGTTTAACATAATTTAAAAGCTTTAGAAAGTCACCATGTGTCAAGAAATATTAACTTACATAATACTGCAGCATTTAGCTTGCCAGGTAGTTAGTATGCCAAGTTTCTACAATCTTACTTCATGCTTTTCTAAGTGTTCTTACATGACTACAATAACTCAGCATGATTGAGACAGCAGTAAATTTTTTTTCCTGTTTAATTTTCACTTTTCATTTTATTCTACAACTGCTACGAACATGGATATATTTGGTTACACTACCAAAACTGTAATGACTTACATTAAGAATGCTTGTTTTCATATATCTAGACTAAGCTAGTCTTTAAGGAGTTGAACACTTGAGCACTCATTTAATCAAATCTCTCATAATTCTGTACCACTAACTTCATTATACATAATCTTATATAAACACTTGCATCCCTCTATGACTTGAAAAAGTAAATATCGAATCAACCACCTTTTTGAGGATCCATCTCCACAAGGACTTCTGTTTCACAAACACCTATTAGCACATCTATGAGTTTGCAGAGGAGCCAGCCCCAAGACCATACAACATTTCTGATGATTATTACAAGAATATTATGATGAATGAGCATCCTTTCCTCCAACATAAACACAAGACTGAGCCATCTGGACCTTAAAACCTGGCACAGAGCAGGCAGAGTTGTATTAAGATTTAAGAAACATGTTATATAAAACAAACTATTTATTGGTGATCTAGCTTTGATACAGGATAATAAACAAGTACCTAGGTCACATTCTGTTGTTCAAAACCCATTTGGAGTTGTCTGCAATTCTGTTACCTATGTCAGGAAAAAAAAAAAAAAAAAAGGTATGCAATACAGAGTTATCCCACCCATTTACAAAGACTTTACATTTTTAATTTCATTTTGTATGTGCTTTCCAAAGCCCGATTTGAAATTCTTCCCACGTGGAATGGAAGATGTCTATAAACTGGTGGAACAGCAGCAAAGATTGAAAGAAGGCTCTATTCAAGAAGGCAGAAATGGATAACCATCAATATCTTCAGCATAGACACCAAACTTCCAGTGCTTGCCAGGATGATCGCTTGATAAGTCACGCTCTTTAAACCTGGTCATAATTTATGTCTGTTTTTCTGGGAACCTGAATCCTGTGGCTGCGTTTTAGCTCTCATTAACTGCAATAAATTAAATGAATAAATGGATAGTTAAATAACTTGCTAGAAAGCCACTGGGGCCACTAACCAGATATCAGGGTTTGTAACCTTTCCTAAGCCACTGGGAATATGATATTAAATAACACTTTTATTATCTCTCGTTTGTTCGATATTTATTCAGCTTTAAAGAATAGTATTCTAAAGGCTGACAGCAAGCCAAAAAAGCACAGCCAGAGCCAGCTGCATTCAATCCACATTTAAAAAAAAAATACAAGACCTAAATTCAATTGATTTTTCAAATATTTGTAGTCTTCCTTCCAAAGTGTATCAGATAATTAGATACCACATATTTGTTTTTTAATACAGAATAGAATACATGTGAATTGATAGCCTGCTACAGAAATAAATACATCATTAACTGAATTTTGCTTTCAAGCAACCAGCAAGCAGAAGAAGACTGGAGACAAAGAGGGCAGAAATTCCTCTTGGCAGCACTTTAGTTACAGGTTATCGAAGATGAGAAATCAGGGCTAGCAATTTTGGGAACAACTGCAGATAGGTCTGTGCAGGCTGGTGCAAGCCTGTGAATGCAATCTACCTCCTTTGCTGGGGCAAGGAATTGATAACTGTGTCAGCCTAGGGTGCTCTCCATGGCAAAGTGCTTGGACTTCAGGCTTGCCTGTAGGCACTACAAGGCTACAGAATTATGGCATTCCATAGTGGGGTTATCGATACACTCGAAATATCGATTTATTATTACTTTGTAAAATCTACACTTATTGTACACCATATGTCAGTGACTGTATTCGAAGTGTATGTTTTATGACCATATTTCTCACATTTGGTCTGGCTGAAAATTTCTGTGCTAAATTTCAATTCAGAATAGTTTTCCAAAACTGAGCTGTAAGCTCATAAAACAGGGAGAAGCAGTGTGTGTGTGTGTTCACGCACACGTCAGGAGGGATGACAACTATGACAAATCTAAACCTGAATTTAAAAACAAAGAAAAAGAAAAAAGAAAAAAGAAGCCAAATCATAAGCACCAACCCATGTCATATAGTCACACAAAGATCTAGGGCTATCCCATGATCAAATATGGCAGAAGGCCAGAGAAGACACTGAAGAGCTGACTTGGCTGGTTTCTCCTAGGATGCTGGAATGCAGATTTCTATGAGATTCACACAGGAGTTCTGAATTGGAAAGCCAAGCTGAATTCTCTGCTCTGAACAAGAAACCTAGATTTGTGTCACCAATACTGTTGTAAGGCGAGCCCAGAAGGGAGTCTATCTGTACACAGAAATGATATGCCTGTGTTCAGAAGCCCTAGAGAAGCAAAACTGGAACTATACATTAATTAATTTCATTGTGACACACTTCAAGGAGTAATTCACAAGTCAAGCCTACCACTATTGGGGTACCTGCATCAGAAATACTCACACCTCCATCCAGTCTAACAAAGTTGTATAAACATAGCTTGAGAAGAACTTGCCTCATAACCTACAAAAAATCTGCCTGTGCTTTATCTGTTAAAGGTTTCTTCAGTAAAATTGCATTACAGCCCTGTCACAAAGAAGTAAAGGGAAAGTGTTTTCCAGAACATGCTCTCAAGAAAGGGGGGTGCAAAGATAAAGAGCTTTTGAAAAGAAACATAAACACCTGAGGGTGGGGGGGGTTGGGGGGGGGGGTGGTGATGGAATGGACAGATTTTACATGAGTGATATTTTTGACCAGAAAGTACAACTACATGTTTTCTTGGGAGAGCAATATGAAGAACAAAGTGTTATTTTGTGGCAATGCAACAAAGCAGCAAACTATTATCTGCAGGTTTGGAATATGAAGAAAGCTGCAAGCATGGATCTGGATCTCGACTCCATGAACCACCTGCAGGCTTTGCGAGTAGCTCTGGGCTCAAGGCTCTGAGGGAGGAAGCTGAACATGGAGATCGGCTGCCTTAATGCCTCATCGTGTTTCTATACAGCTCACCAGCAGATGTGCTGCTGGTGTTTCTGCTTTTACTCTGAATGTCAGCAACACCTTTTCTGCTTCCAGGCTGCTCTCCTCATGGTTATTCTCCAACATACAGGGCATTTCTCGCACAGTGAAGGTATGTATCTGTGCGTGAAATGATGTCAAGTATGCAGCGACAAGCATAGTACCTCTAGAAACCACCTAACATGGGATTTCAGATCCTGCACTTCAGCCTCCCTACTGCTGTCAACCCCAAATTTAATAAAGCTTCAGGCAGACCTTCCTTGAAAACATGGGCTCAACTGAAAATCATTTTCTTCTTTTTAACGTGGTTACACTCTTACAAAGAAAAACCATGAACTAAAGTAGGGCTAGAAACCTACTCAAAGGAAAAGCAGAAAGGTAAGAGCCTCTTACAGTTCCTGGACTTCTGAACCTGGAATTGCTGAACCAGGCTAACATAAAATATAGCTTTTTTTTTCTGGCCTTTTTAAAAAAAAAAAAAATCTGGGAGAACATTTACATTAGGAAATAGGGAAGACCACAACTACATCCTGGCAGAACACAAACTGGAGACTAAGTTATGGGAGACTAAGTTACAAAGCTGTTGCTTATAAGAGCCCCTAAAAAGCTGTTTAGTAAAGGAGTCATTTGCAGTTCACAAGAGCAGCAGCTTGTGGAATCTGTGTACTTATAAGCTATGACAGATTTTCCAGTGCCAGTGGATTTCTGTACAAGACAGATGTGTGTATGTAAATAGTTAATAGATCATGTCCTTTCTATAAAGGCAGCTCATCTGACAACAATGAACAAAAACGTGCAAAGGCAACACATGAGAATATGCCTGAAGATAGTCCAATTTACATTAAAGACAGATGTTCTGACCCTAAACATATTGCCTTCTTAAGGATTATTTTGTTTTATTCTGCAAAGTATATCTCTACATTTTACACAGAGTGAAGAAAAACAAACAAACAAAAATAGACATTTCCTGATACCTTCTATTTCTTGTTCATGAGACAGAAGGTAAATATAAAGGGAGCTTGAGAGACCCTGGTGCAAGTTGGATGTTTCAAAGAAGTTGTCAATTTTAATGTAAACACAACAACAAAACTACCAGAAATATAGATTTGACATGCTCTTTTTAACGGGGAATTTTATTTCACTCATACTATGCTCTTATCTTGCGAGGAGTTTGTTTAATTTGCAAAAACCCTCAAAACCCCCCAAAAGAAAGGCTAAGTTTCATTCCAGATATATTTGTGGAGCCGGAGGACAGGAAATAGGTCACTGTTTTTGCAAGGCATTCACATTTTCGCAAAATAACATGTTGGGATGGTTTTTCTGGTCCAGCCAGCTCTAGCTGTTGTCATTTCCTCCAGCCCCGGCCACCGCACTGCACCACAGGGAGGCAAGCGTTCGTACGTTCCCATGAAACACCACTCGACTCGTGGGAAGCGCCGACACTGGCAGCGTGGCATATGTCAAAGGCTCCTCGCTTCCCTGCCCTGGCAGCATCCTCCCCTGCAAAAGCCACAGAGCTGAAGCTGGAGTGCGAGCAGCTGCTCTCGGTGGCACGGTGCCCGGGCTGGGAGCATCTTCCTGGCCCCTCCGCCGATTTCCCTGGCTCACAGCAAGGCACCCCGCCTGGCTGATGGAGCCCTCACCTCTAGCTTTCTTCGTAGGAAGCTCATTTGCTATAACAATTTTCCCTCCTGCTTTCTTCAAGTCTTCTTTCTGACTGCGGCTTCTCTCATCTTTCCCTCTCCCTTCCCACCCACAAAAATGCCAGCAGCAGCTGCAGTTGAAGAGTGCCTTAACACAGCAAAAGAAGTCTATACTCACACACCACCCCCCTCCAAAAAAAAAGTTCAGATAATTCTGTGCTCTCAGGCCACATAGAAGAAAATGTGTCATACCCTTCCATACACTGGCATCATTGTTTGAACATTGTTTCCAGGAGAAGAAATCAGATTTATTTTTTATTTGCTCTCCTGAATGTCCAGCTTCATTGACATCCCTGGAAGCAGCCCCAAGGAAACCGATGGCCCCAAAGGAAGTCATACAGATGACTCTTCCTATTCCGCCTCTATCTACAGTAAGCTGACTGCACATGAACTGGGCTGTATTGTGCAGGGTATCGTTCATGCATTATAATTTTACTTTCTACATGTGTTACCAGATCAAGTTTCCTCCTAATTTTTTCCCCCCTCCTTTTCCTGCAGAAAGGCCAAGAATGCAATAAAAAGTTTCAACTTGCAGTCCTTAAAACTGGTTAGCAGAAATTAACATTATCTTGGTACTTTGTGGGATTAAGTCTCAAACATCTTTTCAGATAAAGAGTTTATCATTTCACACTTCAATACCAGCTGAAAGAGCCCAAAGCTAAAAAGAAGTTGTCATACTGACAAGAAAATGATCCAGAACCATCTTAGACGAATATCTTAATAAGTAAAACTTTTCCTCCTTCACTTTAAAAACAGAGATACTGAATCAGCCGTATTCTCATTAAAGATTTACTTGCGAGGAAGGAGAGGAAAAGAAGAGCTGAGGAATATAGTTGCAGCGATTTTTTGAAGAAACTTCCAGGCAGCAGATGAGAGCCTGAGAAAGATCAGCCTTCTCCCGTTGAGAAAAGAGAAGTGCTAGTTCTGGGTTCTAGCATGGATTTTACATCTGACAGCAGAGACCACACGCAATTTCACAGGCATTGGCAGGAGTTCACAGGAGCCCACGCACTTCTGGTAGGGGGCAAGAACTCAGCATCTTGACCCGAAGTAGGAACAGCCCTTAAATTTGCTGTAAATATGTAGAACAAATTTAGCTACGCTGAGTGCTTCTTGAAAAGTTCTGAAGGTAGGGAGGGGATCTGCACATTAAAATAAAAATCAGGAAAAATCTGCTTTGCGATTGAAGTTTGGTTGAAGTACCCATGAACACTAGAAAACTGCGGTAGCAATAGAGAGTCTGCTTGGCCAAGAGCCTGTCAGTGGAAAGGAAGCAAAATATTTCACCTATTAAATTGTTCCTGTTAAATTTGTCTCCCCAAGCAGAACTTTAAGAGGTCTGCTACTCATTCCAGCTGCAGAATCTCTCCTCCAAAAACATCACCAACTCGTTTTCAACTTCATTTAATAAACCAGGCTTATAGACATTTGAAACTATTTCTAGTGTCACTTATGTCACTTTTTTTTTTTTGAAGCCCCATGACATATTTTGCATGGGTGAAGAAGGAATCCATAGGAAACATATGCAGTTACATAAATTGTGGTCAAAGACTTCCTGACATTGAGATCTATTAGACCATTCTCCATTCTCCCAAAGGAAGTGGAGGAGACTCCACCATGTGAGACCCTTGAAACAAGTACTAACAAATGGCAGACGTTAACTCTGTAGTAACTAAAGGACTATTGCATATAGTAGCTACTTCCAGAATTTGGATTTTGTCATGGTTACTCTCAATAGAAAGGTCAATTAAACACTGTAAAATCCAACAAAAGACCATATAAATCTATTTGCATGGTTTCCTCAATCTTTAATAGGTTTTTGCAGCACAGGAACCAGATGTACTTTTATTGAACTGGGACCTTAAATATGGTGTAATCCATATGGCCAGAATAACTAGGTAATAATAGTGAATTTACTAGGGGACCATAATAATTATAGGATATTTCTCTTTATGACATGTAAGCAAAAGTTAACCACAAATGTCATTTACAAACTATTATTTTCATATATGAAATAAGCTATGTAGTAAGTGGCAGTGGGACCGCACTGACTGAAAAACAAAACTATACTTCAGGAAGAACAGACGTCAAGTATTACTATGGCTGGATTCTGGTTGTCTCCCAACTGAATACCAAGGAAGAGACCTCCCTCCAAGCACAGATCCCCTTCTTGTCCAGAGGAAGGGAAAGAAATCCTCACCTCCCAGCATCATCTCTACCTGAAGCTGGACCTTCAGGGACCACTGTGCTTTGTTGGAGATTTACAGCCCTGGAGCTTCCAGGTTTGGGCTGACAGACTAGAAACTCCTTGCCACATCCAGTAAGCCTACATGCAGAGCTGCACTCAGGATGTTAACAGAGTCCTGAAAACTTGCTCTCACATTCACTTAGCCAGTGCAGGACAGAGCCTTTTAGGCCAGAGTTGCTTGGGTTTTCATTCCTTCACATAGCGAATAAAAAAATATTCCCAGTCACATTTGCTTTGCTCTTTCCCCCCAGACTCAATTTCCCTTGCAGCTGCCCCAAATGGATATTCCCCGAAAAAGGAAAAAATTCTTAGCCCTGACTGCCAGCCACTGCTAGGTTGTTATTATTCATTGTGCAAAGGACTGTCTGGGTAAATCATGCCTATCATTTTCTTGCTCACTTCAGTTAGCATTACTTTTAAAGAAAACTGTTCTAATACAGAATTTCTCATCCAAAAGTAACAGGACAACATTTAAGTTTAATTGCACCATTGTCTTCTTTTGATATAGACCTGAGCATAATGTAAAAGCAGCTTTCAGCACTCAACAAAGAGTAGCAAGTGTTGGGACACGCACAGAATTTCAACATTTCGAAACCTAACCTCTTTCTCTATGGGATACCCATATACTTAGAATAGATTTGGCATACAATTTGCAATCCATAAATTCATAAAAGTTTTCAGTTTCCTTTTCAAATTACCACTAAATGCTTTTAGGGTTGGTCTGCTTTTTTGTGGGTGGGGGTCCTTGGTGTTGTTTTTTTTTTTCCTTTGACTTTTTTCCTATTATTTTTGCCTTCAGTGGCAATATATGTTTGTACGTAAAATCAGATTTCGCTCTCCTAGTTGCATTCAGCAAAAGAACACCTGAAAATCATTTGACAACTTTAAATGAATTCAGATCAAAATAATAAAAATAATTCTGCTGTAGAAAAAGTTGCAAGTTAAGTTTCTTGTCTGCATTTGAAATAAGATCCTACAGAGTGTTAGGCTGTTTTCTCCTTGATCACATTTATCTTTTTTCCCATTCTCTTGGGTTGGATATCAACAACAGGTTTTCCTCTCTACATATAGAGATGTTCTTCAAAAGGATTGGTACATTTTGGCAAAAGACTGCTTGCAAACATCCTTTTTTCCTTGCTTGTGGTTGCATAAACACATATGTATTATCTCTAGATGCAACTAGAGTAGAAACGCAAGAGAAGGATTTGAAAGAGGAGACAAGGAAGACACCAGCTCACTCACATCAGCTGACAGCTCAGGTAGCCAAAATTAACCAAACAGCCACAGCTGGATGAGGATAGAGACCCCCATCCATAACATGATCTACTTTACCTCTAATTTCTTGTGAACTCTTTCATCTATGCAAAATTTTTGATTCCATTTCGTCTTTCCTGATCTTTTCAGACTTACTGTTAGTTTTTTTTTTCCTGCATAGAATGCTGCATAGAGCAGCATTCATTAGAAATGGTTTAAGTTGATGTGCTTCGTGTTTTTTTTAAAAAAAAAGAAAAAAAGAGAAAAGCTTCTTATTACATTTAGTACTTCATTTTAGTTTCATTAAACCAAGCAATTGAAAGGAATTAAATATTCCAAGTCCTTTTCAATATCTAACAACTTTTTAGACAGTTACTAGCAAGACTCTCTTCCAGAACATAAGCAGCATTCCTTTCTGAAGAGCTAAGTTTAAAGTATACATATTTCTCAGAAAAGGGGATAAGCTACATTAACCCAACCCCTCTATTTAACCACAAAACGGAGGAGACGGGCATAGAAACCAACGCACAACTCCTCACAAACACACCTTGGTCTTGCTTTGGAAGTTTCCAGCCTGTTAGGTAAAGCTGAGCCCACTGCTGAGATTCCTACTGCACACAGTCATGATTTTTAAGATACGGCTACACCACTGCTGCATACAAACTGCATTGGCTTCCAACCAGTCCATCAGCAACAACTTTGTCACCTCAACAACTTGTCTGGCTTCAGATTAAGGAAGTGCCTACAGGTGAAAGGCTTTGTACTCCGTCACCCATCACATGCCACCTGCTCCTGCCAACATCCATATATTTAATTGCGTAGCATTCACAAACAAGAGCCTGCTTCTTTGTCACCATTCAAAATCAATTCTGTGAAGAGCAGCTAGGCCTTATAAAGAACAGCTAATAATTAATTACACTCCAATGGTCTTCCAGCTAGCTCCAATACATCATTGACTGTTGGATGCTTTTAATCAAAGTGCTTCATTATCATATAGCAATGTATCGTCTTTTTTTTTTTCTTAAATAAAGGATGACATTTTTATGGCAGTAACCTTATACTTTCCAGCCACACATCTTGTTACTTAAGAAATGTCATGAATAACTGCAGCAATGATAGCAAACTATTCTTCACTTTAGCAAGTGGCAAACACACACACACACACAAAATGGTATCATATCATTTCTCCTTAGCAGGAAAGCTATGCATGTAAGCAACTTTATGGTACTTTATTGCCCACCACCATCTAGCCAGATAATTCACCTGCTCTTTTAGCAGGGTGTGACTCTTCTGAGTCTCCTGATGCAATGCCTAACCCATGCGGTACATGCAGTATTCTCTACATCAAGCAGTGTTGTTCACTACTGAGAAACCAGTTTTGCAGCTAAGTTGATGTGTACACATGCAACAATCATTTGTTCAGCATTCCTGAATATCCACAACATAGGTTGCTACTTTGATTTGCAGACATTGAGAAATCCTAGATAAATGGCCACACTTTTCACATTATTCCCAAATACCTTCCTAAGGGGGAAGGCCAGGGGAAGAAGACAACAGACACAACCGCCTGGAAAATCTGGCTACGAGACGATCACCAGTCATGAGGCAGGAATCATGTCTGTTCACCTATGTCATTTAGCTCTGCAGTTTCTTCTCTTAAAAAGCCCCGAGTCGTTCCCAAATATTTTCATTATATAGTATTGACTAGACTCCAAAAAATGCATAATAAATGCTGTCTTGAATGAAGTAAATCCCTTCTAAAGCATTCCCAGCAGTGAACCTCCACCCTTTCCTGCTTTCTCAATGTTCACCCTCCCCACAAATGTCTGTTCTCAATGAGTTGGCCTACATCTAAAAAACGTAGCTAATTTCCAAAGACTCTTAATGGTTTTTTACTTTTTTTTCCTGCCCTGCTTTTAATCTGTGCATAGCTGTTAAGTTTTTTATGGGAATTACAAGCATTATGGAACCTTCATGTGTTTTGGGGAATAGTAATAATCTGCTAACACTAGTGGATAATTGATTGCATAAACCCAGATACATCTACGCTGTCATTTTTCTTCGCTTTAAAAAAAAAAAAAACTTAAACTTTTTTGAAGGGCTAGGGTAAATGGCAGACAAAAATCCCATTTCAGAGCAAGTGGCCAGTTCTATGTTCACCATCTGCTTCCATATCTGTTTGTGTTCCTATCTCTTCCTCGTGGAGAAGGGAGGCATATATGATTTCACCTACATGCAATGGTACATGCAGTAAGAACTATATGCAAAACGCCAGCTTGCACTGAGGTTACATGCTTGGTACCTGCTACAGGGCACCACCACCACGAGGGGCCCTGGGGCGCCCACGAAGCACAGTGCCAGTCAGCAGCACAGAGCTGCTGCAGCTCACTCCTAGATGTGGGCCGTCCTAGAGGCTCCAAAGAAAACACTACAGTGTTTACGTAAAATATAAATACAAACCTCCAGCACAATTCACTGCAATTATTTTAGGAATGTATCATCTGGGTACAGCTCTGTAACTGTGGTTTTAAGTCCAGTACTGCTTTTCTTCTTCCTAATGCCCTAAGATCTCAACATTCCTGTTTTCTTAAAGAGAATCTTGGACATATCTGGAGAAGACACACACAGTAACATCAGACAAAATCTGACGTGTATGGCTAGTAAATGGCTGAAAAGGAGCACAAGCCTGCTTGCTTTTTTCTGTAGGTAGCTAAAAAGCTAGCCAGGTATAAGAACAATGGAAAATGGTTTTTGATTCACTTCTCACAAAAGGAGAAATATCAAGAACTGAAACTTGTTCATAAAACACTAAAATTTCATTCATCTTGCTTTTCCAAAAAGTATCCTGGACATATCTGGAGAAAGCACACTCTACTAATATCATTAGGAATTTAAATCCTGTCAAATCCTTTTGTTTCACATATGTTAGAAACAGCTAGGTATTAGCACAATTCATGGACAACAAACCCCTCCTCCAAACAGTTGCATAGAAGATGATGGATGGCTTCAACGAGCAATGTTTCATGAGCAAGAACAACCAATTCTGAGCTCCAGAGTATTTTAAACAGCAAAAGCTAAGATCCCCTTCCACTCTCATTTAATGCACTTCAGGGACTGAACAAGCAAGTGATATAAATCTCTGTGGCACCACACACCCCCACTGGCATCAAGGCCTCAATGCTTTGCTGCTTGTGGTATGCGAACAGTCATTCATGCTGTTCAAGAGTGATCAAAATGTAACATAAATAGGAAAAAATACTTTAAGGAAGCCTTCTGGTTTCCTCTGTCCACTGGGAAACAAACTTAAATTTATCTCTTGAACACAGATTATTTTTATATAAAAATATAGTAAAACATATAGGTGTATATATAAAGTAATAGAATGATAATGAAAGGATAGCAGAGTCTAATGCTGAGACTGGAAATAAAATTAACATGCTATAAACAAAAATATGCTTTTACCTTCCATTCCAAAAAATATATATATTATCAGAAGCACTGATTTGAAAAACACTTTAAAAGGTGCTTTCAATTAGTTCAGTCACATTTCTCATCTTCTCATCCTACAATTTATTTATTTATTTTGAATTCTTAGGGCATTCAGTACTCAGACTTTCATTTCCAAAATTTTATTTAAAGTTCAGCTTCCCACATCATTAAAGCAAAATGCAAGCAGCTCAGAAATGTTTTCCACTAATATATATTAAAATAGAAATGAAACAAAACAATTAAGTTCTGACTACCCAAGCTGCAGCGTCCAAACACCACCTCAAGTACAAAAGGCACGCAAAGTCTCGGTTCATTTGAATACACTAATTGCCTATGAGATGCCCCATTTCCTGAGCTGATGTTCATGGGGTTGCTTTCACACAAAGGTCTCACTGCATTTCATTAGAGCTGGTCGGTAAGCATTGCTGGCTCGTATCTGTCTAAGCACAGTGACTACTGCCAGCACAACACACAGCAGCAAGTTGAGGTGCAAAGCAGCAGCATCCTCCTCTGACAGCGGGTGGCCAAGGCTGTCCCCCAGCAGGCAGGCTGGGCTCCAAGGAGTGCTGCCCATGCAGTCAGGAGTGCTGGTGCCTGGCAAGTCCTGGCAGGAGCTCCCTCTTCACTGCTGGAGAACCAGAGGCGTGGGGAATAGCCTTCCCTCTCGTTCAGCATTTCAGCATTAAATTGTCCCGTAAATCAACAGATCTCAACTCGGTGACTCCAGGCAATGGTACCAAGCTCACCAAGGAGGGGAAGTGGCTCCTTCCTTCCTTCCAGGCAACTCTGACGCAGCCCTCCGGCCTTTTGCCTTGACTCCTGTCCTACCTCTGCACCAAGCACAGACCTGTCTGCTTCCCCTTTCACAAGTACCCTTACACGATAAGGCAGCTGGCACAGGAGGGCCCCTGTGAAAAAGGGTGCACAGGACAGGGTAAATCCCTGAGCTTCAGTTGCTGGAAACCATCTCCAGATATACTTCAGGCCTGCACGAGAGCCTTTGGACTTGGGAGGCAATTCCTCACCACAGTCATGTCACTGACAGCCCTGGAAAACCCAAGACTCCGGCAGCACTTAGCAACCCCTGAAACACGATAAGCACCATTGGCTCCTACTCAAAACAAAATATTTAAGAGTTCAAGTCACAGCTCCCATATGGTCATCTTGGGCCATCGCAAAGGCGTGCATCACAGCCTGGGCTCAGTGACTGCAAGCTCTCTCACAAATTTCCACCCTAAGCAGAAGCATGTTTATGGGGTATAGCCCAGCCCAGCCTGAAAGCTGTCTTTCCTTCAAATCTGATATCTGCCAGTTGAGAAATGTCATTATTCAAAACAATAAACTTAAAGAGATGTGTGTTGGGGGGGCGGGGGGGGTGGGGGGCAAGGACTCAATCAGCAGCATGAAGTTACTGCCACAAATGAAAGGTCATTTCACCAATTATCTCCTGCACATATTTTGCATTAAATGCTGCATTATTCATAGCTTTCCAGGCTTTCTTCTGATTGCTATATGGAGAACTGAATATTTACGTAGAGCATAAGGTTAATTTACAAGTCATTGAGAAATTATGATGATAGATTGCAGTTTAATAAGCAGTGACATAAGGAAAAAATATAAGCATGTATACATAAGATAAATATACTGTTTAGTTGATGCCTGCTTTCCTATTCTAAGCAGTCTCCCCACTACATAAGAAAAGCAGCGTGAAGAAGGATTTCTGGCCTGAAAACACACTGTCCTCTCCCGCGATTAGGAATTCCACATTAAGGCAGTTTAAAGGAGTTTAATTTCCTTTCTGACTTAATGTTCTGATTGATAAACTTTTTCTAATTACATCGTGCCAATGTTAAACCACCTCCATTTACAAATTTTAATACCAAACAGAAGGCTCTGAAGCCATACTCGGAGCAAGCTCTCCCCCTTACACACACACACCCCCACCCTGCCCCCTTCTTTCCAAATATCCCGCCGGTGCACAGCAGAGCTGGAGGCTACCAGTCACCCCTCACCTACGACTGATGGTGGCTGGGTGGAGGCCAGGCGTGAAGCCCAGGCGCGAAGCCCATGGGTTGCTAGTGACAGAGACAGATGCCTCTCAGAAACAAACGCGTAGCTGTACAGATGGCACCAGCAAGAGATCTTTGGCTTCTTCAGCTAGGGGATGTTAACCCACGAAGAAGTGTTTCTGAACAGATAAGAAGAGCATGATAGGAAATATCAGCTTGCCTATCAAGTGGGAAAGATTTTAAGCCAGACTGAATAACAGTGGATAACAAAATTCTTATGTTCAAAAAGCAATGATCTGGCCCAGAGGGCTGAAATCTGGGGAAGTGATAAGAAACTGTAATAGAGTCTAGCAGAAGCAGCAGCAGTGAGAAACTTTGTGAAACTTATTTAGATGTCTATGTAGTAATTCTGTAAGTGTGGAAAAGAAGGGAAGAATTAGAGGCTCTAATATTTGAAGAGGAACTAGGAGAGAGATTCTCAGACAAACTCTGTATAGCCGAACATGATTTATTTTCTAGGAAGAAAGCAGAAGGATATTTCATTAAGTATCAGGAACACATAAGAAAAGAAAAATGAGAAAAAAGAAGAGTGATGTCATTCTAGCAGCCTTTCTGCATGTAGATTGAAGATTAGATTTCAAAAAAAAAAAAAAAAAAAACACGGCAGAAGGGAAGCATCCATTCCCTGATGCACTGGACAAAGAACTTCAGCTAGGTATGTTGGTAAAGCAGCATGGTGTGACACGTGGACAAACTGAAATTCTATGAAATAACCTCACAAAGTGATCACCTTTTTGTTCCCCCACTCCAAGAAGTGCAGAGGAAATACTAGAGTGGATCTGTTGTATCTCTAGTCCTGACTAACAGGAGTACCAATGGAGAATTTCATATATGGGGGTCATAAATAACATTTTAGATTAAAACAATCAAAAAGTGTGTATACATACACGAGTGTTTTATGCAAAATAAAATCTCTTCTAATATAGACAGGAACAGAATGCATAGCAAGAGCACTGAGGCCAAGCCAGAAGTTATTTAAGGCACTTGAAAACCAAAACATAAATCATATGTCAAAAACAAGTATACATGACCAAGGAATGCAAAAGAACCAACATCGATCAAAGTGCATTACAGACAAGATACAAAGATAACCAGAAAAGGACAAAACACAGCAAGAACAACTTCATCAGCTTATAAGAGACAAAGGAAAGCAGGAGCTTCTTCCCAAAGAGGAAAATATGTAGCATTTACTCCTTTGTGCCACAGATTTCAACAAAAGGAGAAGCGTCCTCAGTCTCTGGGGGTAACCAACATGAGAGGAGAACAAGTCAGGGCAGACTGAAGGCTGGGTAGGCTAAGTTTTACTCAAGCTATCAGACTTGGAAAAAAATCCCCCCCAAATGCATTGAAAGATGGAGGCAGCACTCTCCAAACAGGCAGGAACCCTTACAAACAGGCAGGACAGAGAGCACCCCGGGGGCTGGAGACGGGCAGACACAGCATCTGCTTTTGATACCGAAGGAGCACCCATCTGCCAGGGAGGCACGTCACTTCAGCACAGAATGGTTAACTCATTTGGTCCAACCATTAATAAGTTGGATCACTTCGCACAAGTTACCTTGCTAAATTAATTGTGACAATAGGATAAAAGTCTCCTTTCTGATCTTTACTGCCTCTCTCTCCTTTTCGTGCTATACGAGGCATTTGAGAGGATAAATAGGCAGGTACTTTTCCACAGTTCCTCAGTGTCTACTTGATCTCCGTTGATATGGGATAATTAGGAAATTACATGCTGCTTGGACCTGTAAGCGCACACATCTCTTTCTGTAGTGGTGAGGATGTGGTAGGTTTGCTCCAATAAAACCTAAATTAGGACAGCATTCCCCTATCATTATCTTCAACTTCTCTGGGAAACCAAATCACAGAGAGGAAATGTTTAACTGCCATCTCCCATCCAGCTGTGTTTGCACAACCGAAAAGGACACAAGGCAGTCTCCTGGCTGCACTCAGGACTGGGGCCCAAACCCTGCTTGCCTCATAAACACGCAGTATAGTGCACATCTGGAAAACAAAGAAGAAAGTTTAAAACGGGGCTGGGAGGTAAAACTACAACCAGGAACAGATCTTTAAGAAAATTACATTCATATGGGACACACGAGAAAGCATGGTTCGAGGCAGCAGAAGTTCCTTTGAATCGTGAGTCTCACTGAAGGCACAGTTACGTGTTGCTGTGTTCATGGAGGGTTTTCCCATAAACTCATGTTTTCAAATACAAAATAAGTAAGTTTTCATAGGAGAAATATTCTTTCATGACAGTAGTTAGAAGGCATAGGACTGAGTTTATGCTTTAAGCATGCTTAACAATATTCATTGCATGAGTAATGTCTGAAGTAAACCAGAACAGAATTACAGAATTTTTAACCATTCACAATTTAATAAGTTATAAACTCTGGTTATTGAAATGGTAGCTAATCTACCATTTCAGTCTACCAATACAGTCTTTGTATTCTTAAATTTCCAGTTTGTTTGTTTGTTTTAGAAAAATTACTTCATTAAAGCATTCTAGCATAAATTCATTGTGTTAAAAGTGCATTTGAACTGATTATATTGACCATTAGGGCCTTATTTTTATGCTCAATAAAGATTTATGAAAGGATCTACTTCTCGTACTCCTCAAGAAATTGTGTCATTCATTTTTTTTTATCACCCAGAAAGGTACAAATAAAACTGAGGTGCAAGTCACACAGGACTGAGGCCCCTAGGCCGCTGAGGGGAGCACACCGGGCAACAACACAGACATCACCTGAGAGCACTTGGCAAGCCTCAGCCCATCTTGCTGCCAGCTTCCCACTACATCCCTCCTCTGCCAAATCAGGGCTAGGAATCAAGGCAGGAAAGTTTTGCCTTGGCATCCCATGTTCAAAATCAGGCTTAGAGAAGCCCATTGTTGTGAATGTCCTTCCCCAGGGGCTGGAGATGCTGCAGCAGGGCATGCAGTGGTGTTCAGCCCGTGCCAACTCAACATTACAAGTTCAATATGTACAGGTGAGAAGGGGCATGGTCATATTAGGCAGTATAGAAGCGGTCCATGACACGAGAGCAGGGGACAGTGAGTAGTCTTCAGAAAAAAATATTTAAAAAAAAAAAGCAACAGAGACAAGGTTTTTCCTCAAGTTTATCTGCTAGCTTTTGTTATAGGCACATTGAAAAAGCAACAACTTGCTCACACGAATGGCCAAGAAAAAAGAAAGCTAGGGCCAAAATTTAGTCAAAAGTCCTCACAGAAACAGCCTAATAATACTGTGCTGTTCTGACCACTGTGACCACCAGCTTCATTGGTACAGGCCCAGGGCTGCTGCAAACCAGCTCCAAAAGCACACAACGGCAAATGGGCTTGGCACAGTCTGGTCACTAGCAGGTACACAGGGAGAGCACCAGGAGCTGCAGATGTCAGCCAGGTGATTTCTACATATTTCTACTATGCTACAGCATTTGTACAATTCCCAATTTACAACAATTCATGATGAACTTAATACCACATCATTTCTGAACACGGCAGAAGAGAGAGCTCCTAAGAGCTGACTAGTGAAAAAGATTTATCAGGGTATGTGGCCTACACACTCAAGGGCAAACAAGCTTTCTCTTGCAACATAAGACAGACAGACTGGATGTTGGGAGGGAACACCAAAAATAAACCAAGAAGCAGCTAAAAAACAGATCAAACATCCATCAAGGACAATTTTAGTACACTTGATTGCACTCTGGTGGCTTACATATTTTCAGGTTCTCTCTATCTTTGCACTTCTATCAATCTATCTCAAGACCTTCTAGAAATCAAGCGTGAGATGTTCCGGCTGTAAGCCACTATAAGGCACAAGACTGGTGACATATGGGAATTGCTTGTCATTATTTGATCTCAAATGATTTTCAATAATGCCTTGCTGTCGCAATAATTTGCATTCTTATTAAGATGAATTAAGATCACATTGTATCATGGCACACATCATTAATACAAAGTAGCTTTGTATCTTTATCAGTAATATGAGTTTTCACAAAAAAAAAAAACTATCTTTGCACTAAAAAGCTTATAATGTTAAAATACCTACTCTATACTTTGTCCACATAAGTGAGACAAATCTTTTCTATGGTTTCTTTGTGTATTATGAAGTATTGCATGTACACTGAGGTAACGGATTGGCTGACGTATAGTGGAAGCACACATATTCCATTAATATTACCCTTGTACTGTTTCTGGCTTCCATATCCAAGCTCAGAGATAACATATACAGGGTGCATTAACATATTCCAGTGGATTTAGGTTAACAGCTTAGTAACAAAAAGATAAGCACTTATAAAACTTGATATGATATTGGATCCAGGTAGACCAGGACCAGGTGTAAATGCCCCATATAAATGTAGGTTCTGAGGAAGAGGACATGTTCATTCTATCCCCCCACACACACTATTTTATTTTGACATGAGAACATGATATAATTTAAAATACAAGCTCTCCAAGCAACATGATGGAGAAATTCCCTTTCTAAAAAAGAGGAAGCTATTTTTCAAATGCTGTCTTTTAATTTTGGAAGAGACTGCATTCAAGCTAGAATATAAGCTACCAATATTTTTTAAGTGATCTGAAGCATGAAAAGCTTAGCCAGCAATAGAAAACCCATACAATCTATCCTCTATTGTCTGAGGGTTAATATGGTTATACCAAGCCTATTACTTCTGAGTCTCTTAATAAAAAATGTTCTATTTAACAAAGTGAACATCAACATCCTGAAGAGGTTCCTCAGCTATCTGTCTTCTACCTTTAATTTTAATTAACAAAACAAATGGACAGTAAATTCAAAGCAAAGAATCAACATTAATCTCTAAATCAAAAGGATTTATATTGAGATTACAATTAATCACATGCATGAAATATCTTATTTAATAGGGTGATGCCCTCCGTTACTTTGTTTAATCACTAAAACAATTCAATTTCCAAAATTAGAATTTGGAACCATTCCAAGCATATCCCATTAAGAATATCAATCCAATAAGAACAGTGACACTAAACCTCTGAAAAATAAACTCTTAAAAACTTTTTCTTCCTACACTAAAGGACATAAGGTTCACTCAGACACAGTGACCCTCAATTAAAAACAGGGAGAGGTAACAACACCTAATCAAGGAGGCAAACCCGTGACAATAGCTCTAAAACGTGTTGGCAATATTCATTCCCCATTCAAGTAAAGGCTATTAGGCTATATTTTAGCCTGAAGTAAGCAGACAAACTCCACTATATTCCTGGATTTCCATCCAGTTACACTGGATGTGTGTTTGGCTAATTAATATGGAAAGGATTTTAATAAAGAGGAGAGAGGCCACAGTCAGATTTGCGCTCAGAATTACCAGCTGCTGTATGGGATATTGCACAGACATCAGGTCATGGCCTAGACTTATGGACACACTGTCATCAAAATGTAGGCTCCTGGGTACATGGCAGCTACTCTTTTATTCATGTCAACTTTAAATGTGCTTCTTCAGCCACCATACTCAGACAGATGTAGCATAACTCCTTCCCATTCCCTTCTGTTGTCAAAAAGAGCTATCAAATCTCCCCAAGAAAAACCTTCTGTCATGCCCCAAAACACCTAGAAGTGGTGGGCTTTGAGAAGGTTGGACCCATCTCTCAGCAAAGGAATACAGGCAGTTCAGCTGTAACATTTTAGCCAGCACATCAAAATATAGCAAAGACAATTCACCAAAATATGAATTTACATGCATGCCTCTTTTACTTCAAGCCAAACAACATAACTCTTCATATAATGCCTCTGCAAGATTAATGCAACACTATTCATTCGTGAAATGATGAATAAGCCTGTCCTCCTACTGGCTCTCTCTCTCGTCCTACTCAGCTTCCACTCTGTGGTGGAGTGGATTTATTTAAAAGTAGGGTATAGAGTAACTGAGGAATGCCCAATAATTTCTGCTCTATTGTACTCTAGCACTATGTCTCCCTCCTTAAAGAGAAAGGAAATCTAGGTTGCGGATCTCTGGACATCCCAAATTGGGTTTGCAGGATAATACTTGTGTCATATCCTAATGGAGAAAAGAAGTCATATACAGCTTTCTTACTCAAATGACACTTCTCATCTAAAAAGTCATTTTTCAAGTAGGTTTTCTCTCTCCAAGTGCTCAGAGTCACACTGCCAGCAGAGGAGAACAATCCCTTCTGGCTCCTGGCCCCGCTCCACATGCCAAACATCCTCCAGTGGCACCTCAACCACCTTCTCCTTTCCCTCATTATCACTGTTGCAGTCATTTAGTGTTCTGCTGACCCAAAAGAGCAAAAAAAGCACCTTAAGTGTGGGGTCGCAAAGCCAGACTTGTCACCAAGAGCCCTCCACCATGCTGGGGGCTGCAGGAGCCACGTGAAGGGTGGTGACAGGGCATCTCCCCTTGGCCACCACAGCTCTGTCCTCAACCTGCATCACAGACCCAGGTCTACTGCCTTAGCTCCCCACCCTCATATCTGACTGCCACGACCTCTGCTAGGAGACTCCAATCCACCTCTGCTGGGGGACAACTCCAGCCACAAGAGAGAACAAAATTTACTGTTGACTCTCAAGCCAGTGGCCCATCTTGCTGCCCAGAACAGATGAGCAACTTCACTTAACTCTCAGGAAAACAGAAGCATACACATCCGAGCAAGGGGTCCAACAGTACTGCAGGACCAGCGTCAGAACAAAACACACATCATTGTGGGAACACACTCTGAGCACGTGCTTAAATACGCAATAAAACCAGGGAGGTGCAGTGACAGAACACAAGCCCAGGCCCACCAGGTACCATCACGTCTCAGGGTATCCCCCACAGGCTGCTTTCCACCAGCCGATGGAAGAGGCCAGATGGATAGCACAGGGCAGCTCCTTGGACCCTGCCATGCTCAGCAGCTTAGGGCAGAAGTAGGTGTTGGGGAGAAAATATGCCGGGGGGTTGAGACGCCTTCTTAGCATGACCCCTCTGGGGAAAGCAGTAAGTCACGGTTACTCAAGGCAGCATCTGAAAGGCTGTACAAACTGCAAATCAAAGTTTTCACTGAGTGTGTATTGGCTGAATATTAACAAAATGCAAGTTGCTTGACAATCCAGATACAGGTGTAAGGGATGTAACTACAGCCTAGGAAAACCCTAATGAAGATATGGGCTGTTTGTTGTCATGCTCAATATTTTAGTGCTGTATAGTATTACGTGATTTTTTATGAAGCTTTTGTTCAGCCTTCTCCCTCCTAAAGCTTATTTAGGGAGAAATGCTGCATGTTTAAACCACCTAATTCTCTTCAGAAGTTCTTTTCGAAAAGACAACACATGCCACGTATAACGGATTGAAGTTCTGCCTGTTCCCTGACTAGACCTCCATCCTCTGAGAAATTTTGTTGTTTTGTTACCTTCAGGGACACTATGGACTTGTATTTCCATGGGTTTCTGATGCATGTGGGGGAAATGCCAAGGACTAATGCAAAAATGGGTTTAGCTGCTCACCGGGGAGGGAATACCCTTGTACAGAAAATCTTTTAAGCCAGCTCTTGAGATGTCAGTCACTACGTTGTATTCAGGCAAGAAACAAAGAGTATTAACCAGAAAATGAAGTAAACATCTTTTTTGCATACCTTTGGAGTATATAAAGAGAATAGCTTCCTAAACAATTCTTGATGTTGCTGGTGCAAAACCAGAAACTGAACGCATGCAGAAGCAACCCATCTTACTACTTCTGAGCAGCCACTGAAAGTTTAAAAGGAGTCTAGAGCCAAACATCAGCCCAAACATCAGCCTTCTCTCTGTTCCATAAAACCTATTCCAACAAATCCAGTGAGAAGATGCAAGAAATCTGAAAATAAATGTAGCGACAAGAGCACAGTCCCGTTCACCAAGCTGTGCCATCCGCAGGCCCCACAGGACAGGGACAAGATGTCGCCACAGGGCCCGTGCTCGGCTGGCCAGACCACCGCCACCCCGCACAGCTTCCTCACGTGTGGAGAGCCGAGGAGGGCTGATTGATCACATTTAATTGGGGAAACGGGACACCACACATTGGGGGAAACCGATCCTTCTCTGTGGCAGTAGAGGCCCTGCCGTCATGGCAGCGGTGCTAAGCAAAGTGGGGCGGTTAATGGAGAAGAATTGATCCTCCCAGTCCTTGTCAGGCAGCCAACTGCTGCCTTAAACAAAGACTTCTATGTGTAACACTACCAGGCAGTCACTCAGATCATGCCACAGTTTATAATTCCTCCCCATACAGCCTCCACTTAAATCCACCCTTCCTTTTTAACAGCTACTTATGCCCTAGACAACCTTCTTTTCCCCACACTTTGAAGACTGACAGCAGGAAAACATCCCTGAGGTACGGCAGCATTATCCCCCTGCTCCCCTCAGGTCTCTCGCACTTTCTCTCAAAAGCAGACCCACAAAGTACTTTCAGAAACGGCAAGGGAGTGCGGACCAAAGGATCTCCTCTAAAGAAGAAAGAGAGATGGAGGGATATCTTGTGAAACTTCCCCAACCTAGATGAAGTCAGTAAACAAAGGAGCTAGGCAGGAGGCTATGCATACCCTTCCACGCTAAAGGGTATTTTGCCAAAAAGCTAGCTTAGGCCAGATACACTTAAGTATGGCCTGTTGCCTTTTGGCAGTACATGTCACATCTATTAAACTTACTTTAAATCTTGATACATTTCCCTGAATTAACAAAAACTCTTTTAGTAATTCCCTGGCGCGGTTGGGCAAGAGAGTCATGTCAATCCCCCCCCCCACAAAGGGCAGAAGCACGCCTCTCCTTCAGCTTTGACCCTCAAAACTCATTAATTGCAGCAGCATCCATAGGGCCCAACATTTGCACATAACATCCCCCAAAGGGGAAGGGATGGAGAGGAGACGAGCACACCCGTAGCGAGAAGACAGCCGGCTGCTCCCCGCAGCTCCCCTCACCCCCACTGTAAAAGCCCCCAGGGCAAAGCTAACAGCAAAAGGGGGGGGGGGGGGGGGGGGGGTGCAAAAACCCTACTAGATGAGCACAGTTGCATATGCAGCTTTTGGCATCTGTTTATCATTAAGGATAACCTCACCTGAATGGCTGGGGAAACAGCCCACCTGCTTTTAAAAATAGGTTTCATCTCTTTCTCACAGCAATATGCCCATGCTGAGTGATGCTTTAAAAATATACCAAGACACAGTGCTAACACTGGAGCATTTCCCTACCCAACCAGGCAGGGATAAGATCTGCATCCCACAAAAGGCCAACATATGGTACTGATAGCTCCCTGATTATGTCAACATTTATTAGGTAAGTAAAAATCACCAGTCTTCTTTAAAGGAAGGAGCCCAGATGCCTGCAATTAATATTTCTCCACCCCACTGAAGAAACTGTAACATAATTCCTAATGTCTCTACTTGAAAAGGCTCAAAACTCACAAATTATGTCATTAGAAACAGCAACGGGTAACAAGAGGTTCAGTATAATGTATTTTCATTAGCTGAGGCTAATTGGAGCCAAATGAGTAAAACAATGCTGCAAGGGCGAGCAGCAGAAATCCTTGGGTCTTTAGGAGACGAAATAAATGAGGGTAATCAGTGGCGTATGCAGAATACGGCATGTTCAATTAATATAAATAGGATAGCAGTCAACTGCAGCGCTCCACCGAGGCGCAGATGAGTGCTGGTGGGCAGCAGATGTCTTATTATATTGTACAAACACAAGCAGTATGGCAGACTAAACTAGCGAAAACACTCTGGTTTGAGGGGACACCCCAGAAACAGAACCAGTGGGTTAAGAAAACCCACAGACTGACCCAGGAGGAGATGCTGCCGGGCTGAGAATATGTTCGGAGAAGCCAGTGTGGTCGCTATCGACAGGGACCTGGGGAGGGGATGGAGAAAAGGGAGGAGGCAGCTGTCTGTCACATTAGGGTAAAGACAGTCGTGGCAGCTCTACCCTTGGCAGCTCTAACACTTGCCACCTGCACACACAGATATTTTGTGGGGGTGGATTATCTGATCCATCCTCCTCCTCCATCTTTTCATCACATCAGTTTAATTGTTACAGTAACGATAGTAAATTGATTTTGCAATTTCAGCTTTCAGACCCTTCTGAAATGAGAACAACCAACCTTGTCTTTCACTTCAATCTTCTTCTCAATAAGATCAAGGCTGCTGTCCCTCAATTTTCTCTTCTTTTAGAAGAGAGAATAATGATCCCTCTTCAGCTTTTGCCTCTGATCTAATCTGTGGCAGAGAATGACTTCTTTATTATTAATTTTTTCTTCCCATTAAGCAACCCCCTTATTTTAGTATTATGCTCTGGAACTTATGGCTTTAGAGATTGTTATTTCACGCGTGTGTTTTCTAAGTTACTGGTGTTTGTATGTAATTCCTGGTTTGCTTGGGGTTCTCTGTGCAAATCCTGAACAGGAATTACCAATAATTCTATTATTGTTCTCCAAGTACAAAGCTCAGAGATTCACATCCCTGTGTAGCCAACAAAGACCAAGATGTACCATACAAAACCTACCAAATTTAAGCTAGTTACATCAACGCTTAGTGAGCTATCATTCACATTCAAAGACATTCTGCCTCTTTTTCATATTCTGCAAAACAGTAATAACATTCTGCAACCATTAATAACATGATAATTTCATGATTAAGTCCACACTGACTTGGCTTACATCAACTAGCATCAGTAGATGATATTCTGGTTACTTCAGCAGTGCACAATAAAGAGTCTGACTGAAAATGTGTATCTTTTACGAATTTGTTAACTTTTAATCATTTGATACACACAGGCTTTGGGGTTCTTTGTTGTACTTCCCAGATCTCTTCTCCCTCCTTGTTCTCCCACAAAATAAAATATCTTACACTTTAAAGAAAGCTGCATAAAAGACAGACGTTAAATGCTAAGAAGATCAATAAGTTGTTTCATTGTCAAACTGAAGATGAGTTCACATTTTTTCTTTTGTGTTGTACTGCATGACTAGCATCTGAAGAGTAAGGCAGATAGCAAATTACGCAGGGCCTATTTATGTAATATGGCCGCAAGAAAAAAAAAAAAGAGTAAAGTATACAAGATGGCATATCAGGAATAGTTTGAGAGTTGCAGACAGCATGTGGTATTTTTACTCAGCTGGGCAGCTGAACTTTGTCACGACTGCTCTCTCACTCCCCCTCCTCAAATGGAAAGGGGGAGAACATAGAAGGAAAATGGCTCAAGGGCTGAGATAAGGACAAGGAGATCTCTCAACAGCTATCAACACAAACCCAGCATAGGGAGATTAATGAAATTAATTACCTACTACTAACAAACTAGAGCAGGGAGAAACAAACAAACAAATAAATGAAAACACCTTTCCCCCATCACCCTCTTCCACCTCCTCCCCCCGAGCAGTGCAGGGGAATGGGGGCTGCGGTCAGTCCCTGACGCTTCCGCTCCACTGCTCCCTCAGGGTCCCTCCCAGCCCCTGCTCCACGTTCCACACGGGGTCCCTCCCACGGGATGCCGTCCTTCCCAAACTGAGCCTGCGGGGGCTGTCCACAGGCAGCAGCTCTTCAAGAACTGCTCCCACATGGCTCCGTACCACGGGGTCCATCCCCCAGGAGCAAACTGCTCCAGCACGGGTCCCCCACGGGCGGCAGCTCCCCCCAGACCCCTGCTCCTGTGTGGGCTCCTCTCCACGGGCTGCAGCTCCGGCCCGGGGCCTGCTCCTGCGGGGGCTCTCCATGTGCCGCAGCCTCCTCCAGGCCACATCCACCTGCTCCACCGGGGGCTCCTCCACGGGCTGCAGCGTGGAGATCTGCTCCATGTGGGACCCATGGGTGCAGGGGGACAGCCTGCTCCACCAGGGGCCTCTCCGCAGGGGAACTGCTGCTGTGTGCCTGGAGCACCTCCTGCCCTCCTGCTGCACTGACCTCAGGGGCTGCAGGGCTGCTTCTCACTCCTCACTCTCCCAGCTGCTGTTGGGCAGCAGTCATTGTGTCTGTGTGTGTCCCGTCCCCTGTCCCCCCTTCTATCTGCTCTCCCAGAGGCCCGACCAGTGTCACGCACTGCCTTGACTGGCCAGCCGCAGGTCCCTTTGGGGCCAGCTGAAAGTGGCCCTTATCTAACATGGGGCGGCTGCTGGGGTCTTGTCGCAGATGCCACCCATGCAGCCCCCCACTACGAAAACCTTGCTATGTAAACCCAATACACAGTAGCAAATATTTGGAAATAAATGTGTAGTAAATCATACAAAATTACTGAGGAGCAGCTGAACATTCATAACCATGAGCTGTTAAAATAACTTCCAAGTTCCTGAAGTTTGCCTAGACATTTGTCTCTTAGCTGCTATATGTCAGTCCCAGAACCCTGTTTCTTAGTATAGATTTATCCCAATTGTCTATAAATTCTCAATTATTGTTACAATTAACTTCTCACTAGTGACTTGTGTTCAGCCTTGGGGATGGCTTAGACCCTTTATCATTTTCTTCTATATAATATGTAAGTATCACACTGAGGTGTCTAAGGTGCATCTTGTCTCTTGCTTGGGTTCTATTCACATCTGATCTCCTTTTGGATTCATGTTTTGACTTAAGGCAGATATCTGATCCTTGGAAAGGTCTTGGCTGAGCATGCATTGTGTTCACACATGTGACTAGGGCTATTTGGCTTTTTGGCAAACAAGGGACAGGTGGTGTAAGTAAAGGTTTGGCAACATCTAAATTCAGTAATGCTTGTTACAAAAGGAAAAATACACGGGGCCTGAAACAATTTCAGGCCAAAACTAGATGTCTTTCTAATCCCATTCTGATAGTTACCTAATAAATGTGTATTAACAACTCTAACATAAGATACATACATCCAATAAAAATATATGTACTAGTATAAAATCAAACAGCCTTCAACTCTTGCAACAAATTTTAGAAGAGGCTTGAGGCTACGTTGTCCAGACTGCTTTTGAACCTTATTGGAAGCCCAACCACAGGCCCTGCTATTGCTCAATCTAGAAGTCCAAGTCAGTGAAACCCCCAGCAAAAAAGTTAAGCTGAATGAATCCAAGTAATCCACTAAATGCTTCATGAGCAGTAGTTGCTGGCTCTGTCTCTCTCCTGATGCTATTTTATTTATTCTGCACAAGCCAAATTGTGCTGAGATACCAACTTTTCTGCTGCCCCACATGGAGGAAGTAGAATGAGTTATAAAGCAGACCATGCAGATCACCTGAAATAAGTGAAAGCGCATGCCTGAGCCGACCAAGTGTGTTGGCAGCACAGACAGACAAATGACCAACTCCTTGGATCACTTGCAGACACTACAAAAGAAATCTGACTTAGTGTGTCCCTCCCTCCCCCAGTATTTCACATGGAAATACGCTCAGAATGCAGTTTTCTATGAAAAAGAACTTAAAACTGTCTGTGGTATCCATGCATGTTTTTGTCCTGATGTTGTTGAATGGCCAAAAAAAAAGACAAATCTGCTTTCTTTCCTCAGTGACTTATAGCAAAGAGATGCTTGGAGGAATAATTCATACACCAAAGAGCAAATTCAAAAGCTTTTAAAAGAATAATCGGTGAAGATGAGAGAAAAAAACCTCAACACTTACTTGAGAAGAAATCCTCAATTAAGACATCAATTCCAACTGAGACAATGATGCAATTTCAGGAAGTCTATTGATTTTCCCCTTCTGCTTTATTTTACTCCACCCCCATTTTTTAAGCAGCTGATTATAAAAAATGGATAAAAGGAAAAAAAAGTATTTGTTTTTTAAACTATTTTTGAATATTTTTACCATTATACAGAAGTAAAGCAGCCAGTAAAACTATGAGTGCATACTTTGAGAAGGACAAACTCTGGTGACATGTATTTCCATCTTAGAAATGAATCAGGATGAGTATTTTTATTAATAAATGTATCCTTTGAGCTGGAGATGACAAGTTTTTGGTGTTTTTTTGTTGTCTGGTTTTTTTTTTTGTTGTTTGGTTGGTTTTTTTTAGAAGACCACAGAAAGAACATAAGTCAAAAGGTGTTACTCCCAAGCATAGGAACCAAACTATCTCCAAAATCAAATCCTACAGATTCTGCTGTTAGCTCAGTATTTATCTTTCATAAGAAACTGTGGGAACAGGGGTAGGAAGATGCTGGGAGGGACTGAGCTGCACGTTTTTCTTCATAGCAGCCATCTACCTTTGTAAACTTTAAAGTATCTCGGTTAAGTCCCCATTAGGAGGGGCCTGAAGGAGCTGCTCAAGGGCAGGAGCTTGAGCTCCAGGAACTGATGCACTGTGCCCTGCCTTGGGACTCAACAGGAATGCTATGCTGGGCAGCAGCCGCCCAAGCAAGGATCCTGCCAGCTTTGTAGGAAAGAGCTTGAAAAAGAAGAGAGAAGATGCAGTAAGAAAAGAGTGAAGCCTTACACATTCAGAGTGCAGTTTCTTTAAACCTGACCTAAAATTATTTACTGTAACATTTGACCTCAAATCTATTTACTGTAACAGTGGATACAAGCTGAACTCTTTTTTTTTTTTTTAAGTTGCTCTTCTAAGAAATGTAATCTCTCTTCCCTTCCCCCCCAAAATCTTAATAGAACAGAGATGCTTCAGGTTTTCCACAAAAACAAAACTTTAAAAAAAAAAATGTTTCCCACATTATATGTACAAGTGCGTATAATTAAGTTGGTCTAGCTTTTATTATATAGGTCATGTTATGTAGGGCAACTAACTTAGGAGCCAGATCACTGTGACACCAGCGAGACCATCTGACAGGTTTATCCAACAGATTGCTCGGGTTAAACCTCTGTACTCCATTTCCCATTAACATACCTGTTTGGGCATCAGCACAGAAAGGCTCCCTATTTCCCACCAGCTCCATCTCCTCACCTTCCTCAGTGCCCTATATTGTCTTTACTATGCAGGTAGAAGAAAACAGCGTCTTACAAATACAATAATAGTGATTTTCAATTAATGAGCCCTCTTCTATCTTGGGCTCAAATATCAGCCAAGGAAACTGCAAGTGCTAACCTAGTGACCTTTTGGAGCCTTTCCATCAATACCAGCTAGGACAGGGATCACAAATTCTTTCTCCTGGAACAAAACACTCGAAACACTACTACTAACCCCCCTATATCACTCTATAACAGAAGAATTATACAGGTATGTGGTGGTTGCATTTTACCGTATTGCCACTCTAGTAGGACTATACCACCAGTGACCATTTCCATTGCATCACAGTCAGAGAAACCTAAGCCACTGGACACTTACATTTTACAATCAAAGAAGATGAAGACACTTAGTTCAGATGATGTTTATTTTTACAGACTCACAGCTGGGGTTCATCTCTGCAGTGCCTCACTAGGCAGATTAGCAAGGCATCAGTGAATGCTCCTCTACAGATGCTCTTTATTTGCTGAGCAGGAATTGCAGCAGGGTCAAGCTCTCTTGGGCTTTCAGTTTTACTCCTCACACACCATTTTTTGCCACTGAACAGAGACTCGTGGAGGCTGTGGGAAGGCTCTCCCCCAGTGAGGAGGCTTGCCATTCAGGAGTCCCATATCTGATATTTCCGAAGAGGAATATTTTATTCTCCATCTCTCCTCTCTGGAAATGGTGTCAATCATCTACCCTTTCCCCCAACAGGCAAGAAAGCTCTGCAAGTTTCTGTCAGCACTGCAAGTCTGAAAACTATGTTATCCATGGTTCATTGCTTTGCTTTGACACATTTAGGATTTTCCCTCAGAGAGGTAAGTTTTTTGGGGGGGCAGGGAGAGAACCTCAGTCACCACAATATCCCAAACACAAACACTTCTCCTTTCACTGCTCCTTGGAAAGGCACGAGGAAACATTGCTGCTAGCATCACACACATTTACAAGCATGATGAAAGTCTTAGTAGAAAGCAACGGACAGTAGCAAGGCCTCTCCCCCCAACACACACACACTACTGATGAAGTGCTGATGAAGTTGCATGTAATTACCACCTTTCCTTACCCTGACTCAGCTATTCGAGTACATCTTCAGACGTGGATATATTGCTGCACTCCCACAATGGAACCTACATAAATGGCTTTCTTTAAACGTGCTTGCTACCAACAGAAGACAGTTTTCCTGTTACCATTTGTATGCCACCCTTGCCCTGATTTCTACCTCACACTACTAAACTCACCTTCCCATGCTCCTAACATGACATTATTTATATCAGTAAAACTGAACCCAGGACCTAGCTGAGATAAGGTCTCAAAGCTCTCATGAACAATTTCTAACCCTGAAATAGATTTCAGCCATGAATACAAAAAGCTGTGTTCTATCTATTGTAATAATATGTTTATTTCAGTCACTATTTTCACAGCTTTAATCAGAAAAGCATTAGATGAAGACCATGGTCATTTCTAACTGTGCTGTTAGTACGCAAAGTTCAACTCTGATTTCTCTCACCTTCCTCTTGCACCAAGAAGTGCTTCCCAGTCCTTTTTCTGTTTAAAAGGCAGATTGTTTTGATCTTCAGTAATACCACTAATAATTTAAAGGTACAAAAGAAGTAGAGAAACTAAGGGATGAGAGCAGGGAGGGAGAGAGAGAGAGAGAAAAAAAAAGGCAAGATTCTACAAATGGGCTTCTCATAGATCATACATAAAAGGCATTAAGGTTTCCAAAAGGTCAGCAGCTGTATAAATGCCCTAACATAAATGGAGGCTATATTTATTTCCAAACAAAGCACATAATCAAAAATGCCTCATACACAGCAACATCATTACAATAGCAGAAAACTCAGCAGTCACTCACTAATAAGCCCAAAATTTTATTGCATTCAAGAGCACCAGAGCAGCCTTCACTGTCATTACACACAGGTAGTATCTCTGAGCTCTGAAATTCAGACTACTTTAAACACAATAGTTTGTTTAGAACACATCAGAGCTGCAGGAGACTTCAAGACCAAGTTTCCTTTCTGTAGTTTTTAATAATTTCGGAATACCTTATTCCATCATTACTAGCCACCATTCAGACCTCTTTTTTCTGCAGATAGAGGAAGAACAAAGCCACCACAGCTGTTCATCATCAGGCCTCTTCCTCCTGGCAAGAACTTTCACCAAGACACCGAAGACCACTTCTGCAAGGAGCAAGTTCATAGCTCTATCCAATACTATCATCAACTCACTAAGCCATGCTTAAAAAGACAAACTTAAAGGTTTTACTTCAATTCCTCACTGCAAACAAGCTCTACACAGACTTTCTATCTCTGAAACGCCCAAGTAGGCTCTTGCTAATAATGAACTCTCTTCCTGACCATTACTACAGCCGTCACATCCCTCCCGGTAACCAGACCCACCAGACACCTGAAAGACCAACAAGAGGGGGAAAGGGGCCAGCTCCTAAGATTCATGCTGGTAGCTGTGTGGGCCCTGCAGAAACATTCTTACCATGCAAAGCTCTTCCCCCCAATATAGATTCAGTTCCTTGAAACCACGTGGGATGAGATTTAATACCATTTGAGCTGTGACATGTACCACAGGACAAGATTGTTGGGAAGTTCAGGCAACAGTTGTGCTTTACTCTGTTGTTCTCACCTAGGCCATCATCAGATATTGCTGTAAAACACTACAGAAATAACCCAGGCACCCCTCCTCAGGAGGGGGCCGAGGGGTCTCACTCACCAGCACCAGCCTTCTCTGTTCCAGGCCAGGGGCCACGCTTGGGACACTCAGGGATTCCTCTGCCAGGGGAAAAGCTCACTCCATTCTAACAGGACTTCTTCCAAAAAAATCAAAATAAGCCTTAAGAAAACTGCTTTCTACTCTAGGAGAGTGAAAGAGCTTGACCTTAACTGCTGCTTAATTTTTGTATTATGCTCCCATCATTCATTGCTATTGACAAGTCAGCTGCAATTAATCATATCTGATTGCATAAACCAAGACACTCCACAAAATAATAATTAGTAGATTAGCATACAGATATAGCTTTGTACTCTCAGAAACACTTTACAAGTGTTAACTAATTAGTGTTTCTTAAACTTCTTTCACCTGTCTCTCACCTGGCTCCTTTCCACTTTCCTTCCTCTTTTCCTGAGTGTTTCCTTGCTTTCAGGGAAACTTCTTTGCCTCTCCCAGCTGTAAAATCTGTATTCTGCCCTTTCACACCACACCTTCCCCCCCTGCTTGCTCCCTCACCTTCTCTTTCTTCTTTTCACCCTCAGGCATCCTTGTTCCAATTTAAAAAAAAAAAAAAAAAAAAAAAAAAGGGCAGAAGAAGCAGCTGGAAGAGGCCTAAATACCTCAATGAACAGTGAGATGTAGCAAAATAGATATTTGCACCCTTATGACAAGGTGAGCAACAGAGAAGGAAGGAAATACAAATGACAGAAAGTAGGATAAGGCATGTTAGCCTGAAAGTGAGGACAGCAGAGAGCTATGGGAATGAAAGAATTAGGAGAAGAGAAGAGCTGTGCCCGTAATATTTGCCCTTTCTTATCGCAGAGGTGTCAGGTGTGGTGAGCTCTCTTGTTGCACAGTGCCCATGTGGACTACAAAGCCTGTGTAAAGACCAAAAATTGACAAACATTTAAAATCCAACCAAATTTAATAATTCAGGTTTCACTCCCTATCAGTTTCCAAACATTTATAGAATTGAGTTGAGAGGTGTGGTTAAAAATCACTTTTTGTTCCAGAAAGAAAAAAATTCTAAAACAAGTACCAAATAATTACAAAAAAAATAAAATGTCATGTTTTTTATGACGAGGAACCTCTGCTGCACCAGCTCAAGTTTGGTAACCTGTCGGAAGTGACTGTACAGCAGACTAGAAGAATCCACAGAGAAATAAAGATCTGCTGGTGATACCAGACTCCCAGTGTCTCTGAGGAGGTCCAGAAGGAAGTGGGTCACTCCTAGCTTCCCCCTTAATTATGCTGCAACAGCTCCATGCATCCAGGTGTGCTGTGGTCACACACAGGGACCAGCATGGATTGTATTTCCTCCCTTGATACATAACTTGGCTTTTTCAAGAAAAGATTCAAGGCTCCTGTGAGGTGTTGAAGGCAGAGCAGAAACCTAAGTGGGAATTTCCTTGTGCTCTTACTACTCAGGGCCTGATTGTTGGGTTTGAGGTAAGGCATCTTCCCCAGCAATTAGACTGATGGGGCTCATTTTGTTTTTAACTTTCCTCCACGCGATGCAGAAGGATTTGGTTTCTTGCGATCATCTGGGAATCTGGCATCAGAAACCTCGTATTTTCCCAGGGACCTACGACATCAGTTGATGGCATCCCCCTCCTCTGCTCTCATCCTGTAGCAAACAGCAGCTGTAGCTATTGGCCCTTCCTATGAGGCTCTGTATGTGTTATGTCTGGGAGAACACCTCGGAGTTTGCAGAAAAGATGTTCTGCAGATGCAGACAGCATAGGAAAAACAAACACTGGCTGCCCAGAGGAAATTAGCAGCTTTCTGGTATCAGAGAAGCCCTTCTGAGGCACTCCTGCTTCTTCTGCTGGAGTACATCTCTGTAGGTGCCGAAGGTACAGGTGAGGGCCACACCACAGGGCAGCATCTGCCTTGTCCACACAGGGTGAGGCTGATTGAAAACCAGCACATAGGATGGTCATGCTAGGAATGACTTCTGTTGGGAAACAAAAAAAGTATTGTGGCGAAGCTGGCTCAATAAATTACGTGCAGTGGAGTTAATGCAGGTGTGCTTTCTTGGCCAGGGCTTTACGTGGAGCAGGCAAGGGACTCAAGTAGCGATTCTGAGGCAGGGAAATTTGAGATTAGTGGTTCTGCCTTCAGCAGAAAACTGATTATTTGGAATTAATGTTAATAAATCTAGCTTTTTTTTCCTATACTTACTCCCCCTCTGCCACCCCTTCCACCAAGACTCCCTGCATGCCGCTGGCCGATTACGGTAGCCAACACAAAACGAAACCTCTCTCCTTTTTTGTGTGTCACGTACATCCAACGATACAAAACCCCTGCATCTTTTGCCACGGCTGACATGCCAGTCAGTGCTAGCAATCTTCACTTGGCAAGAATTTCCATGTGAAAGGAATATTCTGAAGAAAGCCTGTGGGCTGGAGCCAAGGTAAAAGCTCCTCACTCCTCTCGAAAATGCTGCTTTTCCAGTGTGAAAGCACAAGGCTCTACCCCACAGCTGCTGTTCCCATGGATTTGCCCCAGGTTGAAGCTTGTCATCTTCACAGCAGGAGCAGGACCAGGGTTTTGCAATGGGATGCAGAGTGCCAACAGCACAAACATTGTTTCTCTGAGGGAAAAAAAAAAAAAAAAAAAGGCAGAAACTTCAGGCAATAATTTCTCTCCAGTGCCAACAGCCCTCAAACGTATCACTGTGGTGTGCAAGGATCCTTCAAGGGGGCAGAAAGGCCAGGTAGCCAAGGGCGGCTCAGCCTAGAAGGGAAAAGTGTAATCGCAGGCCATGGCTTGGAGCTAAATCCAGGTGATTTAAAATAAGAAGCAAGGTACATTCTTTCAACAGTTACCCACTGAAATGAACCACTGAAGGATGAAGCTGGGCTACTTATTTGCTTTGTTTTGCTTAAACTCATCAGACCTAGGGTAGATGTCCCTCTCTGTGCCAGTCATGGAGCCTGGAGGGAAAGCAGGCCTGAGGGGACTGGGTTAGTTGCCAACAATCTCACACCACAAAACGCATAGAGCCAAGGTTTCAGCAGGAATATTGGAAACGACTGGTATTGGTGCCGCTACTCTTGTGCCCTCAGCAGGATTTGGGGCTTTGCCGCCTCGTCCTGACCCGTGCCGCAGACAGCAGGGTGGCCGGGGTGCGCTGGGCCGAAGGCTCTGTGGCAGGGGCAGGTGGAGGAGATGCTTCACAGAAGATCCAGTCTGAAGAAAATTATTGCGATTTTTCTCACAGCCCACACCTGCTTTGTGCCACGGCTGGGTCAGGCAATGCAGCGAGCAGCAGCTTTAGGAGCGCTTGTCCTTACACGGGGATTCAAAACACCCCTTTCCATTCCTTGCCCTTATTCAGGCAACACAATTCGGTTTCATCCGTAACCACCGGGACAGAGGCTGTAATTGCATTGCGGCTGAGGTTTATCGGTCCGTGTGTTAATTGCAATTAACCCTCCACACACACAGCGAGGAGCCGGGCCCTGCTCCCCGGCCCGGCCGCGGGCCAACACCGCCGCTCGGCGCCCGCCGCCGGCACTGCTCCGCCTCGCCTCGCTGCCGGCGGAGGAGGGGGGTTGGGGGAAAAGCTGGGCGGTGAGGGCTTTCTGAGGGCCACTGCCTGGCCTCTTGTGGAAGAGAGCTGCTGCTGGGCGGCGGGACGGGGCGCTGGGGTAGGGGGAGCCGCTCACTGAACGTGGGAGAGATCACGGATGGCGTTCAAGGAGTGGAAGCGGGACTGCCACGCTGCATGTGCTGAGGGATCCCCGCTCAGTGGGCTTGTTCTGACTTCTAAACTAGGCTCACGTAGGGTCGTGGCTTCCGTCCTCAGGGCTCTGCCAGACAGAAGGACTCTGCCAGACTGATATATGCACCCCTCATGGTTGCAAGGCACCCCACATGTGAAGGCGAGCATCACCACTGCCACCCCAAGTCCGTGCCATGGACCTCTTCCTGCCAGCAACCAGCCCAGCACGGTGCCACCTTCCCTCCCTCCTCCTGCCCCACTTAGCGGGTGACCCCAGATGCTCATCACCCTTTTGGTTCCCCTGCGCACTTAAAGCCCAGCAGCCAGGAGAAGCCCACGGGGGCTCCCCATCTCCTGCCGCAACCTCCTGAACTGCCTTCTGCCCTGCCCCTCTCTGCTGAGCTCAGCTGCTTTCGGATTTGGGAAAAAAAAAAAAAAAAAAAAAAAAGAACTCTGGGAATAATGAAGAATTCAGAAAGCCTTCAAATTCAAAAATAAATAAGTAAAGGGAAAGAGGGAGGGAGAACCAGGAGGGAGAACCGCATGCTCCTTTTGATTAATTCCCTTTCTTCCCACCCCAAAGGCTGTGCGGTAAATAACGTGAAGTATGGCCCCAACAGACACAAACCTTGACTGTCTGTTTACAGACGGCATGAGTGCCAATATTCCAGTGGGACCGTGCAAAGCGAATCTGTCAGTGAATCAGAGCACATGTTACGGGGTGTGAAGGTACATGCTTCACATTAAAAACAAATCCTTCAGAATGTGCAGACTACCCTAAATCTACATCTGCCACACTAGTTATTTCTACTACGTTCTTAAAATTCATCCTGAATTTTATTTTCCACATCTTGGAAGTGTTAGATCTGCAAAACCGTATTACAACTGCAGCTGTTGTGAAGTTTGGGTCCAAGTAAGTATGTAGCTGAAGGCGGGCCAGGATTCTGCTATTTACCTCTGAATATTTTTCCAACCATTTTTGGAAGCTACCCTCTTTGAGAAAACCATCACTTCTGCCCACCGTACCACAACCGCTGACACCTGCCTCGGGCTGATCGCAAAGTGCCACTTCTCTGTGCCTGACTCTTCCCAGCTCCACCATCTTTTCCTACTCTCCTCCTTCCAGCCGCTCAATAGCAACCCACTGTGCTGCTGCTGCTGCTCCTACCTCCCTTACTTTGGCCACAGGAGCCACGTTTAATACCACTGAAGCCACAGCCATGAGGATGAGCTTCCAGGAGCAGAAAGCAGCCTAACACTGCCAGGCAAATGGCTAAATTATTTTTTAATATCATTTTGTCACCCATCACCAACTACCAATAAAGGAAGCAGGCTGGAGGAGTGTTTACACTGCACAGCAATTTACAGTGTAAATTTTAAGTCAGGTCTTTGATGACTCCAGAATTCATTCATATGCGTTACAAAGCAAATGCAATGTAAGAGAAATGTGTCCAATTATATGAGATGTTTTAGTATCAGCTAATAACCCTATGTACTAATTTTTCTTCATAACGAGTTACAGCTACATTATATACAGCCACTCACACTGGATTGCGGTTTGATTTTCAAACCTTATTTTTCAGGCGCGAGGTTTTTATGAAAGCTTTCCTCACAACAACCAACACACCTTCTATCATCATAATAGAATTGCTGCAATTCTGTATCTACAATCCAACAACAAATTCAACCCTTTTTTTCCTCTAATCTGTACAAATACAAAAGCAGGTTGGACCATAGCAAAAGCGCTGTGCTGTTGAGAGCTACAGAAGAAGCCAGTTTTGCCCCCTCTGATCCCACTTTTGCTTACAGGTGGAGAAGAAGGAGCGTTTCTTCTCTGCTTCTACACACCAGTGGAGATGGGAGCTATTGCCTTCCTCTGGCTGGACATTGCTGACTGAACTGGAATAAAACATTGTAGCTCAGAGCTCCTGCTTTAGTTCAGCACTCCTAAATCACAACCCTTCCTACAGTACTTGGTCTGAAGAGTCTGTTTCCTTAGAAAACAGCTCAGCACATCTCCAACAAAGACCAAGAGAGGCAGCCAAAAGTGCCAGCACTAGCCAGCCAGTTTTGAGCTGCATCTCTGCAGAGTGCTCCACATCCTGACCTGAAACAATGCCTAAAAGAGGACAAGAAATAAACAAAAAAAAGACATCTCCCCAGCATACACACGCTACTGAAAGCATTCACCTACAGCTTGCACTTCAAAGCCGTAGCAGCTCAGGAAAGCCTCCTGGATTACAGTACTGTCTGCACACACAGCCACAGACACTCCGCTGCCCTTGAGGAGTTAGGACATGGTCATACAGGAAAGATGCCCCCAAATTTCTCTCTACTCAATATTCAAAGTGACATTCTTGGGGTCAACAGGCTCCTCCACAAAGCAGCTCCATTTCAGTGAAAGACATCGCAGGATTCTGGCGAGCACTACGAGAGCACGCCCAGCTGCCGGCGTGCACCCAGAAGACATTCGTAGCTCCCATCCTGCTGGAGGAAACAAGCAGAGAGCTCTGTTTGCCACCAAGCCTACCCGTCATGGCATGCAGAGGCAGCAGTGTGTCAGAGATGCATCAGCAGCCCTGAGAAAAAGGTCGGGCAAGGAGCTGTGTGACTGACTGCTCAGGGGTAGCAGGGAAATTGGAAGAGGAAAGTGACTCAATCAATGCCTCTTCTCTTAGTTGAGAAGAAAAAGGACCACTTCTTGTAACACACTATCAGAACAATTGCTTTCAGGCACAGCATTTGACTTAGCAAACAAGACAGCAGTCACCAGTGCTCCTGTGAAAGCCATCTTATTTATTTCATCTTCTACTACCACCTCTTCACTTACCCACCTCAGGTTTTGTGATATGCCTCCAGATTTACAAACAAACAAAAAACTAATGAGCTTGCAGTATTCAGTTCTACCCTCTTTGTTGAAGACATTTGCCTGGGGTGTATTCAGCAGCTGAGGTACTCCACAGAGCACAGAAGCTAGAAAATGGGAAAGTGGACAATACGCAAGTCAGTAAGAAAACCAAAGACAATATAGCAGCAGGCTGCATATACAGAAGAAAAAGAAATCAAGAAAACAAGAATTTGAAATTAAAATATATTAAATGCCATACATTAGGGAGCACACAGTTCACATGGTTACTTGTACCTGCAGAGATCAAACTACACCCTGAAAAAAACAGATACAATTAGAAGTCCAACCTAGCAACCCTTCACATTTTGGGATCTGAAACTGTACCTTTCTGGCCCAATTTCACTTTTGTTCAAAACCAGAAGCACTGCAAAAAGCATCTCTCTACAGACAGTAGTACATGCAGTGCTCACCTTTGTACCTGGCAAGTCCACCTAACCTGGTTAGGATTTGCCAGATTAAAAATAGACATCAAAGATTGAAGCGCAGCAGGTGACTTGAGCAACCATTGCCTCTTGCACAAAGGAATACTCCTTATAGGTGGGGGGATATTTTTTTTTCCCCAGACACATCTGTGATGGGCATCCAAGCCATTTTCTTGCTGGATTGAACTATGGATCCTTCCACGCTACCGATGCTGCCCCAAGCACCCAGTGCTCATCAGCAGGAGCAGCAGAGCTGTGTTCCCTTTGTAAGGAATGCAAATTTAGGTCACAGAAGCAGATTTTTTTTTTTTTTTTTTTTTTTTCAGACAAGCTACTACACTGGTCATGGGAAAAAGAGGAGTCCTCTCAGGACTACTGTTTCTCTCTGACATACTGGAAGTGTTAGGGTTTTGTCAACAAGGGAATGCATTACTGGCTTCTGGTGACACTGGGAGCAGAAGAGATCTGTAAGTGAAGCAGAGAGCTCGGGATTTCAGGATGAAAGGGTTAATCCATCCTTCTTTTGTAGCTAAAGTTTTCTCTCCTATTGAGGATAAAATATATGTGGTATAGTATGGGGTGAAAAACTTGGAAATGTATCCAGTGTGCAAGTTGAAGGGAGGAGAACTAGAAGACTATGGAGGTAAAACTATTTTTCCTTTAAGCCATGTATTTTTAAGCTTTTCCCCTAACTTTCAGTGCTTTAGTTACTGTAAGCAGACAGGAGAATACAAACACTCTAATCCTGTGGCCTTCAGTAGGGTGCATGAGGCCAAGGGATATGACAAGTGCTTTCTGAAATAGTGCTGATTTAGGGTGCCCTGTGTATTAGACACAGGTTGCTGTCCCAGAACGCTACCTATAGGTAACTGCACCATCTCCACATGACTGCAACATGGCACTTACTAGTTAAACAGCCTCCAGGTGTGCAGCTTGCTCCTGCTGTTTGGGAGGCAGGAAATCACAATGTACTTCTTCGTGCATCTCTACAGTCATGCAGCAGGAATCAGCACGTAACAAGAAAGCTGAGGACACTTCTGCTTAGCAAACTTTCTACGTGTGGAGTCACATCCAAAAAATATTCCAGAATAACCAGACACACTCATCTCTGCCTAGGGCTGCTGGGCTAAGGGTCAGTGGGCTTTTCAAAGGAGCTACAACGCCATCTCTTCTGTTACAGGAGCACTGGCAGGAGTCAGTTTCTCCCTTTGTAGCCTTTGATTACTGCCAGTATTTCCCATCACAAGGTTTATAGAATTACATAGCTGATACTGCTAAGAACAATGTGACTGCCAACATTTGCCAGCTAGAACTGAGCACATGCAGCTTTCTTTCCCCTTGAATCAAAGCCCTGTTATATATATAAAAGCACAAACACATTTGTATTCCTAGTGCAAAACTGCTTATACTTGCTTTTCCTTAGTGCAAAAGCCTCCATCCATGCTTCAATTAAAATGTTTTAATGGAATATTTTTATGATCTGCTTTGTTGTAACTGCTCAGCACACTAGTGACAGACACTGCTTGTGTGCACAAGTCCCCATTTACCATCCAGCTGCAACGGGTGGCAGGCTGGGCTGAAGCGAGCGGTGAGCTCAGCGCGCTGGTTCCCGACTGCAAAACCTGCCAGAAAACCCCAGTTTGGGCCAAGAGCATGGATGCCCAGCTAGTACTGAATCCCTGGTAGAGCATGTTGCTTTTAGGTCCAGGGAAAGCAGTACCTGATGGCAGCTGTAAGCAGCCTTTTCTGGTTATTACATTAGCTGTGAAGTCAGATGCCCCACAGCCGCAGTGGGTGCTTACCAGGTTGTGTCACGGGCTCAGAAGCACCACCAGCAGTCGTGGCGTGGAGTGGGGGCTGCAGGAGGTGAAGGCCCCCCACCCTGAGCCAGCCCAGGCATATTTAAGGCAGAGGCAGCTGCCAGGGGCTGGAGGTGGCCCAGAAGGTGCCACAGGAAAGGTGGAAGGAGACCTTGTAAGTGCTCCATGAGGAAGGGGGGCACAGCTGAGGGACCATGGCACACGGGTGACCCACGCCAGGATAGGGACACCCTGAGGGACTGAGGGTGACATGCAGACAAAGCAAGAGACCTGGAGACTAGGAAGGGGGCAGATGGGATGTTTGACTGAATTGACCCTGGGGAGGAGAGAGGAGGAAAGGGACTTCCTTCCCTGTTTTTTAATTTCTTTCTTCTCAACACTCAAATCAGTGATTAGAACTTCGTGTTAATTGGCAGTAAATTCAGTTCTGTAAAGAATTCCTCAAATTGAGACACTTTTGACCACAACACAAAATCCCAAACTACACTTGCCCTTACCTCAGAATATTCCCAGTTTATTTTCTCCTATTTCGTGTGCATCTTTTACAGAGCTGCAAAACTAACAGATGCAGCACTGCATGACAACG
The DNA here is from genome assembly GCA_011074415.1 of Stictonetta naevosa. Taxonomy (NCBI): domain Eukaryota; kingdom Metazoa; phylum Chordata; class Aves; order Anseriformes; family Anatidae; genus Stictonetta; species Stictonetta naevosa. Next base: position 89,946,482 of record CM021697.1, on the reverse strand, counting down.
TCAGGTGCTGACTGGGCAGGTTTGCACCCTGTTCCCATTTCATGTTCCTTTACATTACCTTAGTAGCCAGTGCCCGAGGTGAAACAGGCAAAATCAGTCTTCACAGCCACTACAGCTGTGACCTAAAGGGCGTGCACATCGCACGGTCCTTGCTGAAGCTGGAGCTGATGAGGATCCATGCGGCTACCTGAAAGAGGGACTGGGAGACTTCACAGTTCAGTCACCATCCTGTCCCAGTCGTGACAACATGTGCCACAGACAGGCTTTTAAAGCATTGCTACTATTTGCATGCCATGATCTGAAGTTTCTAATTTAAAAAAAAAAAAAAAAAAAGGCTATTCAGCTGAGCTTTTCAGATGCATGTCATCTAGCAGGTAATTGAAGACAAAGTGTTTTCAAAGTGTTTTCTTGTAATAAACCTCCATAATGAAAACACCAGAGTAAAATCCTAAAGTTCAACTCCATGCATCACACTAATCTTCAGAATGGGATTTTCTCACCACTAATCTTGTTAGAGCTATGGTACTGTGCAAATACATCTAAACCCATAATTACTGAAGAGATATTAAAAGGATCAATTTATTTCAATAAAAAACGCAGAATTTGAAAAGAATTCATTAACACTCAAAATCTGGCCATGCAATAAATAATACTAATGAACTGAGAAAAGGGAATAGATGAACAAGAACTGACATGATGTCTTATGCTTACTGCTGTTAAAGAAGAACTGACAATTACTGCTTTTTAAATCTAATTCTAGTGAGGGAAATGCTAGAAAGTGAAAGAAAGATATGTTAAATATACATATGCACGCACATTTAAAAAATGAAATACGATGAAAACTAATTTAATTTAGCCCTAAGAAGGCTGTAATACCATTTTCAACACCCTTAAGCTGTGTTTATATTAGCAAACAGCACTGTGCAACAGGAGCATGAAACAGCTGTTGCTGAGGTGCCGCCAGCACACAAATTATACATATATTTGGGGGGCTTGCTGCCAGCTAGCTCCAGGCTGGTCCCATGGACTGAATGCCTCTCAGTGAGCAGCATAGCTTAGGTGCAGTGCTGGAGCATGTCTCTACACTGGTTTCATCCAAGAGTACTCTATAATGTGAATGAAAACACGTTGATTGTGTGCGTGGCTGCAATCATGAGATTTGCTTATAAAGCAGCCACTTGACTTAAACTAAAATGCTTCCTCCATTGGAGGCACTCACAGCACGAGAGATGGTTTGCTCTAGGACAACTGCGTGAGGCAGCAGAAATTTAAACACATCACTCACCCACATTAGCCAGGTGAGAGCAGGACAATGAAGGGTAGCTAATATAGCCTTCTAGGTACCAACGGGCTGTGATAGCTGTCAAGACAGTTTGTAAGCACATGGTTTTCCATACCCTTGCGAGCTTCAGCAATTTACTAAGGTGAAAGATCAAACATTTGGCTTGTTATTTTGGAATTATTTCTATGGCTATTTTAATGGCTCACTTGGAGTTAGCCAGGCTGCTTAAATGAAGCTTATACTTTTTTTATATAAACTTCCAGTGCAAACAATCAACTTCTACCAATATCCGTATGTTCACTACTCCTTAATTACAATTGGCATTTCACAGAAGGAATTCGTGGTGCCTCAGATGTGACACAAAGAGCAGATTCACAAGGTGATGGGATCTGCACTGGCCACAGGACATGCTTCTCTGCAGGAGATTAAAGCTTTCTGAACAACAGGATAAGACCTGGTCAAAGATAATAGGATGTTATTATCTTTGAGGAATAACTTGAGAAAGAGGAAGGAGCTGGAAATAGCTGGAAATGCCAACATGCAAAAGATGGCTGTCATAAATAGGCCAATGATCTATTATTATTTTTACCCCAGAAGCATCTCCCTGCCCCTTTTTCTGCAGTTGAATGGATGTACAGCATCTACAGCAACTCCTCAAACTAGTCACAACACCTCTGAAGACCAAAAGTGCCTGTCCTGAGAGCTGAGACATAGCAATCTGACCAGATATGAGAGGTAAAGAAAACAAGTGGGAAAAGTGTAGAAGACATATTAAAAGAAAAGAAAAAATACACACATTGATCACTCTTCTCCGACACTTAACTAAGTGGGAAGAAGCATCTCCTCATTGTTTTCTATCTGCCGCATGCAAGGTTTACTCAGTTCCTCAGTTCTTACATCAGAGGAGGGGGAGAGTTACTATTCCCTGCCATCCACGGGTTTATCGCGTTCCCCTTTCTGCCATCACCTCTCCCAGCTGAGGAGCCCCATCTACTCACTCATTCCTCGCATGAAAGCTGCTCCTGCCCATTTTTAAAGATGTAACTGTTTTTTTTTTTTTTTTTTTTTTTTTCCTTTTTGAGTTTCTCAGACAATCCACTGGGCTTGCGGCAGAGGGAGAAAGCTCTGTGATAAAAGATGAGCCTATCTTTTGTTTTGTTAAATCACGGTTAAGTTATTAAAAATCGCCATTTCCTTTCTCTCGCTAGTCTCATGTGGGAAAACACTGGCAGGGCACCAAAACCTCATTTAGATGAGAAGCTTGGGCTTTTACTGGTTTTAAAGTGAGTGATTTAGTGCTGCACATACAACGCAATGTTATTCCCTCGCAAGTGTACTCTCACAGTGCAGAGAACAGACGGGTATGCACGAATTACATGTCCCTTGCTCTTTCCACCAGATGCCTGCCTCTCCCAGAGCAGAGGCCAACCAGACCAAAGTGCAGAATCGAGGGATCTGTCTTCAGGCTGTACTCCAGTCTCCCTTCTCTTTTGAAACTACATAAACCTGCCTGGCAAGCTCAGCAATTGCCTACATGAAAAACAGCTACAGCTGCTTTAACTAATGACAGTGGACTTCTGGATACTTTTTATTGCAATTATACAACTGAAGCCAATGCAGCTTGAACCATTACCTCTCCGCACAAATAAGAGCATCACCAAAAATTCCACTTGGCTTAAATCCATGTATCTAAAGAGACATTCACGGGGCAATTACTGTTGGCAACAATCCCAATGAATTTTGTGTTTTCATTCTCTCCATAAGTTTATCACAGGAGGTTGGAAGTTTTTTCTCATTCTGCTCTGTAAATTGTGATGGGCTGGGCTCGTTTAACCTGTCTGCTCAAACATAATTTCTAGCATATTGGATCTGTTTTCTTAGCATTTTCAGTAAGGACTGAGAAATCTGAAAAAAAAAAAACTAAGGAGCACTGAACACAGCACAGCACAGAGGGCTACAGACTACCTCTGACTTAGGGCAATCTTCTTCCCCTTGGATCTGAGAGGTGATTAAAATTTGCAGTCACAGGCAACATTACAAAACAGCAGCTGTGCTGCCTTCAGGATCACAGGCACTGGAGGAAGGCAGTCTGAGAAACAACAATAAAAACAAAACAAAACAAGGGTAACAGACACCAGACAAGGCAACTGAAATCTTCTTGCAGGGAAGCCTTCTATTCACCATAATGCTTCCCTCTGCAACCACAGAACAACAGGTTTCCTGAATATCACAGCTTGGCATCGCTGATGGGCTGAAAACTTCAAAACATCCTTAAGATCCTTATCAAGGGCTAAAGAATTGCCTTCAAGCCTTCCCTTTGATCAAAGCAAGGGAGCCACAGGTAACGTCGGGCATCTAAATCGCCCCCAAAGGGGAGGGTGAAACAGGCACTGCGTTCAAGGAAGAAACTCCTCTGCTTTCTCCACAGCAAGCCGTAAGTGGCTGTGCCTGCGTCGCTGCACGGATTTAATGGTCTACTAACTACAGGCAAACAATGAATCTGCCACCAGATGTCACCAAAATGCTGTTATGCCTGCTGAGAGGAGCCCGACTAAACCAAGCCTCTGCATTTCCAGGAGCTAGGTCAGGGATGATTACAGCACTGTTTAACCCTACAGTTAGTTACAAGAGGTCATTCCTTTCTAGTACTAACAGCTGAGAACGAGTAAGAAAGAGAAGATTCTTTGCAACTGACTGGCAGCACTGCCCAAACCAGGTTTACCTTTGCAGAGAGAGCCTTTAATTCACATCAGTCACAAGCTGAAAGTCAACCTGAGGGTAGGATAGCTGTATGTTCTAGGTTGCTGAGTACATCAGACTCAAAGCTAGAGCCTGACAGTTATGAATTAAATTTATTTTGAGAAAATATTTGTTTACAGCAGCTCCTGTTGCTTTCAAGCTGTGCGAGAAACAATACGTTTAAACTTAGGATTTCTGCTTGGTTTTCTGAAAAAGAAACTTTCAAGCTGCAGTAAGTTTTTTTAAAAATTGTTTCAACACCAACGTATACAGTATGAGCTGAAGTCCTGTGACATTTGCTCCCTCTTTACTGAAGGCCTATATTTCGCTTTTTACAGAGCTTGACTGCCTTGCAGAATTCACCCTTCCCAAATATGGGAAAAAGCACAAATTATCAAGGGACTGCAAGAAACAGCAAGCAATGCAAAAAGCATCGGAAGGGTCTCGTGACAGGGAAACGTGGAAAATTTGTGTCCAAAATGAAAACAATTAGAAAATAATTAAATAACATAAAAGCAGAACAACAAAGATATACTAAAGCTCCTCACCCGGAATGCTTTATTTAGCTGCCTAGGCCACTCGCACTCTTGCAGTACTCAACACTGAATTTCAAATATGAGCATGCATTAGAAAAAATAACTAACAAGAACATGGCATTACTTCCCCATCTTTAGATTCCACTCTAATAAATATACCTGACTTTTTAAACCCGATTTGTCAAAAGTATGTGCAATTTGTCCGAAATAATTGGGAAGCAGAACAAGCCCGTATTTCAAGCAAGCATTCTTCTCCTCCCGTTCTTCATACATAAGTCAAACCTGTCTGCTTCAGTTCAGTTTGACAAGATCAAGAAATCAGTCACAAGCTAAAAAAAGTTGCAGCAGGTGATGCTGGAAGAGTGGTACAAGAAAACACTGCAGTTCCCAGTCATGTCATGCTGGCAAGGCAGCTGCATTTGCACATTGTATGTTTGACCTCCGCATCGACTAAAATATACAGACACGGTAAACCTATAGCACTCTGCAACCATACTGTTTTGCTGCTGCAATCTTCTTTCATGTTTTCTAATGTTAAGATTTCTTCTGCGACTAGTTAGTGCAGCACATCACTCGGTAGGATACACATTTGACCTACCACTTCATCACCATCTTTACAATTATATAATTTGTACTAAATCAGCTTTCAACTACAGACCACAAAACACAGCACCTTATTTATGCAAAGTGTTCCAACTGCCCAAAAAAGTCACTGAAGATGTTACTAATAAAGTCAAATTCATACTATTTGAAAAGCATTAAATCCATGCTTACGAGGTGTACTGCATTAAGACAGTTTCCTTTTTTTGAAAAAAAAAAAAAAAAAAAAGATAATCTGGTCAAACAACTCAGCAGCTGATTCTCTTTCAAACATCCTTTTCCCCTCACCACCTATAGCAGGGCTGTACTTCAACTTCTGATCTTCTTTTTATGGCCAGGTTGAATGGGGCTTTGGGCAACCTGGTTTAGTGGGAGGTGTCCCTGCCCATGGTATTTAGATCACTAACACAAGTCAAAACTTGTTTGATACTCTGTGTAAGGCCTCCTTGTGATTTACCTTTCTTCTTTCTGTACAAGGAGAGTAACCACAGACAAACCTATACAGCGTAACTTGCAGTAAGGTCTGCATAATCACAGAAGTTCCGTTTATACGTTGCTTTAGCAAGCGAGCTTCCTACTTTATAGAGTAAAAAAAAATAGATCAGTCTGGTGTGGCTGATTACAACAGACAGCTACGATTTTCACTGTTGAATAATTACATAACCCAGCACGTTTTGCATGCTTTGTTGCAAGTCAGTGTTTTGCCTACTATCACATTACTGTTTGGAGACAGATCTAGAAAATGTAAAATTAGCAGCATTTCAGCTTAAGTCGGAGTGATAGATATAAGAAAATGTTACTGAAAATATTTCTCGAGCCTTGACTGAATAGTGATACACAGGAAAACTGACGAAAACAGTTTTAAAGAAGCTTCATTTATGTTTTCCTGATTCTTCTAAAAGCAACTAAAATGGTCACTGGCTCCCAAAGGCAAACCAGCTGTAAGAGTTACTTCATCACTGAACAACAGCATCTAGAGCATGTGACAAAATCACCTAGATAAAGATTTCAAGTAAAGGTTTTCAGCTGTACTCTATTTACACAAGTCCTAACTTATTCCTTAAAGTCCAGATTAAAGTAAAAGTAGCTGTTCAAATTTACCCTGCAGTTAGTGGTTTTCTACACTTAAAAAGAATTCTGAACTCTCACTAAGGACACGAATGTAAATAATAATCAGAACAGAAAAGTACCTGTGACATCCTTCTGTGCAGCAGCACAACCATGACCTGACAAGTCTCCTGGGGCATGAAACGAGCATGCTTCTACGCACACGAAACCTGAAGGAGCAAATGCAGCATCACCTCTCCATCTGCCCTACGACCTGAGGTAGTGAGGCTGTAAAGAGCAGACACTGAACTGGTCTAAGCAATTTAAGGCAGCAACCTGGGATAACTGCTGCTATCTAGATTTTATTTATGCGGGTTCTTACCAGCCTGATCGACACCAGAAGAGCAGCAACAGCACTAACAGGTCTCACCAGTGAATTACACAGCACCTACTCCACTCTGCAACAGAACAGGACTTTACACAGTGGTCACAAGGCTGTGAAAGCATAACACAACATTTTTGGCATTCTTTGGATAGGAAAACAGAGGGTGTAAGAAAAAGTTCATTAGCAACAAGCTTTAGTAAAAAGCTGATTGACCACAATTCTCCTCACATTCATTACTTCGAAGTAACAGAGAATGAACATTTTGAATTTAAGAATCAACTAAGGCTGGTGTTTGATCACTCATTTAATTCCAGAGAAGTTCAGGATGGCACCACAAAATGAAATTCTCATCTGTGTTCGTTGTGCTGGCACTAGCACCCCTGTGGCCAGCCTTGTTACAGAGCTGATCAGCCAGAAGAGTTTCCAAGGATGTTAGTTTTCCCTGGGATCAGTCCCCACTCCCTCTCGTTCAGAGTTAGCACTGTCATTAATGCTGATACAAGGATGCAAGGACACATCTGAAGAGAGGAAGGGGACAGCCCACACCAAATCAACTTGCAGGAATTATGAACACTACACCCTTAGTCGTGTTCAAATTTAACACCCTGGCTAAAGTAGTAGTTACAGAGCCAGTTACAAACAGCACTTCTGCAAAAGACAAAACACGTTGTTGAATCACAGATCTGCATGCTGAATGTGAAAAAGTGCCCAGTTAGGCCTCTCGGCAGGCTTCTGTCCTCATCTTAAAGGAATGCAATTCTCAACACATACAAGGCAACTGCTTCTTCCGATATTTTAAATTTAGGTTGATGTTTATTTATTATTAATTAGTAGCTGAAGAAGTCATACCTCAACCATATATTGAGAAAGTACATTCCAACACACAGTATTTGAACTTTTGCTCAGAAATAAGTTTACTTTTTTTTGTTTGTTTGCTTGCTAAAGAGAACTTCAGATTCAGACTGTTTGTAAAAGTCAGTTCGGGGTACTTCCTGGTATATCACATACCTGAAACTTCTTGTTTCCCTCCTCATCCACACAGAATTTTACCATTTGTTTTGATGTGTTTGTCAGAAAAATAAAAGAACTCTTCCCATGTTATAGGGAATGCTTCCCTTTTCACTACTTGTACTGGTGAAGCTACAAAATTAAACAAAATTCCCAAACAATCCAAACAAAATGTTAGAGAAGGATTTTTTTATCTGGTTTCACCATTACTAACTTATAATAATAATCATAATAAAAAAGAGCTGTAAAAAGCAGTCAAGTTCTACAATGCTAATTATTAACGCTAGGAAGTGGTATTTGGATTATTTATTTATTTTTTATCACCTCTTGTTGTAAATTCCCACCGTTAACAAATTGACTTCTAGTCAAGGTAATAAAGCATCCAGGAGTAGACAAAGCTCCTATTTTGAGAAAATATACAAAAATCACAATTACTATATTAGAATCTCTGTTGTATGTATGTACAAAATAAATATCACAGCATTTGGTTCAGACAGTGTTGTTTTATGTCCCAGAATCAACTATTTGATCCAAGAGAGTCAGTGCTAGAAATAAATTCCTGGAAAACCATCTCCAAGTTGGAATTGTAAAGTAAGAGGAAGGAAAGCTCTTAACCTAAACAGAACAGAATTAAACAATGCTAACTTCCCTGCAACGTCCCATTAAATTACTACTACTGGTTAGTGAAGAAACCATGTTCAGAACATAAAAGGCAGCAATGTTCGTTCAGATTATTTTGCCTGTTCCCGCCAAAAATGCACACTGCAGCCTTCCCATATTCAAATGTAACCCACGTTCTGTAAGCAAGAATAACCAAAGTAATTTCATTCCTAACTTCAGTGAGTAGTAATCTAAAGTAATCTCAAGTAATATTTTGAAAAGTTTGTTGGCTGTTGGAAAGGTGCCCAAAAGCATCACCTGCATAAATACTTCAGACTCTTCATCTCTGCTTGTCATCTGGCAAATGTGACTCAAGAAAGAGACAACATCGCATGGCTGCAATCATTTCAATATTCAACCATGCACAAGTGCTGTATGCTTTCCCACCCCCTCCAACCAGTCCCTCAGTTGTAGAAGAACTGCTCAGAATTTATGAGGTTCAAACACAGCCAGTTCTTTCCCATCGAACAGCTCCTGCAGCTGGTTTGGCTCGTATTTTATGGAGGGTTTTTCAATTTGCACTCCAGGCTCCAGAGCATTCTGTCCAACGATTTTAAGGCTCACAATTTTTATTTTCCAGGTATTCCCTCTGATTGGACAGCTAATGAGTCCAAAAATTTGTTCAAAGATGCCCAAACACATGTTGCCTCTATGTACCGTGCCAGCCACTGCTACCAGTACTAAGCCATGCCGAGACATGACACATTTCAGTCCATCAGCATTCAGATTGGGGTTGAACAGAAGATATTCTTCTTTCACCAATGAGAGCAGACGAAGGCTCACCATTTCTGCACCAACATATTCTTCCATGTTTTTTTCTAATGTGTTGTAACAGAACTTCAGTTTGGCATCCTCCCAGAAATGCTGTGGTCCCCATTTTTCTTCAGATTTAACTCCCAAAGGATGTTGAGAATTCAGGAGTTCAAAGAACCATTGGCAGAATTCTTCTCCTAGATAATGAATATCATCTTGTGCTGACTTGGATCTCTTTTCATGACTCTGCAATCAAGAACATTTTTTTCTTAGAACTATTTAGCATAAACACATGAGTTCATCAGTCAAAACAGCCTAAAATTCATTTAATTCTTCTTTTAAACATTCTGTCTCCTTCATATGTTCTGAGATGGAAAGGAAGAAAAACAATGCAGTAAAATCTCACTGTATTTTTAAGATGATAATTATCTAACAACTAGAGAATCAGGGTAGGTTCTTTGAAATACAGTTAGAACAGTCTTTCAGTTTGTCTTGGTCTGCCGTTTATAATCTAAGAGGGAAATCCTGGTTCTCCCCATTTGGCAGGGGAAGTATTTTTAAAAAAAAATCTGTGAAACCACAATTCTCACACCGAGAGAAAAATCTTCTGGGTAAAAAGTACACTGGCCTTCACGTTTCCAAAAGACATTACAGATAAAGAAGGATACAGAGCCTGCTTAAAAGTTAATCTCATGTTAAAGGACACCAATTCAATATAAAGTGCCTATAAATTAACAAATACGTTTGGTGTTGGTTTTTTTTCCCCTCTTTCATCTTGCCTTCAGTCTCTTCTTTTTTCCTACCTTTTAAGCTTGCAAATTGTGGTGTTCTCTGCACCTTCATACAGCTGATATGAACAAAAAGTACTTACAGGGAAATCACCTTTTGAATCAGCCACCTAACACCTGAAACTGACAGCATACTTCTGATTCATGGGGTATTTTAGCCATGACAGCACAATATGCTAACAAAACATGCAACTAATCCAAGCAGAACTGAAATTTAAAGGATTAATGCATTCCAGAACTTTCTCACCAGATCACATGCCTGAATGTAGCATTTACTGTGCGGCAGTAAAACTGCTGAAATCATCCAAAAGATGATGTTTGTAGCCTTCAGCATATTTCTAATACAAGAAGACCAGAATTCATCCAAGAGTGATGGGTGTAAAATGTTGAAGTCAAATGCACAACAACTAGCATAAACAAGTATCAGATAGGAACCAATGATCATGTCACTAAATCCATACAAAAGAGGGTGGCAAATCAGTCCAAGAGTTCTATCAATAAGTATGCACTGCATCATGTATTTTTTAAACACTATTATGGATCAAGCTAAAGAAGTCTACTCCTTGCAGTCCTTGTTATGTCCATGGCCCCATGTAGAGGAACACCAAAAATTAGGCATAAACTGTCAGGAGACTAATCGCTTTGCAATTAAATATTTAAGAAAGTCTTTAAAGTCAGCTACAAAAACACATTTGGTTTAGAAGACACTTCTTTCCAAAGGAAGTGTCAATGTAACAAAGGCAGGAATCAGGTGCTCAAGTAGAGACTTGTTGGTCCCTTTAATTCCTACATATAAGTAGTTCACTTATCCTCTGTTTTTTGCTTGTTTTGTTTGTTTACAATAGCAATCATTTTTTACTTAAGAAAAATCCACTCAAACTTTCCAATGTGGACACACATGACCTCCAACTGTAAAGTGAAAAGGTTTTTGAACAAAAACTAAATGTACAGTTGTTTTGATCAAAACCTATTCCTAGAATTAAGTATGGAAAGTTGGGAGGCTTCTGTACAGAAATTCTGTAGTTGTTAAAAAGCAAACTTGAATTAATTACTAATTCTGTTATGTAGGTTCCTGCTACCTCTGTCTTACAAACGGTGAAGACCACAAGAATTAAGAGAAAACAAAGACAAAGTAAGATGCATATAATAAGTAAAACAGCTGAATTTAAACAATTATTTAATTTGATGTAATTTTAATTTAATCAATTAAAATGAATTTTAAACAGCTGTCTTTAAGTACTTCGGAGAATTTAATTTACTTACCTTCAATCACAAAACTTCACCATTGGTGACTAACTGGAAAGTGTTCTTGCAAGAGCATTTTTTTTCCAAACATGCACACAAAATATTGGTTTAAAAGCAACTCTCAGCTAAAAAGTCATAATTTTAATCAATTAATCCCTGAGAGAGAAAGCTGCATTAAATTATTAGCAGCTACAGAGCTCCAGCAGTCCAGCTGGTGGGGCTGTTGCCCATTATGTCACTGGCATACAGTAGCTGAAAGAGCAAGACTATTTAGAACTTCATGGTAAAGATCCAGGAATAATAAAATGCTCAAAGTTCATTACACCACAGCGATTTTGCTGCATGCCATTATTTTGAGCTTCAAAATAACCTGTAATAGCCAAAACATACTTAGTTTCACAACATTAAGTGTTACTAAGATGAAGTAAAAATGACATAGAACTGGCACTGCTACAGACTTCACATTTCAATGACATGTAAATCCTCAAAAATTTATTCTGCACCCTATTAACTGCAAGACATAAGGAGCTGAGCTTGCAGACAGAGCTATTTTGATTGCACTGCCTCTAGAAATGGACCAAGGGCCCTTCCAAAAAAGCCATTTTCTCTGTTCCCTCCCTCCCCCACGGCATTTTAGACCCCATTGACAAGGCTTTTCACCCAACAATCTACTCATGATAGCATCTCTTTGCTCCACACTGGGATGTGCCCCACTGATGGTACTGCCACTACTTGGTGTGGCTGGCCAAAGACTGAAAATCCCAGGCCCATCGTAAAATTTCTGACTACATTCATCACATTAAAAACTGACAATGGGCTATGCAGGGCTTCTGTAACATTAACATTGTTTTCAGTTGTCTTCATATCCAGAAAATTATCTGTCAATACTCCCTACGTCAGTACAATTTAAAAACTAAAAGTGTGAAGACTTCACGTAGAGTTCAAATGCATTAATATGCTTTGCAAGATGGAGCAGAAGACTATGCTCTGCAAGCGATACACTTGCCCAGACGCTTTTAAATGGTATAATTAAACAAAAATAAACAGGAAAAGAGATTCGGTATCTTCTTAAACACATGTGAAGAGTCTCTTCCGTACATAGATTACAACATTTACACTATTTATTCTGCAAAAGCCAAGCTAAGCATCCATGGGTCTTTCAAAAAGTAGCACTCACCTCTGTGTGTCTTTTTCTCTCCCCTGACTCCGAGTCATTTGTCAGGAGCTTCCCGTCCCAGTACTGCTTTACGTAAGCAATGAGTTGATGTTTCTCAGAGGAAGGAGGCACCGCAATTCCTTGTACTGCCAAATATTTAAAAATTGTTTCTCGATAGACTTTTCTTCGTTTCAAAAGTTCTTCTACGTTTTGGCTGTAAACCAAAATGGCACTAATGGCTTCTGCAAGTGAAGAAAAGAAGTTAACAGTTACTTCTCTCACCAACAAACTACAAACCTCTGCTATTTCTTATGCTCCTGACCAGCACCTCCTAATGAAACACAAACCTAAATGAAAAGCAAAAGGTTACATGTTCATTTGTAAACTGAAATCTGAAATAACTAGATGTAAGTCACCTCAGACATAGTAAACACCTGAAGCCTTCCAAAGACGTTTAAGAACCAGTGGTGTTTTTACTGTAGACCTAGCTACCTTATAATCCCTATTACCAGTATCAAGGACTGTTTAGAACCACGTATTATCTGAGTTTGATGAAAAGGATGCACCTTTTTCTTCCACATGAAATTATGAATATTCCGTAAGTAGGCTGAGATTTTCGAGCTCTTTAGAAACTCCAAGTGTCTCCATAAGTACAAGGATTCTTGTACACAATGCATTTTACCCGTAATCCCACAGACACAACTAGTCTTCATTTCAAATTAAGTTGATTCGATTGTAACATGAAACTAATTAAGGCTTCCTGCTGCCATACATCACCTTTGCTAGCAGAAGCTACGTTTAATTTCTTTCTCCATTTGAAGAGCTCTGGAATATTTTTTAAAAAGCCATCTATCTACCTGTCTTCTTGAAGGCAAGATTACAGAGCAAGAACCAGACAAATCTGTTATTGTTCTTCTGAATATGGAAAATGAATCTTAGTTTCTGCATCAAACGGATAGTTTACGTGATCCAGCCAGAAAACATTGCTATTTTGAAGCATGTGCCAGTATTCAGATGTTTTCTGGGAACAGAAAATTAAAAGAAATGCAGAGAGGTAACCTCTGATTTCTCACATGCTGAACAACAATTCTAGTACCAGAAGTTCAGTTTTTTAGACAATGAATAATTGTTTGTGAAAAGGAGGTTCCCTCTGCGCTCCTGAAGGATGATGGAAGTGGAATCAAATCTGTTCTACCTCCGTACTAGTCACGTTTGTAATCCTAGGTTCATAACAAATGTCACACACAGTAATACAACGATGGTGCACTGAAATTTAACTTTCAGAAATGCCCAGCTGTGAGATTCCATAGCAAAATTCGGAAGACAAGCTAAAATTCATTGTTAAGGTAGTTGTAGTAGCCAGTTCTCACCTAAACTGAGATCAGACACTTAACAACACTTACAAAAACTGCTGAAATATGAAAAGGCTATGAGCTAAAGTACAAAATTATTTTGTCTTTTATTTTACCCTATAACCACTACAAAAGTAGATAAAAACGCAAAAAGAAAAGCTGCAGGCATATGAACTTCTGAAGAAACACGTCTGGCAAATCTTACTGGTCTGAGCTATACCTCAGAAGCAACACAGTCATGGTTTTTGGATGAGCATGTTACAGGGCACCGCACTGCGCAGCCTTCCGTAACGCACGTACAGCTTCCAGTTTCAGGAATTAGACCCGAACGTCAGGCTCTGAGGCACAACGAGAGCACGGCCGCTCCCCGCAGCCAGCCCCGGCGCTGTCCGTGCGGATCTCCTCCCGCCAGAGGAAAAAACAGGCAGGGCCGTACACGAAGCCCCCAGCTGGAGGGGCACAGAGGGCCGCAACCCGCCGGCGCCCAGCTCCCCACACCCCCACACACTGCCCCTGGCCCCGGGGGGGGGGGGCTGCGGGCACCTTGGCGGTTCTCCGGGTGGACTAGGCGGTTGGTGATGGTGTCCGTCAGCGCCATCAGCTCCTCGGTGCCGAGCAGCTCGAGCAGCTGGCGGCACCCGGCCTGCTCCCGCTCGCTCAGCCCCGCCGCGGCCATGGCCAGGCCCGGCCCGGCCCGGCCCGCACCAGGCCCAGCCGCAGCCGTTTCCCGGCTCGGGCCCTCAGCGACGGCGGGCCCTAGCGACCGCCGCTTCCGGTACGGCGCCCCGCGCGGTCCCCCAGCGCCGCCCCGCCCGTTGGCCACAAGGCGCCGGGTGGAAACGACGGCTGGCACTTGAGTTCCGCCCGGCAGCACCGTGAGCCTTCCGGTGAGCATGGAGCTGAGCCCATAAATTTACTCCTGCCCGAAATATTAGCGTGCCAAAGGAATTAAAATCCATTAACACTGGCAGCTGGTACGCTAACATACGCGGCAATGGATTTACCAAGTACCTTATACATACATGGTACACACATTCCCATTTAGGTAAACATCTCGCCTGCAAGGTGCACGTGCCATAGTACTGATTTGAGAACCCTTGCCCTTATGCAAAACTTTTTTTTTTTTTGGTCAAATTTTTTTTTTTTTTTTTTTTTTTTGCCTCGTTAAGATTAGACAATGTGGAAAATAAAAGCAAGTTTGCAGCCAAGGTTACATAAAAGTCACCACTCAAAATTTTGCAGAGGACACTCATAATCTGAAATCAAAACCCACAAAGAATTTACAGGAGAGTGAATAATAAAAAAAGCCAGCATTTCCAGAGGACAGTTCTGAACTTTTCTGTAGCTGAAGAAGAAGTGATTAGGCTGCCTTTATCTCTGGACAACAGCATTCAGTGGAGACAACACAGGAACAGAAAGGCATGCATCACACCAGAAGTTACCATCCCCAGCAGCAGCAGCATTACCAGAAGCAAACAAGCTCATGAACAGCAGCTGCTGAGCCTCAGCTCTGCACATTCACACCAAGCAACCTTCCCTAGAGGCATTTGGTGCATGTAGCACAGAGTCACTGAAGGATTTTAACCATTTTGTGATGGAGGAAAACAGACAACTCGAAGCAGACATCTTAGCACTGACACAATAGCTGAGCTGGCACCCTCATTCCGATGCTGCTGTCCACCAAGGGAGGATGTTCTCCCCTGAACACCATAAAAGCCGCAATAAAATGAACACTGGTCCACAGATTTGTTTGACCACCCCAGATTTCCCTTGCAAGCAAAGTATATGCCTTTCAAGTTCTACTACTTCCATCTGTCATGCCAACCTTACACTATTCTCTACACGCACATTAACATACACTAAGTGGGTGACCGCTCTCCCGCCAGGTCAGAAACTTCAAAAACCACCCCTCCTTCCCTGAAATCCTAGGCTAATTACTCAACAGCCTTCCATTTGCCTATGCATTCTGATTCCCTGTGTTGGAGTGCATCAAGCAGACTGTACATGATGCCCGTATGTTAGTTATATGCACTAGTTAAGTCCGGTTCCCAATGCATTTGGTTGACTATTTAAATAAACAAACCTTTTTGAAGGTGATCAGCGCAACTCAAACCCAAGAAGCGGGTTGCCTAGTGTCTAATAAGGTTCAACTCCTGATTGAAGCTTTTTCTGCAGTAGCATGCATTTCAGACTGATGAACAGACATGCTTCCCCTCACAGACATGCTTCTCTCTTCAGCAATAAGTGGTTTTACAGAACTTGTAATACTGTGACTTCGCGAAGACTTATTTAAACAAATAGTGACTTAGAGATCCCAATCTTCCTAGAACCAGTAGTCTGTTTTAATTTCCTTGGTCATCTTTGATATTCTTGGATACTCTTGAATAGACTTAGTCTATTAAAATCTGAACATCAAGACCTGGCAGCTTCATACAGGTGATAAGCAATTACACATTACACAATAACGTAAAAACATTGCAGCAGTATTTTCAAAGTGATTCCCCAAAGGACAAGATCAATTTCTATCAACAACAAAGACAATGTTTTATTGAACAAACCTATGTACAGTACAAAAAAGTTTTTAAAATGAAACACTACTGTTGATTTATTGCAGTTTGATGGCTCAGTTTTAATTTGTACTCTTATATAAAATGCAAAGTAAAATAATTTAACATTCAACAAGGAAGCACAAATTTCCTTTCTTGCTGAACCTGTAACAGCTTTTACAAATTAACAGAGTCCCAAAATGCATATGCTGCATTTAATCAGAAAGGTGTTATACAGTACCAAATAAATTAAGAAAATAGTAACACTACCACCCTCTTTGAGTCTTTTGTCCATACCACTGGTGTCAAACAACAAAAGAAATGAGTACAGCTGAACCTTCAATGTGATATTAAAAATCACAAAGTTTAATGTTATAAATTATCCAAACTATACAATTTATATAGTTTCAATGAATATGGCTAAATAACCAAAGTACCAGTGACCTTTCCCCCACAGATATGACCACTTTCAATTTTTATTTTTTCCATGAAAGGTGCCTATAAAGCGGCAACTCTTTGAAAATTTGAACTGGCATGGTCTCTGCAGTAAACTGTATTGAGGTTAGAATAAACCATCTTGAAAGTTTAAATCCAAGTTAAAGCCACCTGAAGGAACATTATTAAAATATAATTATCAGCAATGAAATGCACAAACTTTGATCCAGCAAAGCTCCCATGTTCATGTGTAACTTCAGGTGACTAAGAAATTTGCATGCTTACATTACACACATACTTCAGTGTTCATTGAATCAAAGTGATATATCCTGATGAATTATTTCCCATTATATCACAATGCTTAACGCCTGGGACAAAACCTTTCAATTCTGGACTTGGAACCTTTCTGCAGCCCTAAAAGTTGCAGGCTTATTAATAGGATACTCAACATACTAAAGAATCCTAAAAAAAAAGCATGTAGAATTATCCCACACACATTTAAAGTATCTGTCTGCTCCTAATTAAAGTTGCTTTATTCTGAAACTACCTGAGAATACCAACAGGTATTCGAGAACAGTTTAAAGAAAATACAGTGTTTCTTGAAGTAAAATCATTACTGAAAACACAAGTGTTACAACCCACTTGCTTCTTCAATTTAACATATTTCTGATCGGTGTTAGGTGACCTAATATTCACCTACATTAGAACTCAGTATTCCAGATCTCTGAAGGGTGTATTCTGAACACGTGGTATAAACAAATGGTGGTGTCCAAGAAAAACATTTTTGAACAAACATGAGTTTAATACAGGTACAAAAAATTATGGTCACAGTTTATGCATGTACATAGATGCATTTATCTACACACCTTAAACCAAAAGAAAAAAAACACAAGTCTTAATTATGTTTTTAAAGCATCTTCAAATACATGGAGCTCCAGGAAAAGGTAAAAAGCACCAAAGATTAAAGGTACACTTAAAAGACTTTACACAAACATTTGTCATACCTTATTCAATGAGTTCTCAGATTTTTAAAGCCATAATACTTCATAAATGTCTTACTTTTTTCCCAAATACACCTAAGCAAATTTAACTGATTAGCAATGTTAAGCAAAGAAAGGGGAACCTAGGAACTTTCAAGATGGTAATCGGGTCCTTACAAATTAATTGGTAATTTGAAGCAAGAAAAATGTGAAAGTGCATTTGGCTGAGACGGTCCCCCTTATGTTGAAAAAATTTTAATTTATTTATATATGTAAATATTTATATATAGTGTGTATGTAATATATATGAATGATGCATTTAAATCACTTTTCTGCAACTGTGAAAAAAATTCTTTGGTGCCTCAAATGTCATAAAGATCTCTCAAAGTGGGCCAGCCATTGGTATTAATGTAATGTACACATACCTGTGATCATAATTTTATAACCTTTTATGTTAATCCAACTCAAACTTAAGGCAAAAAATTTCTAGAATTTAGAAAAAGCGCAACTTTAAATTTGCGTTTTTACCTCTCAGGAGAGGAAAAAGAAGCAGAATTAATACAAATATCTGTAATTTCACAGAGAATTATTAGCAGAGGCATTACTGAACTATTAAGTTCCAGAACTATTTAACAGCCTATTTTACAATGAAATCCTTAGGTTTACAAGTGAGCCATTGCTACAATGAACAGATCTTCTATTTATGCCTTGATTTTTTACTTTATTTTGAATTTTTGTGTATCTGTTGATTTAAGCAAATTGATCATCCTGCTACACCATCCATACATTGAGATGAACTAGTCAATAAGCAAACCAGCTGAGCAGGAACAGTTGGTCCTTGCTGTCCTACATTTCTGTGATGATTCCATCTGTACACACCATTTTTCATCATTAGACTTTGTGGCTACGATCACATGAAAATTTTCACCTAATGACACATAACAGGATCTCAAAAAACTTTTTATGGTGGCAAGGCAGTATATGATAGTTATTAGACGATAAATTAGCACAAAAACTAAACAATGTGCATGTTTGCCACAGCTTTGTTTGGGTCATGAAAATCGAAAACTACAACAGCATCTCTTTGGTTTCTAAACCTCCTGTCTTTCAATGAGATGCATAGAAGTGAAAGACTCAAACTTCTTATCTTCACAACATCTTTCTGATTGTTTTTATGAACAGTCAGTTGCTGGATAAAGTGCTTAACATTAAATTAAGTCCTTCACTAACTTCTGGGAAAGCTTATCTTTTCAAGAGATGCTGCTAGATAGGGTTGTACTATGTCTTAAGGCTGAGCTGATACATTTTCTCCCTCCCTTTAGACAGTAAATAATTTGTTACAGTACTGAGCTGTGACCAACCACCATAATGTAATACCACACGTGTGGAAACAAGCTCTTCCAGATCTTTCCTAACTTGACATGCATGCTCTGGTTTTGTCTGTCATTATTTCCCCTTTATTATAAAAGAAGCCTTCTGAAGTTCTTTTCAATCACACCAACAGCTAAAAAGCACATCTGTATTTGTATAAAATCAATTTAACTGTCTTGTAGTGCACATCTACCCCCCTGCACATTCTGCATTTTTTCAGTCTGCTTCTGATAATATCTACACAACTTTTGCATGTACTGCTTGTATTAGTCTTTCTGCACCTAAAACAGATGTTTTACGGGACATTCAACATGTACTGTAACCATAGCCCTGAAAAGGGCTTCTCTTACATGCATCTGATTTCCACTGTGCAGAACTAAATATCACATCAATGCACTTTTTCTTTGCATGCTCTGTACTTCAAGATTTTTTGATGTTTTGTTATTTATTGTTGGTATTGACATGAGAGCTTTCCATCCATCTTAGCTTTCTTTTTACA
Organism: Stictonetta naevosa; assembly: GCA_011074415.1. Lineage (NCBI taxonomy): Eukaryota > Metazoa > Chordata > Aves > Anseriformes > Anatidae > Stictonetta > Stictonetta naevosa. The sequence goes on along the minus strand of CM021697.1, from coordinate 89,927,100 downwards.
TTCCTCCTTTGGATTCTGAGTACAAGTTGATTAAATAAAGTTCCACTCATTTTAGCATATGATGGAATCACTCAAACTCTGAAAAAACAACGTTTGGTTCCTGTACACATTTCTTACTTGTTTCATCATAAAATGACACCTTCTTGAAAGACTCCTTCCAAGCTGTGTGGATGGACAGCCTTTTATCACACTTTTTTTTTTTTAATCTACAGCAGCTTAAAGAACCAGCTGTTTTTATTTCCATAAGGCAATCAATACCTCTGCTTTCTCTGCCTGCTCAGCTGTATGCATTGTTTTCTTTACACCTTTGTGCTAGAAAGACTGTGCCACGAAGCTCCAATTATGCATTTGAAATGGATGTGGTTTTTTGGATAACTGGTACTTTGGGGATTGCGTAGCAACCTTTCTGGACTCAAAAACTGCAGAGCTCCTATTATTCTTCTGTGAGTTCTGTCTAGAAAATGTGCTTTGTCTTTATCAAGGTCATGTTTTTCTTTAGTAATTTGAGACTGCTTTATGATTTAAGGCCAACTGGGAAATGAACTGCTGCTTCTTCATGTAGTGTTCTTACACCACTCCTTGTTTGATACATTTTCCCACAATGTTGAATCAGGCACCTGTGAAATAGAATGCATAGGTTAGTCTTCATTTTGTTCCCAATGTAAATCATCCCTCCTTTTGGAACATTGCTCACGTGTTCCAATGTGTAGTTTCTAACACAAAAAGACAGACAGGCTGAAATACTCTTCGCTGTTTTATAAGAAATCTTTCCCTTAGAGCTGCCCGCCAATTTTCACCACCTCTTGCTTATTCTAAACAACATATCTAATTTGACCTTCCAAGTTAGTACAATATTGTGTTCCAATGTTTGGGTCACTATTGATTTCAGTGACCTTCCTCTCTTTAAATTCTAGCACATTACAACTGCTCAGAAGTCGTACGTGTCCTACCAGGCCTATCAGGTTGCCTGTTTTCAAGGACCACTATCTGGTCAGTATTTGCCTCCAAACAAACCAACCAACCAACCCACACCCACCCATGCAGAAGGACTATAAGACTTACTTTCATCATCTGAATCGAATCCAAAGAGCGTCTGACACTTCTTTTGTGCAAGGTGAGCCTCAAGTGCTTCTGAATTACAGTAGATGGTCAAGCAGTTGCCACATCTAAATCTTTCTGTTGATTTGCTACAAAATTTGTCTTGTTCAGAGTGAGCATCTACTTTATCAGTCAAAATTTTTCTACGTTTTGGCATACTAATGTATCGTTCATCAAGGTAACTTGGAGGCAAGGGTCTAACATATGGTTTTGTTAAGATGACACCATATGAAGTATTCTCTGTTGTCTGATTTGGTTTAGAAGGTAATTGTGAGGCAGCAGCATTATTCTGTGGTATATCATGACAGTTCTGTAACACAGGTAACACCGACCCATTCTCTGTCCTTGTTTCATCTGCCACTCTGTCCAAAGGTGTTTCTGATGACTTCGATGATGTCTGATCTGGGTCGCTGTGCCCATTGACTAGTTGGTCACTGACAGCATTACAGTTTTCAGGATTTGGCTGTAACACAGGTGTCTTTTGGTCTACCGAAACTGTAGCACTCCCCTCAGATGAACTTTCATTTCCATTCTGAATTACATTGTTTGCTTTTTTCTCTACACTTTGAATGTATGTCTTTGGTTCTGTAGAATCCTTCCTTGACTTCCAAGTTGGAATTGGTAAATCTACGGTTTCTTTTTCATTAATGGATTCGTCATCATCTTGGTAACCACAAAGTTCTGAAGGGTCATCTGAAGAATCTTTTTCACTTGCATCTTCTGAGCATTCTGGGGTTTTATTTAAATAATGCTGAGCCTCATGTTCATACAGCAAAGGGAGCTCCTCAAATAGCTCACAGCACTCTGCAAAATTACACTGAGCTTTAAAAACATTATGACTTTTTGTATGCTCTGCAAGCTCAGTTGACAGCTTAAATCTCTGATTACAATTAAAGTGTAAACAAAAGTAAACATTTGGATACACATGTCTCTTCAGGTGGTCTATAAAATGTTGGGAATCAGCAAATTTTCTCTGACAGAACCGACATTTTCCTTTATTCCATTTCATTATATGTTGCTGCACCTTCAAATCAGTTGGATGGGCTTTTCTTGCGTGTTTATTGAGGAATCTTATCTTTTTAAACGCTCTAGCACAACCATTAGCAGGGCACTTAAAGTTTCCTTCTTGATCCATAGCATCAATGTCTTTTTGAGGACAAAAAGCTCCATTCACTTTATGTAGAATAGGTGACTCTTTACTGGAGCTCTCATCATCTTCGGGCAAACTTTCTGTACTTAAAGCATCAGGAATATTATTAAAGCAGCTGTCACAACTACTGTTTTCAGTAACATCATCCTGGTCACTAAGATGGTTTTCTACTGTATCAAATACCTGTTCAGCATTCTCCTCTTCCGCAACTGCACTTGGAGCTATTGCAATCGCTGGTTCCTCTTCTTTAGGATCACCAGAATTCCCATTTTCAAGAGAGAGAGAAGCATCAGAACTTTCTAGTTCATTTAAAACAGGGGCCTGCTGATCAGCCTCAAGAACTGCAGCAAGATGTTGCCTTTCTATCTTTCTGACATGATTCTTTAAGTGCTTCAGCATGAGTCCCTTTTGCCTGAATTTTCTGGTGCAAAGTACACAGGAAAAACTGCCCTTTTTTTGGTGAGCTTGTGCATGTCTCACAATGTGATCACCAAGGAATTCCTTGTTGCATATCACACAGCGGTGGCTTGGTACAGTATTATCTAACATTTTAGTTGCTTCAAGAGCTTCGTGGTTCTTTTTGGCATTACCTTTGGACTGGGCTTCAGAGAGGTCTTCAGAGTCAAGCTCCCCATTGCTTACATCTGGTGGACAGACATGCTCCTCACTCAGAGCCCTGTACTCCATTAGCTTCTCTACATTTGCAGTAGAGTTTTCCAGTGTACTTTCACTTAAGCCTACAAAGGCTTTATCCCCCAATAATGCTAAACAATTCTGCTTGATCATCAAGAAATTCCAAAACTCAGGATCAAAAAACAGGCCTTTTTTCAAAATTGGAAGCAATTCAAAACGTACACGGTTTTGAACAGAACTAGTGCATTCATTGTATTCTTCATCTGCACATTTATATAAATGTTCAACAGTGTAGTAAGATTCTAAGGTGCGTTCAAGAAAAAAGATTGAAAGCGCACAGATTCTGAGGATCTCCAAGTCATTTGGCAGAAAATGAGCAATTGCTTTGTAAATAAGACTTTTCATACTGGGATCTTCACGGAGGTCCAACTGCAGGGCACATCCACATATCTCAACGCATATCTGAAGACCATCCTCACCGACCTGCAGAAAGGAAATTACAGCATGCAGTACTGTATAAAGTTACTTTCCTTATGGGATTATAGAAGTCTACAGCTTGGAAGTCAAAAAAAAATCTGAAGGTGGGGGGGGGGGCTGACAAGCTAGTATAAATAGTGCCCAAACATCAATATCCCATGTATTTATATTTCTCTACTTGCAAAATACTTAGTTCAGAAAGCATCATGCTACTTGTAAACTTTATTTGAAGTCATGTGCATTTTAAAACAACGCTTAAACAATGAATGACAGTATCTTCTTATCTGCACATTAACTAGGCTGTTTCACACTACAATTCTACAGTTACTCTCCATTTTGTCCCTGGTTTAATTTATTTAACTTGCATCAGAGAAAAATACAAGCTGTAAAATATTGCCCTTGATTTTCAACAATGACCACCAAGAAAACCATTATAACCCACAGCCAAGCACTTTACCAAGCCTGACTTTTCAGAATCGATGAGCTATATTTCCCTTTCCACGCTTAAGGTTGGGCCCTCTCTTGAACTTACATTTGAGAGGGATGTTCAGAAACATGCTGCCCAACATATGGCAGATTAAAGAAAGAAGAGTTTCAGGGAAGTGTACGAATAATTAGAATCTACCTACATTTAAATGTGTGTTATAGTGGGTTATTAAATAGAATTTAATCACTGAGATGCAAATACAAATAAAATGCAACTCTTCTTAAAGCTACTACATCAAGTTATTCATGTTACCAGGAGCATTTTAGAACACATACTGAGATTAAAACCTTGAACAACAGCAGATCAGAACTGCAGAACAGCACCCTTAACAAAATAATTTCTAATTTGTTTACCCAGATATTTAGGGTGCAGAATATGGAAAAGCTCTGTTCAACCAGGCCAATGATAAAAAAAAACACCACAAAACAACATTTGCTTGCAATCAGCTAGCACTCCTGAATGTGAAGGATCACATTTTACATTTTCTGCAGTTGCTCATGAATTAAGACTAACATGTTACATTGAAATATAGCACATTGGTCTGAAGCAAAATTATGTTGCCTTAAACCAGCTCTTCCTTTATGTTATGTTAAGCACTTTTTCACATCTGGTTAGAACTGGTGGAAAAAATCAGAACTTAACAAGAGTGAGAGGCAGATAGAAAATACGGGTATTTAAAAATTCCTAGTTTTGTAAAGAGCCTGGCTTAAAACAAACAGACAAGAAGTCTTTCGCATTTACTCATTCCTTAGCAGTTTCCCCACTTGTTTCCCTGCAGGATGATATTGCTCAAATTTTCTGCAGATAGAAGGAAAAACTTACTCAACAGAATTCAGTCAAAAAAGTCATAAAAATGCACTACAGATCAATGACAACCATAATATCAACACACATTCTAGAACCTGACAAAGCTTTTAATTTTATGTCCTTCCCCTGCCCCCTCTTGACTTCCTATAAGAAGCAGCCACTACACAACACAAACATAATTTCTCTTCACTTTTATTAGTAACAAAAAGATTGAAGGGAAGGGGTAAAAAAAAGAAAAAACAAAACAAAACTTACTTCATCCTTAATGACTTTCATGAAAGGAAAAATTACTCTGACATTTGTAGCAATTCTTAAAAGCTGGTAGCATTGGTCGACAAATACTTGTTTTGAGGGGTTAGATTTAAGCTGTAGTTTACTCCAAATGAAGATCAGGTCCCTACAAGTACAAAACAAAATATTTTGATTAAGTTGAGTTTTAAAGAACTCTATCACTAAGCTTATCGTAATACAAAGACCAATGAGGTGCATATTCTGCAACTAAACTCATATTTGAGGGCTTAAAACCAATTAACAAAACAACTGTACACAACGCACACAATGGAAAATGCAACTTAATCACTTTAAGCATTCAGGGTATCTTCTATCACCGAGCCAATTAAATATGCAACAAAATATTAATGTATTCAGTTTAGTATCAGAGAAATGCATAATAAATTCAGATGCTACACCATGCAGCTCTTTACACCACCAGCAGTAAACGTCAGGGTGAAGAGCAAGTTGTGGACATGCTCCAGATTTGTTTTGGGATTAAGTTACTTTTACTCTAAGAATGAGGAATCCTTCTGGAAAAGATGTGCTAGATGTGGAAAACATGAGCATTGTAAAAACCTAATCTCCAGTATGGCCACTGACAGGAAGTATTGTTCTCCTGTTATACATACTAGAACACCATTTTATTTTTTGACTTCTGTCGTAATCGATCTTTCTAGCCAACAGCAGTTATATGTAAGTATCAGACTCTACTGCTATTAATACATCTGTATCACTCAAACAACATTTCTAACTGACACAAAGAAATGTAAGAATAGATTGCCAGACTCCTGCAGCAGAGCTTGTACACAGGCAATGTGTTTAGTCTATAAAGTATTGCTGACTGAGATCTACAGCCTTTAAGAAGTTCTATGCTCTTAAATTCAGGGACTTTTACAGGCAAACAGATCTAACATTTAGTTATTTGCCATCCCATCATAGATTTTAACACTGGTGTCAATGAGGTTAAAACCAGGCAAAAATCCCATTATAACATCACAATGAAAAACAGAGACCAACTAACTTTCATCCTCTGAAGCAAGACACTTGTTTTCCTTCCACCAACCTCCTCCCACAGGATAAGCAAACAGTTACTGACAAAATACTTGGCTGATATTCAAGAGACCCTAGTCTGCGCCAGATATAAATCTTACACGATTTTTGAAATTAAGCTTGTCCTAACATGGTCAATGCCTGCATGAAGAGAAGTGAAAGCATTGACTACGACAGAACACCAACTTCACTTTTAAATTTAGGACAGCTCCATATTCTGCTTGACATTTTAAGTGTTAATTGAGCCAGACATGAAATCTCGATTGTTTTCTTTCATTCACATCCCCAAAAAACTGAATTTGAAAGAAAGATCATGCTTAAACAGGGTAAACACTGCAGAACAAGTTCTATCCACAAAATTAGTCTTACAGGCTTGCTAAGGATACAAACTGTTTACCTCTGCCTTTACCAGACTGGTTATCTATCTCCTTGAAGTCTCTTTGCAAACTTTCCACAGAAGTTTTTAAAAAGTTTTAAGTCTTTTTGGACCAAACCATTCATAAAAGTTCAGTAAAAGTCAAAATTTAAAGTACAAAAAGAAAGACAAGATCACTTTTGCTAAGGATGCTGTTCATTAATGCAACTTAAACTCACTGCTTATTAACATTAAGATGAATAGCAGATACTGCTCATCTTTCCTCTGCTTTGTCTCATACTATTTTAGACAAGCCATCTCAACACTAATCCCAGGGAAAACTCAAAATTACTTTTATGATAGATTAGTGGTTTAAGTGGCATGCAATTTGCTCATACAAGTGTGAGGGCTGGCACAAGGAAAGAGATGAAAAAGGAATGGAGCAAACTGAAAGAAGGAGCAGCTCCATGGGTGAAGAGCAAGCCATCAGTTTAATCACCATTCAACTAAACTAGACCCTGATGTGAAGTATTTTAGGTCTATTCCACCACAGACATGAAGCCTTCTTCTCAGGCACATTTCTGACTTGAATAATTATTATGAATTGTTATGTAAAGCATTCCTAAACTGCTGGTTGGACTCTATGTCTGACCACACTACAGACGATATTTGAGATAGACTCAGTTTGATAGCTACTTCCTTGAGCATTGATTACATACTTTACCAAAACGTACATGCTGAACACTGTTACCTGAATCACCAAAACTACCTAAAGGCCAAAGACTGACTGAACGCGTGCAAAGGAATTCCTTGACTTACTGAACAGGAATCACTTGAAAACAGCCAAAACATCATTTAAATAGTGCCTGGCAGAAAAGACAAGCCATTCTGCTATGGCTGTTCCATCAAAATTCTGTCTTCCTGGGGAAAGATGACTTCTTGATACTAGAAAGTCTTCAATGACGTCATCATGGACTTATTTCTGACCAGTAACCTTTTACACAAATATTTCTAACAAGACCAAGTACAACTTTTTTTTTGTAAGCCGTTTATCAGCATGCTTTTACTTCAGAAAAATAATTCACATCATCTGAATCTAGAAAATTGTCAAGTTTTGTGACAGATCTGCTTAAAGTCCATCTTCCTCTGAAATCATATGAGAGCTACTGGTTTCAGCTCAAAGACCTAATTCACACAGGCTGCTTCACACAAAGCAATAAATACCTGCTATTTACAGCTTTCTAATCTATTTTGGTTATCTAATCTTTGCTAGTAGTGGCTGCTGCTGGAACTGTAAGGTCAACAGTTCCAAACAAGGCAACATGACTTATGCTGTGCTGAGGACATACAAATCTTCTCTGGGGAAAACACATTGTAGGTTAACTTAACTTGACTCTTACTTTTTCCAAAACTTGAACAGTGGTAGTCTTACTTGATTGCTTCACAAGCTTTGTCCTGGCTTACATTACCTATTAAACATCATATTTCTCTTGTAGGGTATATAATCAACATGGCTCAACATCTGTAAAGAACCCAAGTGCTGTTCTAGCTACATAGACATAACTGCTCTAAACTCTAAAAGATCAACAGGTTTTATATTCCGAAGATTAAAAGAGATACGAAAATTATTTTCTTGATAAATAGACGCTAAACAGTACTTTAGTCTCTTCTGGTTACGAATTTCACTGTTGATGCCTGCTTTACCAGAACATAAGGGCAGACATCTTGTTTCAAAATGGATGATGCAAAACTTGAAAATCAACTGGGCATGAACAAAGGTTAACATGTATCTTATTACAACAGAAGATGAAAAGCAAGTCTAATACCAATATTTACAGTGCATTTCTTAAAAGACTGAACCCCTGAGATTGAAAGCACTAACCATGTAATTAATAGGTTACATTCACAAATTTCCTAACAAGCAGGAACTCAGGAGATGCAGCATTTGGGAAGGAATCAGCAATATTGGATTATATTCTAACATTTGTCAGTGGGCTCAGAAAAGCTATGTACCTGTTTTGGTTGAGCTTTGTCTGTCTCATGTGGATAGTAATGGCCACCTTTTTTTGGGGAACAATTCAATGAAAAATGCCACAGAATAACTAGGTTTTGCAAATATATGTTATAATTTTTGTCATGAGATTTTCAAAGGTTGATTCAATGCAATCAACTACTTGTCCAATAGTTAAAGTTTTATTAATGAAATAACATTTGTTTCCGCATGTCTGATCTTTATCACTTTCTCTAGATAAAGAGAGATGTCTCACTTCAGTTTCCTTAAATCTGTAATCAGTGAAATTGTTATATAGATTATAGTTATATAGATAGTTCTAATAGTTATATAGACTCCATGTTAAAACTAACTATACTTATCAATAATTTGATCTCAGTTGACTGAAAAACTTCAGATCTTTGCTAAGCCTTTCTGCTTCAATTACATAATCAGACAAATTAATCATACTTTAATCAAGATATGCAGACATTACTTCAGGTAAAGAAATTATATAGGCTAAATGTAAGCATTAGCTTCCTCAGACATTTTTCAGTTCTGGCAATGAAGAAATTTGTTTTGACACCTCTTCAGAAAATGCTTATTAGCCACAAAAGTGTCCAACTATCAAGCTGATTCAGTGTATACAAAGACATTGTTAATCTTTTCATTCTTAATCCTTTCCTAGAAGACTCTGAGTTACTTCATAAACAGAGTCACAATATAGAAGTTGGCATCATTCATAGCATACTTTCAAAAATATACATTCTTTTTAGACACATTTGTGACATACTACAGTTTGGTTATTATAAGTAGCGTGATCTAACTAGCTGGACAAGAAAATATCTGCATTGCAAAAGTCTACACACTGCTTACTGTTCCACTTTGCTAATAATAAATGCCATATTTATAGGTATTTATTCACAGCTTAGTGTATCTAAAGGGTCACTCTTCTGTTACTTTGAAGCAGTTAACTAGGGGTAGGTACTATGTAGAACACCACTGGACAAGACTGTGTGAAAAGACAACAGGCAAAACAGATGTACTAGGAATGTTTAAAAGTCATGTATTATCTGTTTTTTAAACTTAAACTACATTTCAAAGTCAGACGAATTTCATTTTGGCATTAAGCATTTATTATCTGCTAAGCTGCTTCACCAGAAATAAAGTATTTACCATATACAATACATGTCCCCATTTTGGAGCTGTGGGACTAGGAACGATTCACATAGTTGTAAGGCTAAGGTAGTCTTCCCTTCTTTTTCAGTGTTGCAGATGATCTCAATTCCACTCTTGCAATCAGTCCTCAACAAGTGCTATACAATTAAAATAAAATCGATTTAGATAAATTTGCTAATACAAAATAAAAAGCCTATCAGACCTCACTATGTTAAAGAAGCCACTGCAAACTTCAGGAACTGCTATTATTTCTTTGGAACAGCTTTTGTGTAGGTCTGCAAATAGAGACTTTGGAAAGATCTAGAGCACTTTTAAGATTCTCAGAATAATGACAGTCAGAATAATTGTCTGAATAATTAAAAGAATACACAAAAGTCTTTTTTTGAATAATGATAGTTCATTCTTAAAACAAAATTAAGAAAAGTATTTTTTTTCCAGTAAGTGCTATCACTGGTAAAAGTAGGACCACATTTAGACAGAGGGTGTCATTTTACATACTGGGGCAACATTAAAGAAACTTTAAAACTGACAAAACTATAATCTATAAAACACTGGATCAACATCAAGTAGGCTCAAGTGGTTTTGATACAATAATAGTCAACTGTGAAATAACAGTCAGTAAACTGAAGTTACAAAATTTTAATGCCTTAAGTTACTTTGGGAATATATTTAAGTAAACTTGACCAAAAAAAATGCATTTAGGTCAACAAGATTTGTAGGCACTTACACTTATCTTTTCAGAGCTTAAGCCCGCGCTAAATTAAGCAATACCAACGTAGTCGCCTGATTTTGACATTTGCTTCTACAAAAATAAAGAGTTCCATATGCTCCTCTCAACAATTTGTACACAACAAGTACCACTTCATTAAAAAAAATGTATACTGACAATACCTCCTGGAATAGCTGATCTTCTAATGGTGACATATAAAGACAGGTGAAAAGAGCTTGATGGAAATACAGATCTTTACTGATATCTGGATGATTTATGCAAGATTTGATAAGAGCCATTGCCTCAGGGATGCGTTCACAGGCAATAAGGTATCTGGCACGTAGTTCAAAGAACAGTGGATTTTCAGAGCTTAAATATTTGTTAACTGTACAGAAAAGAAAGATTTAAAGGCAATTAGAATACGAAGTCCAAACACCAAATATATTTAAATTTAATGTTGTTTTTAACAGTGCTATGTCAACAAATAATAAAAAAGGCTCTGCTAAATAAGCTATCAAATATTTAAGTAAATGCCATCATCAAGGATCTGTCCTTTTACTCAGAAATCATTTTTCTTATAACAGTAGTTTATGTCAGTATTGTGTTTTTGTTTGTTGATCAACACAAGGTGCTGCAAAGGATTAGTGAAAATACATACAATTCAGAAGCAAATATGAACATTTTCAAGAAAGAAAAATCCTTCCTTCCTCAGCACTGGAATCTAGATGATTGTCTGAACTACAGGATCTACATCACTTCCAATACTATAACTATAAATATTTAAAACAACTAAGGATATTCTTACACATTAAAATGGAAGAGCTTGTAGTGGGGAAAAAGTTATCTGCAATTCACAAGCTGTTGCTTTAAATATCTTTGAACACTTCTGTTTTTGCTTGGAGAAGTGGAATATATACACTGTTCCTTCCTCTAAAAATAATGCTGGGCATTTTTCCCCCACACACACCTAAATGCCTAGATACTAGCCTAGCTTGCTGGAAGTTGATTTTTTCCTATCTAGAAGCTAAGTATTTCAATGAAATAATTTCAACTGAAAGAAACACTCAATACTACACATTTAAGCAATTCAAAAATAATGAAATATATGTCATCTTTTGGATGACATATATTTCATTATAGATGACAAGTAGAGATTTTAAAAGATTATACAGATTCTAGCATCTCTCAGCTTTACAAGTTAAAGTGTCACTCGAGTCTACAAAATTCTATAATGCTGCTTTTATTTTGAGAATTGTTTGCATGTTTTCAAGAAAATGCACTTTGAGGTCTTAATAGTGCATTAACATTTATGTAATGTCTTGGACGCTATGGCCCGATCTGCCTCTTGTATTCTCCACAGCTCCCTTAAGATAGAGAAATATTCCAAAAGGACAATTTTAGTGCATAGCTTGTAGTACTACACAGTGTTCCATATTTTAAAAAATAATAAAAAGAGCACTGATTTAAAGTCAATGAAGGCTAGAAGAAAGCAGAGGGATTTTATATCTTAGAAGGTACCTGCGCAAGGAAAGTTACAAGCAACTTAAAGTGACACTTGGAAGGATTAAAAAAAAAAAAATCAAACCATTACTGAAAACCACAACCTGAACAGCCAAGAGAAAATGTTTTCCTGAAATCAAATATTACTTGTGTAACAAGCTTTCATTTAAACTTTTTTTTTTAAGTTCCCATTTGAAAGGCATTCTTTGTGCTCAGAAACATCATTTCTCTGCCATCTGTATTTTATGAAAGCAAACGATAATATATGCAAGTGAACATTTCAAGTACATTACTGAAAGTGATAAAAGGTTTTAGATCAGCTTCGTTAGTAGATTTATCATAAGCTCTACCTTAACTGAAGATGTTATTCCCACTATCCATTAGCACTTTGGGATACCAGCATAGGAAAGGTGAAGATGGAAAAGAAAAGACCGTGTCTAACAATGGTCACTGAACTGCAGTAAACAGTGATCATATAGAATAATCCTTAAGGCCATGTAAATGCCTCTCCTTAAGTTTGAGTTAACATACTTCAGGTACTAAATCCCATCATCAGTTCCATAAGCAAACAGCACACAACAGAATATTGAACAGTCATATCAAAAATCTCAGGCCAGAAATAGTTACCTGTTATTCTCTTCTAATTTTAAGGAAATGTTGTATGCGTAACAACTGGCTATAGCATCCTCTTCCTCCCAACAAGGAAAGATTGCAGTCCACAATACTGCTTGTTGTACATTCCCACCTGGTGTTGTAAATTCTTAGCTCAGTATGCCTGCTTTTAAACAGGCTGTGAGTTCCAGCTAAACAACTTGCATGGCTTTGCTCCCTCCCTGTCACGGAATGCCCTCTTTTTCCAAGAAGGCATTTACAAGGCTTCTCAGTCTCCAAAGCAGAAGACAACCACTAACTATAGCAGCGTTTACACAAGTCTGCAATATATTAAAAACAGCTTGGGGAAAGCAACGCCTATTCTTGTTCAGGCAGCATGTGTAGTGCTTTGCTTTGGAGAGAGAGATGCCAACCATCAGCTTCAAAAATAGTTAACTGTTTACAACTGAATGTTCCAGTTGGAGGCCGGTCACTAGTGGAGTCCCCCAGGGCTCAGTACTGGGGCCAGTTCTCTTTAAGATCTTTATCGATGATCTGGATGAGGGGATTGAGTGCACCCTCAGTAAGTTTGCAGATGACACCAAGTTAGGTGCATGTGTCCATCTGCTCGAGGGTAGGAAGGCTCTGCAGGAAGATCTGGATAGGCTCTGGATAGGCTGAGGCCAACTGTATGAAGTTCAAGAAGGCCAAGTGCCAGGTCCTGCACCTGGGGCACAACAACCCCAAACAGAGCTACAGGCTGGGAGATGAGTGGTTAGAAAGCTGCCTGGCAGAGAAGGACCTGGGAGTATTGGTTGATAGTCGGCTGAATACGAGCCAGCAGTGTGCTCAGGTGGCCAAGAAGGCCAACAGCATCCTGGCTTGCATAAGAAACAGTGTGGCCAGCAGGTCCAGGGAAGTGATTGTCCCCCA
>CM021697.1:89519529-89913768 GCA_011074415.1 Stictonetta naevosa | reverse complement strand
AAGGACCTGGGAGTATTGGTTGATAGTCGGCTGAATACGAGCCAGCAGTGTGCTCAGGTGGCCAAGAAGGCCAACAGCATCCTGGCTTGCATAAGAAACAGTGTGGCCAGCAGGTCCAGGGAAGTGATTGTCCCCCTGTACTCGGCTCTGGTGAGGCTGCACCTCGAATACTGTGTTCAGTTTTGGGCCCCTCGCTACAAGAAGGACATCGAGGTGCTCGAGCGAGTCCAGAGGGCAACGAGGCTGGTTAGGGGTCCGGAGAACAAGTCTTACGAGGAGCAGCTGAGGTAGCTGGGACTATTCAGCCCGGAGAAGAGGAGGCTCAGGCGTGACCTTATCGCACTCTACAGGTACCTCAAAGGAGGCTGCAGTGAGGTGGCGGTTGGTCTATTCTCCCACGTGCCTGGAGACAGGACAAGGGGGAATGGGCTAAAGTTGCGCCAAAGGAGGTTTAGGTTGGATATTAGGAAGAACTTCTTTACCAAAAGGGTTGTTAGGCATTGGAATGGTCTGCCCAGGGAAGCGGTGGAGTCACCATCCCTGGAGGTCTTTAAAAGGCGTTTAGATGTAGAGCTTAGGGATATGGTTTAGTGGAGGACTTGTTAGTGTTAGGTCAGAGGGTGGACTCGGTGATCCTGGAGTTCTCTTCCAACCTAGATGATTCTGTGATTCTGTTCCTCTGTTTACAATGCTCTCTTTATATGTTCACATTAGGCTGCCTTATTCTTCATCACCTATCAGAAGTTTATTGCATCTATGCTGCAAAAAATTCCAACCTGTATCAAACCCTGCTATTTTCCTGTAAAACCCCAGACTACCTTCTTTTCCAGCCATCTCAATATACACTGCAACATCCTGAAGTACACTACAATTCAAGTAAGGACAGGCACAGCGAGGTTTGTCTTGGCCTAACAGTCTGTGTAACTGATGAATCCAGGACAAAATTATGTAGTTCACACAGTACATATTTATTCATCCATCTGACTTTCATGAGTAATGGTTGATGACTCAGCAATAATAAGCAGTTTTCTCTCATTTAAAAGAGTGATCCCTGAGGGAACCCTATGGCCAAATTTCAAAACATACACCAAATACTGCCAGCCTACAAAGCAGCACAGAATGTTTGGTTTAAGATTTCATAAAAATCAGATTTTAGATGAAGTGAAACAAAAAAGAAAACACTTCCAAAAGGCGTTACCTAAAATACAATGTTTGTGACCGCAGATGAGATGTGTGGAGGGGGGTTAATCAGCAGATACGAAGAGGAAGAAAACCTAAGCAGAGGGGAAGGAGATGTAGCCTGCCATGAAAGGAAACAAAGTGATCAGCTAATGACAATAGGCAGTCTCATTCTTCTCTGCCGGGTAAAATTCAGGAAGAGTTATCTTGAACTCACCATAATCAAATGGCTTCATGGTGATCAAGGAAATCAATAAGGAAAATGATTAACTAAATCTTTGTTGGAGAGGTAAGAGACTGACCAAAACATTTCAAATTCCTCCTGAGTCATACATGCTTTCGTTCTTTCCTGAAATGTTCTATTATATATATATATTAATCTTTTTGGATTACAATTTTTTCTTCCATTTGACACCTAGCTTCAGATGATAACCACCAAAACTCCTAGTTAGTCATGCGATGCAGAACAGAACAAGGATATGTTTGTTTTCATTTTGTTTCTGTATATATGTCTAGAAGTTTATCAGATATGTCATAAAAATCAAAGGTAAGCTGATAGTCAACTGCTTACTTCACAAGAGAGACAAGCAACAATCAAAGACTTCCCACTGAATCAGATTAATTTGTTACCAAACCACTTTCTGTGGTTCATCCTCTTCCTCCTCTGTTTATAACAACGCATTCATTCCATCAAGTCATGAATTCAAATCACTCACTGCACCATAGTAACTAGAGAAGAACTAGTATTTTTTATCACTGTCAAATGGAAACAATTTTCAAAAGGTCCTCTGTTAACATTGCTAGCAAATACAGAAGAGGCTAGAGAAGACTTCGCTTTAGATTGGATATGCCATTTTTACCCTTACAAACGTTCATTAACTGCCAGGTTACATTTGTCTGCATGCATGGTTTGAAAAAACAAACATCTTCCTTTAAAACCCAACTCTATTATATATACTAACATAAACACAAAGCAGCTACCAGATGTAATCACAGGCTTAATTCTAAACAGAGCCAAGAAAAGCCCCAATCACAAGTATGTAAATTTAAAAGAAAAAATTAAATTAGTCATAGTACCATGAGAAAAAACTACATATCAGGACCTCTCTGATCATGATACTTCAGTAGCCTAACCAAAGTCAACTTTCCCTATATGCTCTTCCTGGGTTAGAGCACGTGGATGTTGTAAACACATTTTGTAAGTGAATGCTCAGTAGCTTCTTGTATCTGAGTAACTTGATCCCTGTACTATAAAAGTAGACCGAATCTATTAGCACGGAGATCTAGTTTTCTTTCAAAAGAGGGACTGATATTTTACTTCAAAAAAATTGTATTCAATACCAGCTGACAACACTTGATCCTAATATCAAAAAGTCCTAACAGCACATTTTCCAGCACTCTAAAAAAACAACTACGAGATAAATTAAGTACCTAATTCCTGTGATACAGGCTTTGATTTAAGAATTGCTTGTAATACTGGATCCTCCCATGGTCCACCATCTCGAATGATTCGAGTCACTAGTTCCAAGTTCATATTTCTGTATCTATTTAGAAGATTCTGACATTCCTACAAGTGAAAAGAAAACACAGTTAGAAAGATTAAAATAAGTGTTGTCTAAAAATATATTTAGACCACCCAAGAAGATATTAAACTAGAAAAGCGATTCACGTTCAAGTATTCCCTCAGTCAACAATTGAACCTACGAAGTCTTGACTGGGCGTACATAAAGTCCTAAAGCAACAACTCATTTTGTAACACAGAACTGTGGAAGCCAGAATATTTTCTATTGGCACTCAGCAAGAGTCTTCTATTTGCATAACAATGCAAATTGCTTTCATTGAATTACGAGATTATCGGCATAACTCTGTGGGAAAAGTCTTCACCTGATGCTAGTCTGCACAGATTCAGGCATGTTGACATTAGAGTTGTGATGCAGTGATGAAGTCTAAACTCTTCCAAGCTTAAGGGAAAAATCGAACTAAGTCATGTGAATCACCAGCCCTCAAGCAACCATTTCAATCCAAATTTCTATCTAACAGAAATAATGGTTGCCTACAACAATATGTAATGTTTTTAGCCACCCAAGATTTTCATATATGCCAAGTTCCATACCTCCTTTCCCCCATTTTTACTTGCTGGTAAAAGTATCAACATAAGAATTCTACTGTTGATTAACAGTCACAAGAAAAGGTATCTAATTTTGAAATGGAACTAAAATGGTATCTTAGCTTTCTTGCAAGTTGTTTATAAAGAGCTGAGATGACTAAAAATGCAATTGAAAAATAGCTTCTATACAATTAACTTCTTCACGTATGTTCTTTATCTGTAAATTCTTTTATTTTCAATTCCTCAATGTTTTCTTTCATATTCAGATGAATACGTTCAATAGTAGAGAACGGTTAAGTAAATGAAACAATGGTCTTCACTACCAGTTTCAATATACAACAGATTCAGATGTTCTTTATCAAGAAAATTACGTAAAGATGCATTTCATCGCTTTAATCGTTTAAAAGTGAAAGCAATTGGGAATTGTAATACAGAAGCACAAGGAATAAATTACTATGCATCACACTCGGTAAGATTCTTTCTTGTTCAGACTATTTTTGGAAAGCACCTTACCAAAGGACTACCGAAACACCCCATCACTCTTCTGCAAGAGACCGTACCCATTCATGGGGCTGCTACACCACTCCTTAAACCTATTCTTCCACTAATTCTCAGTAAGAATATAATTGCTGCTGTTTAGATAATTAAGATAAGCAGTGCTGACTTTGCAGCAGTGAGAAGAGAGGTGTCAATGTAAAAAAATCACAGGATTGCTATTCCTCAAATTGCAGTTTCACGATCAGTCTTAACAGAAGAAGCAGCCCTGTTTTTCACCCTTTGCTTCCACATCAAGTTTATTCTCTCATGGTTGGCACAAGTGCTTTCTTTCACATGCACTCAGCGCAACTCTCAAAACTGGCCCAGATCCAAAAAAAAAAAAGACAACAAAAAACCACCATGAAAACCCAACCCTTATCTCGTGAAAAAAAAGCTAGATGTTGCATCTGGGAACATTTCTCTTACACAGTAGTATACAAACATCAAAAAAATTGCCCCAGCCTAGCCAAAAGGAAAATAGTTTTAAACAATGCCAGCTCATGCTGACCTGAAGAGTTCAATGAAATATAGCTTCAAATTTACTGTTTAAAACCACGGAGGTAAACTTGACCTTTCATGTTATGAGGTGATAAAAAAAAGAAAAAACACACTGGATGGCAGATGACATTAAGCTCTAATTAGGCACAAACAAGCAAAGCTTCTTTCTTCTATACAGAAAAAGCATAGATTATTAAATCTAAAAAATGGTTTTAAAAATAAAAAGATTTATGTTTTACCTAGTCCAGAAAAATTCCAATAGAAATAATGATAATAAATATAAGAATAAATGGCTTTCCCTTAGAAATATCCTTTTTATTAATTTGTTGGTATAAATGCAAGTAAAGCAACTAATCTCTTATTATAATGGCATATTTCCTCCAGGTTATACACCCACAAAAAAAAAACAACACTTGTTTTCACATGTACTAAAATAGTATTATCAAAGGTTGATATGAAAGTAGGCAACACTACCTGGATTGAACCTAAAATATCTTTCAAAGGATCTTCATAGAACTCATCCTTTCCAAAGAACAGCAGCAATTCAAAAAAACTCCTAAAAAACAGAATTAGTGACAAGTCAACCAAACTAAAAATGTTCGTTCAAGAAATGAAATTTAAGTCTACTGCTTTCCATAGCACTAAAACAAAATAGCATTTTCATAAGTTTTGGGTCCTTGCTAGCACTGAACAGTCAACGTAAAGGTTTTGGCTAACATTTAGACACTCTAAACATTACTCAGTTCTAAAATTTAACATTGGTCTTATACTCTGTGCTGGACTTCTGCTGTTAGACTGCCCCCATGCCCCGAAACCCATTTTTCACCAATCGTCGGGTCACAAATAACTTATCTATAGCTGTTAACATATGGTATCTAACAAGTCCAAATTAGCAATAAAACAGAGAATATTCTTAGTTAAAATCCCCATGGCTACACCATTTTCATATGTTCAGGTCATCTAGACTTACAGTACCTGCCCGTTCTTCTCTCTCAAGGACTGTAACATCCTCCATGCTGCTGTTCCCCACTCACCATTAAAAAAAAGAGTGATCTTCCACCAAAACATTTATCAGATACACAGCAATTTTGAGGAAGGAAGAGGATAGCTATACAATTATTGAAAAGTGCACACTACACAAGGCGTACTGACTTTATGTAAGTGCAGATTCCCAGCAATTCATATTTTCAAGTGTGATGAGCAACTTGTACTAACACATTTTATTCCATTTCAACCTGCCTTACTGTAACACCCACTGAAATCTCTCTACAGAGATGCAAGTTTAAAGGTGCTATTAATTTCATATTTCCAAACAAAAGCCTTGAAAGATTATTTCCAGAAGTAGTTTTTCTGCATATGTGTGAACCAAACTACATTCACCTCCTGCTTGGCATTCAAATTAGTTGATTAAACTTTGATTTTACCACAAACAAAGTTTTAGGCAAAACAGATCCCAGTGCAGTAATGCAAATTGACAAGTGTTACCTCAAAAGAGGTGGCAGATAAAGGAGAAGGCAGAAGTGACCCTTGCAAAAGCAGACTAGATTCCAACTGACTCAAGTGTTAAGTGGCCTCCATGTTTTCCATTGCGTTAAAATAATGTTTTAGATTTTTTTTTTTCCATTTATTTATTTTTTCATTTCAATGACTGAGAAAAACAATCCCCTGATAGCACAATCAGAGAGGCTGGTAAACCTCCAGAGCCTGGTAAACCTTCCAGAGCTCAGGACAATTTTAAGTTTTCACTTGCAGAAGCATATTTGTAGATATTACTTGCAATTCAGTCAATGGCTAGGCAGTTGCATCTTACGAATCAGCAAACAGTTCCAGCACACCTGCTACTGCTCTGCCTTAAGATTCCTATTTGGAAAAGTAACTATCAAGTATTACATTAACATAACCTGCAACTGCTGGCTGCAAAAGTCATGAATAAGAGGCAGTCAGTATCTGAGTGACTCTGACAGGTTAAGATAAAAATTCAAAGTTGAATGTAAACAGTGTGGAAAGCACAACTATGTGCATCTAGTGCATTTTTAAAAAACAGACAGAACAGCAAAGGCTTTTGGTCTCATAACATAAGAACACATGGATCATTTTCTTTAGAAGAAAAAAATGTAGAAGACAAAAACCGGGTGAAGTTCCAGCACTCTTCCACTTACGTTTCTTTGACTCAAGATCTTACTAAGAGCAATTTCTTTCCTGACTATCACATTTAGTCCTTTGTCTCTTAATATAAAAGGCAGGTTTTCACAAACTTCTGGACAGGGTACTATTTTGCATAACAATTAAATTCATTGTAATTATCCCCAGATTTAAAGTTACTCTCATATCCTCATTACATTTAAAATTAACAACCAAAGTATCCCTATAAAACAAAGTATTTCATTTTCAATAAAGCAGATAAAGAATTTGAAGAGCAATTTTAAAACATTTTCCCTCTAATTTTCAGAAATATTGATTTTAAAACCTTAGTATTCACATAAACAGAATTTTCTATAATTTTCTTTAAAAGTCCAAAAATTTCAAAACTTTACTATGGGAATAGTTATGGAAATAATGCAAGAGTATCATAAAGTTAGGTTTTCTTTAGATTATGCTGCAGTAAGCTTTCTCTTAGACAAATTCCTAGCTAGAAAATTTAAGATATACATTCATCAAGTTCAATGACAGGATCTTTCTACAGATTAGGTCTTTGAATCTCGGCTGAAATATGTAATAAAAAAAATCAGTACCCAAATAACTACTTCATCCAGAAACTCATTATCTCACCTTCATATCGATAAAAAAAATTGCAGCCTATTGACTCTCAGTAAAGGTCATGCTCAAGTCATGTCATGACCTGGAGATCAGCCACACTGGAACTTAATAATTGGCTAAGACAAAACTGTTTATAGCAATTTATATAAGCATCAGTTTTCATTTGTTTTGACTGACTTAAAGACAGTAAGATCCCAACCAAAAAAAAATGGAAACTAACAGTGATCAAGCGTGACCTGCACTTTTCTTCTGCATCAACACACCTGCTTCACAGTCCTTTGAGACGAATAAATGAAGCTATCGAAACATTTGAATTTCCTAGTCACCAGAGTACATTCAATTAAAATTACTATAGCCAATTCCAGCTTGGCCTTGCTATCTTAAAACAGTATGCAATACTGCTCACCCATATTTATATCCATCTGTCCACAATAATGGTGCTTCTGACTTTCTCTGACATCACTTCTTCAATATTACCAGCATTAGAAGATTGTCTAAGAACACTGACAGCGTTAATAGAGAACTCTATTAATGTAGTACAGATGCTGCCTCATTTGTGATGATGGGCACGGCCAGTACATATAGGAAATGCAACAGTCACTGCTGTAAATACTTTATCATCTAGTTACTCGGGAAGTCTTACTCAAGTGTGACAACATGGGCAGATTTTTGTTCTCTAATAACTAGGACTTAATACACATCAAATTTTCGAAAGATTTGAGCAAGGTTTCCTAGGTAACTTGGACTGCTAAGTCCTAGAACGCCTTTATGATATCGCCAATCAAGCAGATTCAGAAGAAAAAAAACTCATTATTCAGTAATTCTGGAACAGGAAGAAATGTCAACAAGTAAATCCCGCTTCAAAAACCAAGACAGACAAGAGCATTAGGAAGTCAGCAATCAGTTCAGTTCTAGATTAGCAGGAATGGTGACCATCCTAAATGCAAGAAACATCTAAATTTCTAATTCCCACTCCACATCCACACTGCTCTGATAATTGGAAGTGTTTACAGGTGTGGTTTGACCTTCATTAAATTATTTTTTTCTAAAAACTAGTGAAAAAGAGAGGTTACCATCTTTTGATTCATCTGCTAGTTGTTCACAGATGACACCTAAGCATTCCAGTTTTAAAAATCATCATCTCCTGATTCCATAAATAGTCTTGTGTCAAATAGCATCCTTCATCCCCCACTAAGTCCTACTGGTGAAGTTTCACCAACATTTAAAGATAGCACATAATTGGACAAGTATACCTAATAAAACTTAAATTTGTATATAATTATTACTAATAGCTCTAGAATAGAAAGAGTTCCTCCAAGCAAAGTAAAGGCTATGAGAACATTCACCTCCAAAGACTTGACGAAGCTCAGTGAGAAGTTTCCAAATGAACTCTGAACTGAGACACTAGGCTGTATTTGTAATCAATACTCAACAAGAAAGCTGGACAGATAAATCTGCTTTACTCAAACTGAACTAACAATAAAGCTAAGCTTTTGGGTTTTTATCTCCGTCTGTTGATGAGAAAATCAAGTACGTTGTGTCTTGGCTAACTAACTCGAAGATTTTGTCGTCTTCTGTTAAACACTAAAGTTTTTGAAATATTAGAAGTAGGTTCTTACAGCAGAAAAAAAATGACTTTTACTATGTATTGATCATCACACTGACACTTTCAGGCTTCATGTGGGAAAACCAGCACAAGAAAACCAAGATTATATGAAGATACATTCTGCAGTTCTCTGTCAAATTGAATATACAGTTAACTGACCAAAAGTCATAACAATTCATTTCTGTACGCATTTTCATGACTTGGATGTAGAAAAATCCATTTTCAAACTGATTAATTTCTTAACCAATATAAGAAATTTGTTTATCTCAGCAAACACTTAGCTTATTACATCATTAGAGTAGAACAGTAAATACTTTCAGTAACACATTTACAATTATGTGCTGCCAAAGGTCGGTCTTCAAATGTTCCAAAAAGTATTTTTCCCATGAAAGCCATCTGTAAGGTGATCACTTGACTTATTTCTTCAGATAATTTATTTTGTCAGAAAATCCTTATGACACAACACTGGAATATGCTGCTTGAATACTTAATGACATAAAATGACAACTAAATTATAGTTTTCATATCCGCATTTAGCTGTTCTTTTCTTACCATGTGTGACTTTGTTCCACACAGCTAAATAACCTGGCAAAACCACTCTTAAAAACTCTGATGACCTCTGAAAACCCATCGCTATTATAAAAGTACAACACTGATATTCCATATTTTACGGGAAATAATAATAAAAAAATAAGATGTACTTACAAAGCTAGGCTACTCAATACATATTGTACGTGCTCACATTCAGCTGGAAATGATACACAGGCAGACGTGAAACAACAGAGAGCCGTTTGAAGCACCTGAAGCTGAGGCAAAGGAACCTGCCATCTTCCAGCATAGTCTTCAACAACCTAATGACAAAAGCATTGAAACCTATATTACAAACCAAAAACATCCTCTTTAATTAGAAAAAAAAATAGTTAATATTGTACCCGCTTTGTTTCCCCTCCCTCCTCTGAAGTAGGGTTTAATCACCCCCAAAAGTCTCATTCCACCAAAACAAAGTACCAACCATTTTCTGTGCCAGATTTTAAAAAATAGAAACTTGGACTTACGTTATAAAAGATGTACCACAAAGAATCTTCAACTGAGTCTTTTCAGAGGCTAAGTTCAAGAAATACTTTATTCTAATATAGTATCACAGTAGTTATTACATTCTGCATTTAAACTTAAGTTTTTATTTTGCAACAGAATACCAATTAGAGTGTCTGTAACAATACCCAGATAGCCTTTTCTAAACAAACTTTCAGAGAGGAAAACAACTAGCCTGCATTCTTCTAAACAAACTTTCAGAGAGGAAAACAACTAGCCTGCACTCTTCTAAACAAACTTTCAGAGAGGAAAACAACTAGCCTGCACTCTTCTAGCCTTCATGTCAGCAGAAAAGGGTACAAACAGTCACTCCTTCCTATTTGAAAACATAACTGTTTGGTCTTTTATATGCACGTGACAGAACTTAAAGAAAATTGTGCCCTGATCTACAGTTATGGAACTGTACTACTACTATTTATAAAGCAACATGAAGGTGAAAAATAGGTGTTTTAATGGAGACATTGATTAAAACCTTGCCTGGTCATCTAGTTGATCTTACTTGTATTATTAAGTGCAGGAATACCCATGTTTCTGGACTGCCCATGACGACACAGAGGCTCACTAAGCCAGCACGATTCAGTATCAATACACAGGTATCACCATGCTGAATTCCACTGAGAGGCCCAGTCCACGCAGAACACTCCACACGTGGACAGCACTGAGTTGAGCTCAGCACTTGAACACCCAAAAAGCACCAACCAACTCTGTAGCAGACTGTTCATTACATTGCTGTCCCACAGCAATAAGGAGGCCAAAGGCTTTGGGTCTTGTCCACTCTTTTAATCAACAGCCAAGATGCAGGTCATAGGCAGCACCCAGCAGAGACTGAAAAGACAAGTTTCCTCCATGCTCTGGCATATTGCCTTTCTCATTGCACTACTGCTCAGGCCTCCTTTGCTCATTCATTGTTCTCTCGTTTTTCTCCATCGCAATGGCACAGCTTCAGTAGAAGCAGAAGAGAGAGGCTTAGCTGGGCACTAGGGCTTGGGGCACTCTGCTCCTGCTGAGATCTCCTACACCCTTAGGAAGTGAGAAGCTGAGGGAACACAATGCCATCAGTCATCTTATGAAGAAAAAGCTAAAGCACACACAAGGAACCAGTGAGTGACTCAAGGAATGAATTGCAACAAAAATCAGATACATTTTCCTTCAGGATTTCTGTGATTCTTTTTGACTTCAAGTCTGTGAATCCCTCTCAGATTTGTCCTGTTGCTCATCAGCTAAATAAAGGATTTAAAAGTCAAGTTGAACAGCCGACATTTTTAGCTAAAAAGCTAAAAACTTCAGCTAAGTTCAGTTAGGGCTCTACAACACAAACAGGCCAGTGTCTCATTTCTGACAGGTTGGTTAGAGCTGCTCTAAAGCAAAGCAGCTATTTGTAATAGGACCAGTAATCTTTTATCCTCACAAACAACAGGCAAGGCTGATTTTTGTTTTGGAATTGTATTCTGTCTTTCTGCCAATTTTATTTCAATAATTCCTGTTTGAAAACCAGTTAGTTTAATGCAGCAAATATCTAGGTCAATTGGAAGAGAATTAGTAAACTCATGAATAAATTTTCTTCCTCTTGCAAGGAAGAACAAGCACTTAAAATTACACTGACACCATCTATTGGGAGCTCTCTGAAATATTTCCAACAAGGTGCCTTGAACAGGGAACTACAGAGGTCTTAGGAAAAACAAAGCAGCAGAGAACAGCTTTTGGTGGGTTTAGCCTCTAAGTGGTCTAACAAAAAGGTAGAGAAAGTTTCGGTTCCCACTGTGGTGTTCTACAACACTTAGGCTTGACAGCCACAGTACCGATATGTTCGTAAATAATTGCAACCAGTGAGACAACAACATTTTCTTATGATACTAATTTTTTCTTGGTAGCATAAGGTGCTAACTGTAAATAACTACAGAAAGGATTTATAACAGCAAGTGATGAAATTCAACACAGACAAGCACGCAGCAACACTTGGAAAAAAAAAAACAGCCAAAACATTTAATATGATGGCCTTCATATTAGCAATTACCACCCTGGAACAAGATTGTTATTATACTAGATGTTTTCATGAAAACATCACCTCAATGTGCATCACGGTGCTCAAGAATGCAAACTAAATACGAGGAGAGTAAAAGCAGCAAAGCAGAGCGCTACCTACTCAAAACCACAGCACATCCCCACGTGTTTCAAGTCACACGCTCTTCTGGTACCTACCCATTCGGATTTTAAAAGACAACACAGTAGGACCAGAACAGCTTTGAAGGAAGGCAACAAATGCTATGTAGCAAAATAAATTTAACTTAAGGATCAATGAGGTTGGTAAATAGGAACAAAAGGAATTACAGGAGAAACTGATTTCACACTGAAATCAAACTATGGATCTCTTCACTGAAGGGATGCTGCGGATGAAAGACCGCATGAGCTGAAAAAGATATCCTCTGAAAGATACTAACTACATAAATAGAAGGCTCTATCTAATGCTTATGAAAGTACATAGAGAGATCAAAATTACTGTATTTGCTCATTTCATTCTTTAATTAGGCATATATGAACTTCTGGTAAGATTGGCCAACAACAACATTGCATTGCAGTTAGCCTGCAATTCAAATATATCCACAGAAATTAACAGGAACCCCCTCCCAGACACACTTAAAACTGGTCAGGAAGAACACAGACCTTTAGAGTGGGTCCAGAGGATCCACAAAGATGTTCAGAGGGCTGGAGCACCTCTCCTATGGGACAGGCTGCGGGAGATGGGTTTGTTCAGCCTAGAAGAGAAGGCTCTGGGAAGACCTTAGAGCAGCCTGCCAGTGCCTGAAGAGGGCCTACATGGAAGCTGGGGAGGGACTCTTTGTCAGGGAGTGTAGGGATGGGAGAAGGGGGAATGGCTTTAAACTAAAAGAGGGTAGGTTTAGATTAGAAGCAAGGAAGAAATTCTTTACTCTGAGGGTGGTGTGGCACAGGCTGCCCAGAGAAGCTGTGGATGCCCCATCCCTGGAGGTGTTCAAGGCCAGGCTGGATGGGGCTTTGGGCAACCTGTTCTGGTGGGAGGTGTCCCTGCCTACAGCAGGGGGCTGGAACTGAGTGGTCTTCATGGTCCCCTCCAACCCAAACCATTCTATGGTGCTATGAATATGAATGGTGTACTTATTATCAAAGTATGGATACATGAAAACATGCAATCTGTCAGTCCCAGGAAAAAAATATATATTTTTATATTTATAAAATTAGTCAAATACTCAGGCTTGCATCTATCATCAATAAAATAGTGAAAAAAACTGCTGAACTATGTGTGAAATAAATCATAAGCCACCCTGCATACACATTCTATTTGTAAAGGAAAAAGAAATGTTTGTTTAGCAATTCTATGCATATGTCAATGTCTGCTTTTAAACAACCTCATACAATAGCTTTTTCTTTAACAGAAGCACCTTTTTTGGTCCCATGCTTTGAAGTAAGACTATAACCCAAGTAAGTCAAGGTTTATAACAAACAACCAAGAAAAATTGCTAACTTTACCACTTCTGATATTCTTCAAGAAAAGCATAAGTCTAAGGGACATACATATGGTCACCCTTATCTTGTAAAGTTGTGTCATTAACACCTCAGAAAAATCCAATAACTATGCTGCTTGAATGATAAATGATGCTTTAATATTTAAAGTTTATGCTCATGACCATATTTTTAACAAGAAAAATGATTTTGATTTAATGAAGTTAGCCAAACAGGAAGCATGTAATATTGCCAGACAAGTGGCATGTTTTGTCCGACATACAGTACAGAAAGCCAGGTGGAGGTGGTTTGTTTGTTGTTGTTGTGTGGGTTTTTTAATCACTTTCTGCAACAATTCACTTCAAAAGTTCTGTTTTGGTGCAATTTTTTATATAGAGAAACTGTTCATGCATCATTCTCCATTTCCTCCATGATTCTGTTCCCTAACCCTGTCTTAACCTTTCAAATTACCACCACCCATGAAACTTTCTCATTCGGTACAGATACAGATAGATCACTGGAAGGGAGACTGAAGCACCTTTCTGCCTGCACCCCGTTTCCCCACTCAACTCTACCTTTTTTCTATGCCAATACTTGAATGCATTAAAGAAGAGGAAGTAGTGTAACTCAGAAGAGAATCCACAATTCAAATGTGTATTCCTGAGCACAGAACCAAGATTGGGCTTAACCATCTCCTATTAGAAGTCTCTAAATGCACAGCTAAAGCAACTCAACCCCAAAATAATGATGCAGCAATGAAAGATGTGAACCAATGCAAAAATTAATTTTCCCTGGAATATATAAACAAAGTGACTAAATATGGAGTGATTCGAATATATTCCAAACACTTAAACAAATTAAAACATTACAAATAACTGTGTTATTTGCAAATCTGTAAGACAGGTGAAGCAAAGGGTTTTTTTCAACTCTAGGCCTGAGGTTGCTACTGCTTTTCCTGTCTCTCTCCACAACAACAAAAAGAAATGGTAAAGTTTTGTCACGAATAGAATTTGAAATGAAGTTACTCTTTTTTTCATTTCCTGTGAGATTTAACAGTAAAGAAAGTCACCATGGGATTAAAGCCACAACGGTTCTGGGAGTGCTGCTGTTTACAGTTATCAAGAAAGCTAGTTGGCACAGAAAATCAAGGAACAAATGTGGCGCTTGGTACAGAATAAAATAAAACCAACCAAAAAAGATTTAAAGTGTCAAGGAAAAAAAAAAGAAGCTTGTTTAAATATTACTTTCCTGATAATGAAAAGTCATTATTAAATGCAACACCTAACACTGGGTGACTATCTCAGAAGTACCACAGCAGCTCAAATACATAAGCTGAATTCTAGAATAGTACAAGTAAACCATGAGTAATGCCAAATGTATTCTACCTGGAAACATCAGAAAAAAATAATCAAACCTTTTTTACTTTCTTTGTTATATCTTATTTAGTCAATGGTCAAAATTTTGTTACATTTTGACATATAGTCAAGCTAACTGTATCCTTACAGAAAGGGATTTAATTGGCCAAAGTAAGAGTAGGAAAGACCTTATAACTTCCAGGTTGCATAAAACATTATTTAATCGATACATCATACAAAACTATTTTAAATCACAAACTAAAAAATGGATGTAAGCAACGGCTTTACTGCAATTCACATGTGAATATTACATAAGAAATAACCAAACACAATCATACTTCTGGCAAAAGCAAAAACATCACCCAGCAACAGTATGACACATCCTATAAGACAAGTTTCTGCCAAGGCTCTACCCTCAAAGCTAAACGCTTCCCCTCACCCCCAGCCACCGAGAGCTCATGGATTTGGCTCAGCTTGCTATAAGTATGAACGCAAAGCAGTGTTCCATATATCCATTAAATTTAGGTAACCAAAGAGCAAGCTTCCATCCATATTTACAATCTATCATTTGCACAGCAGTGAAATTATATGTTAACCCTAGAAAAGTAAATTTGGATCCTTGGAGCATACAGTTAATGTACATGTATAAGATTTCAATACATGTATTTCTTTCAGTCATGAAACAAAAAGGTGTAATATTTCTCCTCACCTTTCAATTAGCCCCTGCTAGAGTGAAAAATCAACCAGTTTGTGGAATTGTTTTGATTGCATACATTGACAGTTGACATGTGAACTGACACATCAACACACAAGTTCAGATCACAAGTGATATTAGCAAGACAACTTCAGGTGAGTTTCAAGTTAAAAAAGCACAAGTATTTATTCTCCTCATCTGAACAACTGCCATCTACACAGGCCTTTTCTTATTTCTGTGCTACTTTTTGTTATTTCTATATTTCTATGCTACCTAATTTAAATAAATCTGCCTTTTATTACTTGAAGAAATTTGAGTAAGAAACAATCTGTAATCTGCCAGACTATGCTACAGAAGCATCATTCAACAGACATGCTTCTTTTTAGGTGTACAAACCTGCAACTTCTACATTACAAGAACCCTGATGCATTTTTCTACACAAAACTGGAAAGCTTATTTTTCATACAAAAGTTAAACTTTGAAAGAAGGCGTTATAAACTGGAAAAGAAGCAGTACAAAGAAGTTGCTGACTGAGTTACAAAAAAGTCCCAGAGAACTGGAGGAGAAAAACATTACCAAGA
The DNA here is from genome assembly GCA_011074415.1 of Stictonetta naevosa. NCBI lineage: Eukaryota > Metazoa > Chordata > Aves > Anseriformes > Anatidae > Stictonetta > Stictonetta naevosa. Next base: position 89,897,885 of record CM021697.1, on the reverse strand, counting down.
TCCTGAAAAGTTTACAGACACAAAGGAATGAAAACAAGATAATGCTAAAATCCCAGAAACCTACCCTTTTTCTAAAAGCTGAAAGAAGGGGTTAATATTTACGGCACAGGAGGTGATTTCTCAAGATAAAGCAGACACAGAGGTTGAGGAGACTGTGAAGAAGGAATCAGAGGCTGCAAAATCAACCGCTCCTCTTCCCAAATTCTCCCTAAAAGTTGACTGAAAACTACCAGGTATGCTACATGTGGCTTCTTGGGTTTCTCATCAAGTGAGAAAGGAAACAGTGCCACCACCAATACCATTCTTTGCAGACGTCATTAACAGAACTGAAGCTTATATCTGCCATTAAGCTTGGGAGTAAATGGTGCTTACTACTTGTAATTTGTAAGGATTTCTTTTTAAGCCTGCATCTCAAACAGCACAATACTAAGCTGCTACCTGGTAGCAAATTGAACACACTCGCTTTTTTCCCCAGCCAAAAGGAGAAAGACACAGTTTAAAAAAAAAACTTTCAGATTTAAGCATTTCAAATCAGTATGGTATTCCTGGATGTTTTTTTAGTTTAGTTAATACATACTGTATGATTTACTCTTTAATTTAATTAGCAATATGAAACATTATGAAAACTAAAAATGTCTGTCACATAAAACAAACGTGACTTGAAATGGTGCTCTCAAAATTTGACCTGCTAACTATGAAGTTTTTTTATTCAAAAAGCTACAGGAAAAAAAAAAAACTACAACACCACAGTTCATTGCAAGAGAAAACAATTGGCTCAAATGATACCTTTTCAAAGAGAAAAAAGCTTCAAAGAAATTGAAGAGATCACTTGCCATTACTAGCACTCATCTCAGCAAGACTTCTTTAAAACAGTGTATGGATATCAAGTGTATCCCAATAACGAACAGTCCAAAATTAATGATGGTTGAAGTTTGGCAAAACCTGAAGCCTCTCCTGTATAAAATATAAGAGCAACTTAATAACTATTGTCTTGAAGATCAAAGGAAGTATCAAGCACAAATACTATCAAATTTAAGCACTTGACAACAAGTGTGGAAGTGTATTAATCCCAAAGTTGGAAGTACATTAAAAAATGTGTCTATTTTTCTACATTCGTCCACACAACGTAATTGCAGACACCAAAACAGACACAGACATTGGTATAGATATAGATGGTGGTTAAGCCATATACTACTGATTCATTTTGTGTGTGTGTGTGTGTGCGCGTGTATTATAATAAATCCAGGAAACACCATCTTCTCTACTGTGTTAAGCTTTACTTCTTAGCTTCTGAACTTACAAACCCAAGAATTGCTTTTCTAGTGGTGACTCAAGATACCACCAATTCATGTAAGCAAACCAGGCAACCTTATTTCAGGAGGTCAGCTCGTACTGGAAGGCAGTAAGCTGATGCCCCAGTAGGAGAAGATCAAGTAGCATTTAGCCCTCACAGCATTACTTTACAGTAGAATCACCTTGTGTTAGTTTTAATCAGCACTGAACAACATGAAAACAACACCTGGTACAGTTATGCAGCCATGTGGACAACTACAGAAATGCTGGGTGTAAGTTGTAGTATTTTGATAGAACTTGATGTTATGAGAAAAGTTTCTGTAGAGAATAAGCTAGTTGATAAAGCTACTGCCACCTCCAGTGCAACAAAACAAGCTATGTTCACTTTCCATCTGGCTGTTAAGGTTCGTTCTCAAGTCAAATTCATCCTTCTAACTATAGAAGCATTCCCTCCACCCTCACAGCAAAAGCAACTGCCTACACTACTTTATCTGCCCCTCTTCATTTCTTCTCCCTCACACGGGAAGCTCCCAAGGGCTCTGGTCACAGATGCAGAGAAGGAGTCCCTGAAAAATCTGAACAGAACTTCAAATTCTGCAAATGACAGAACAACTTGAGCTCAGAAAGCTCATGCGAATGTTTAGACTAAGAAGTTTCTGCTAGGTACCACCTTTCAAATTTCTATAGAACTAGTCACAGATGCCTCGTTCTTTTGCTTGCCTAAGCTGGGAACACTAGCTTTGTTTTTCCCCCAACACTGTTTCAATACACAGCGAACTTTATAAACACGAAGAAATGCCCAATCAGCAATTTTAGAAGGCAAAACAGATGTATCAACTGGGCACTTATCTTCCAATTGTCTTTCTTCATTCCCAGCCACAGGAATCTTGATTTTGTCTTCCCCATGTTATCAACCTCAAGTAACCTAAGAAAACATTTTGTTCCATTTGCCTTGGAAGGGTCAGGGCGTAATGGCACTGTGTAGCCGTGCCTACCTACAACACAGAAACAGATCCCAGAAAGCAGACACGGCTTTAGCATCGCCACATTCTGACTTTGTTCTTGTATCGCTGAATTGCGACGAGGCACGCATTTAGGAAAATGCTCTGATAATCCAGAGTCACCTTTGGTAACTGTTACTTCATCAACTATCTCAAAGCGAAGTTCAGCTGCAATACTCCAGGCCTCCAGAACACCCAACTGGCTGTTTACAGATTTTTTTCACCTTTTCAACGGACTTCTGGAACAAAAGACATTAACACTTATCAAGGTCTAGGTCAATCTCTTACTCTAAGATCAGTCAAAAGGTCTTTGCTTCCACCTTCATTAAATGGGCTGAAAAGGCTTTATGCCTTGCTTTGCTTTTGCTGCAGCTCTGAGAAGCATGGACGCAGGCACATTTAAGACAGCAATGTAACTATATAACTACTGGCTACTAACATGGACAGTTATTCTGAAAAATAAAAATGTTTCTTTCAGGTTGTATTATTGCTAAGTAACTCTCTCTACAACCCCTGCTTAGCTTCTGACACAAAAGAAGAGGAACACACTACGCAAACTGAGACGTGCAGTAGCACCAATTAAAAAAACCTTAAGACAAGCAAAATTGTGTCATCAGTGTGGGGTGGAATGAGGTGGAGAGGCTCAATCTGCACAATAGCCAGAAGATCTGGATAAAAAAAAAATACAAAACAACACATTCCAACAAACTATAGAGGCAGAGAGAAAAAAACTACACTAAGAGACATACCTGGAAAAAAAGAAAGCCCCACCTGATCAAATAACATGATTTAAATGAGAAATCATCCTTTTTAAGAAATGTTACAAGAAAGAGGTGACCTAAACTTGGAATACATTTCCAATGCTTTCTCAAAAAGTAAAAAGTAAACACAAACACATTCCATCACTTCCTGAATACACCAAGGGCCAATGAGCCCGCTGTGCGTCCAGGTATGGAGAGACACAAATATCCCACTGCAAAACCGAGGGTAAATGAGCTCATGTAGAGCACTCCCAACTTCTCTGGGTATAAAACCAAGAAAGGTTACATGCAGATACTAGCTTTTTATGCTAGCACACTACACCAGTTAATACCCTGCATTTACATAGTTAAATCAGTACAGGAATCCATTATCACAGAATGTGCTTAAACAAAACATGGAAGACCATATTTTGAGTGAGCACGACTGCTGATCACTGGGACAAATTCCAACAAGAAAAGACCCTGGTGACAAAGTGTTAGTATATTATCTCACTTTCAACATGACTATTTCGACTATGTATTGTTTAGAATAAAATTAAAAGAAAAGAAACAGAACCCTTTATAAACTGAACATTGGCTGCCCATATGGAGAATTCATAACCTAGAAGCAATACAAAGTAGGGGAGAGAGCCTGGCACTCTTGCTATACAAAAGAAACTGCAGAAGTCAAGGTCAACTGATTCAGATACTCTTCTGTCAATAACTGTGATACAACCATTTCACCGGGAAATTCACCCCTTCGTCTTGACCTCTTCCCCACTAATTCCTAGCTTTGTCCATGATATGGGATTGGCATTATATATAAAACTAGTACCCTACCTCCACTTCCTTGTCAGCATGAGTTCAATATGCAACAAGCATGGCTAGAAAAATTTAGGATAAAACTTATAATCTTGATAGAAGCCTGTGTATCCTTCCGACCTGCCAGCTTAATGAAATGCAGCTGTCTCTTCTTATAGAACCACAGTGTGATTTATGATTTACCCCATACTTCCAAAAACATTCACTTCTCTTTTTACTGGCCTCACAGGTCTTGAGATGGATAAGCTAAGTTCATACAGAAATGGATATACACGCTGATGAACAGAAAATAATAAGAGCACTGAGATAAAACCAAAAAGCAACCTGGAGGCTTACTGAGCAGTACACTGAGACAGTTTCAGACACAAACTGCAATAAATAATGTGTCAACTAAGTGTTCCACTATGGGTTAAGAACGGAAGATAATAACGAACAAACCCCTTTACTGAAATGGAAGAAAAAGAGCGTGGTGGTGAGATAAGCAGCCAAGAAGTTGCTGAAACGACGCGCTTCCATCCAGCATCGCCCAGGCCGTGCTTTGGAGAAGGGCAAGCACCGCAGCCGGGACAGACCAGGTGCCACCCCCGTTGCAGTCATCACCTGCCGGCGACAGCAACCACGAGCGGCAACCTGTTGGCGCTCCGCACGGGGCAGCCGGGCATGAAAAAACGCTGCGTGCCGGGGGAGAGGGGGAGAAGGATCCCGAGGATATCGAGCCCTCACTACCGGGAGCGGCCCCGAGGCCCTCCCACACGTGTCCCACCGCCCGGGGCGGACCCGGGCGCGGCAGCCCCCCCCCAACCCCTTGCCCTCCCCCACCCCGTAGGCCCCTCCCCCGCACCCCGGGGCCCAGCACCCAGCGCCTCCCACCTCCCCCACACCCGAGGCTGCCCTTCCCCTCCCCACAGCCCGGGGCCGGGCCGGGCCAGCTCCCCCCGCCCCAGGATCCCCCAGGCGAGCGCTGCCGCCCACCTGGCAGAAGCGGCGGCAGTAGGCCTGGCTGCCCAGCAGCGGCGGCGGGCCTGGCGGCGCCAGGGCCTCCAGCTCCTCGCTGAGGCGCTCCGCCTCCTGGTCGCTCTCGTCTTCCGCCATGCTGCCCCCGCCGCCCTGCGCGTACCCAGCGGCCCCCTCCCTGCCCCGCCGGAAGGGCCGCCCCCCGCCGCGAACTCACGTCCGGCCGCGCCCACCCGCCGCCCCGCCTCCGTCCTCTCCGCTCGCTATTGGGTCGGCGAGCCGCCCGTCTCTCCACCGCCCCGCCGCATCTGGCCAGTCAGCGTCGGTCTCCCTCCTCGCCCCGCCCCCCCCGGCGGCGGTTGCTAGGCGGGTTGCTAGGGCCCGCCTACCGCGGCCGCCAGCCTGGGTAGGGCCGGCTGCCTGCGCGGCGGCGGGCAGGCCGCGGCGGTAACGGCCGCTAACGGCGGGTAACGGACGGGCGCGGGGGGGGCTGGGGGGGGGCAGGAAATGGCAGACGGGGCGGTGGGGGGCGAGGTCCCCGCTCAGGGGTAACGGGGAGGCAGGGGCCGGGCGAGTGCGGAATGGAGGCGCTGGGTGTATATTTCTGGCGTATAAATACAAATGTATGTATGTGTGCGTGTGTGTATAGGCGCGGCGACAAGGAGTTGCCCCCGTGTCCCCGCGGAGCTGCCCGGGGTGCAGCGGAGCAGCCGGCGCCGTTTGACAGCCCGCAGCCCCGGCCCGCCCTCCGCCTCCGCACCTGGAGCGCGCCCGTCAGCAGGTCGCCGCATGCTGCCGTCGCCAGCGTGAGTGGTGTCGGGGGAACCGGGGTCCGCGGCTTCCTGCGGGGCTCCTGCTGCTGCTGCGAGCCTCGGCTCTGTTGAAAGCGTACCGGAGGATCTGTGGGGCGGCCGTCTTGGCGCCCTGTCTGCATGCACGCCTTCCCCCCGTCGTAGTTCAGGCACTAAACAATCCACGCCAAACCTTCAGACTGGGAAAATCATCCCCTTTTTCACCATTTGCACTGTTCACAGAACTGCCGCTGTTGATTTTGATGTAGCGTAACTGCAGACACCGAGTTTCGTAGATCATTTGTTCCGGCATGTCAAACTCCTGAGCGGCAACTTTATTTTGGGGTAAGACTTGTGGAAACATTGATTTCAGGAAATTAAGTTGCCTACGAAAGTTGTGTGGATAGATCCAAAAGAATGAGAAAAGTTATCTTTATCTGTCACATTAGTTGTGCAGTAGCATCCAAGGCTGATGGTTCTGAAAAGTAATAAATTACTTCAAAAAACTAATTAAGAAAATACCTAAGAGCAAGATCTTTGGCTCCCATTTTCAAAAGGTTGTCATCTTTTAGTAGAGCATTTTGTGTCCTTGTTGTCTTGAAGACTGTATTCTCTATTTGTTTACCTTATTAACAGAGAAAGTGAACGGCCTTCTGGACAGCAAAAACTATTTTGTCCTTAAAGTTGGACAAGCTCAACTTTAAGTTTGTCAGCAAATTTGGTCTTTTAAAGGCAGACTTTTAAAATGTTTCAACAGCAAACTGTGTGTAACAAAGTAAATGCAGAGAAGAGTACATCTAGAGATATTCAGATGCTCATTCTTTCTCGTAATCCACACAGGTAATACTAAATTCCTTGAAGTCATTCATACCCATAAATAAATGTTGGGCACCCTGGTATGTTTCCTCAAAATATTTGCCATGGAATTTTTAAGAAACTTTTTTTTTTTTTTAAATATGAAGTGGGTAGATAATTAAGTCAATTATTATTATTATTATTATTATTTAAAAAAATGAACAGAGCTTTACTTTGAAAAAAACATAATTTATCCTGGATAAGATTTATACTGGCTCCTACATTTTCCAACAAGAAAGAAAAGAAATAGGTCCTGGTTGATTTTAGTACATTAAGCTAGATTATTGCTTGCTTTGATAATAGCATAATTTAGAGTGATGTTCAAAACAGTCCAGCTGTCTTGTCTATGTATCAGTTACCTTTCCTAGAGAAGTTGTCTTCTTTGGAAAAAAAAGTATTTTGCTTTGTAATTGAAACGTGCATATGCAAGTTTCTGTTCACAGTAGACTGCTTTTGTTGCAGTTTCTTTGCAATCTCTGGTTGCAATGACAAGAAAAATCACTTTTGATTCAAAGTTAGGCCTCTAAGTTAGAAGACTCTAAGTTAGTCTTTGACTCTAAGTTAGGTTTTGAGGCAGGAGCAAAACTAAAGGGTACTCCCAAATGAGTGTTGTCAAAGCCTAGGTTCTTTTTACTGGTCTCTGTAAGGGACAGCAACGGACTTCTTACCTGATATTTGGACACCTGAGTTTGTGCTACCAGAAATAATACAGATCTTCAGGAAGTCAATGGAAAAATAGTGACTCAGCATAACTAGTAAACCGTTAAATGTGTTTAAATATTAAGAAAGCACCCTTTCTCTCAAAATATAAAGGATAAAACCACCTTGATGAAAAAGCAATGAAATTTGTATGACTCAGTGATGAACAGATGAAGTTTAAGGATTCCGTTGAGCTCTGTAACTGTAGAAACTAAAAAATATTTTACACTGACCCATGACAAACTTCCCTCTCCAAAGTTACTTGAAGATGTAGAACTGTTCAATGATAGTTTCACAAATGTCTTACATGCAATTGGCTTTTAGATGGCAATGAGCACTATGCTGGATATTGACTAGACTGCACTTAGTACTGTTTGATTGAAGCCGTCAGCATGTTTTAACAGCATTTTATTTTATTCTTTTCAGCTTTTTGGGTAGAGCTTACTGAAGGCAGCAATGGAACGATTTGGAGTGAAGTCTGCTCCATCACGTAACCGCTCGAAGACTGCTCTGTATGTAACTCCTCAGGATCGTGTGACCGAGTTTGGCAGCGAGCTTCATGAGGATGGAGGAAAACTCTTCTGTACTTCCTGCAACGTGGTTCTGAATCACGTTCGCAAGTCTGCAATCAACGACCACCTCAAGTCAAAAACACACACAAAGCGGAAGGCGGAGTTTGAAGAACAGAACGTCAGGAAGAAGCAAAGGACTCTGACGGCCTCCCTTCAGTGCAACAGTACTGCCCAAACAGAGAAAACCAGCGTCATCCAGGACTTTGTGAAAATGTGCCTGGAAGCGAATATTCCGCTTGAGAAGGCTGATCATCCTTCTGTGCGAGCCTTCCTGTCTCGCTACGTCAAGAATGGTAGTTCGATACCTAAGTCAGACCAGCTAAGGAAAGCGTACCTGCCTGACGGGTATGACAATGAGAACCAACTCATCAACACCGAAGATCGTTGAGAAGAAGAGTGTTTTCATCATCGTTGTGAAGTTTTACATGTTGATGGTGTGGTTTATTTTTATATTCATGCATATATACAGTGTTACATATTGGTTTTACAAGCTATTTTGTATTATTGTAGAAATGACAATCTATTTGTGAACTGAGCAGTATGCCACTGACTGTTGCTAACCCTGCAGTAGGCTTCAGAGCTACGCTGACGTAGAACTCGTGTTGAATGTAGGGAAGGTGCCTGGCATACATCCTGTCTACGTTCAGCCCAGCTGTAACTGATGCTGAGAAAAAGGCACTTGGATGGAGGACCTCACTTACCTAAACATGCATCTTAGCATGCAAGAAAGAGGACGCAGTAGGAATTGTTAATCATGTCAGTGGAATGCTTTGTCCAGTATCGTGTCTGTGAGTGACCAAGAAGTGCTGCGCATTTGAAATGCAAGAAGCTATAAGAATGGTTAGTTAAAATATAACTGATCTGCTGGGGGAGGATTATTGCAAATTCCTAATCAAGTTGGCTTATATTCTAAAACGGGAAACGTTTTTCTTCTAGAATATTCTTACCCTAATTGATGGAACTGCGGATGGATTTGTTATCTAGCTTGTATAGCCGTTCTCATGTACTGACCTTTGAACTCCACTCTTCTCATAAAGCCAGGAGTTTTGAAGGTTTACCACACCTGCTCTTTTAAATCAGTGTTTCCTTTTCCCCGTTCAATGCATTCCCTTCAGTTCCAGTGCCAATCTTTGAAAGTTGAATGGACAAACCAGTAACTGAGAGTGGTTTACAGAGCAGCTGCTGGCAAATGAATCTCACACTGGACCAAGATCTTAGTAGAGGGGAAAAATGCCTTTTTCTTTCCAGCAGGACAAAAGATGCCGAACCTAAAATGGAGGTGGGAGAGGCACTAAATGGTGGAGTTGAGTGAGCTTTATAAGGTGCACAGGAGAAGAAGCTCCTTGAGCTCTCCCTGAAGGTACTCTACTTCTCTGGCCTTGACCTCAGTCAAAAGAGGTAAAAATTATTAAAATAGTTTTCAGAATAGTTACCACAAAGGAAGGCTATCCAATAGCTGTACGAGCAAATAGGAACACATGTATGCTTTGAAGCTATACTGGAATTGTACACCTGGGCTATATTTCTTACACTGTGCCAAGATCACAGCTATTGAACTGGCAAAAAGTAAAATTGTAAATTGAAGAATTTCAATAATACTCTTTCCCAAATCTAGTAAGCTATTACTAAGCTGTTCCAAATGATTATGCCAAATAGTCCACTCCACGTAAGTACTCTATGAAGTTTTTGAATGGAAGGAGGGATCACTGTGCAAAGTGCTGGATTATGACCAACTTCTGCCTGTCCTAAGCTCTGGATTCAGGGAGGTGCCAAGCATCTTCTAAGTAGCATAGAAATCCTCCACTCAGTGAGTATAGCAGTGTAAGCATGCTTTTAACTCCCTCAAGCGGAGCCGGTAGTTCTGGTCAGCTTCCCTTCCCTGGTAGAGTTTCACAGCGTCTGTTTCTGGTTATTTCTTTTATTCAGGATATTTACAGCAATACTAAGTATTTGCTAAAAGAGACAAAACCTGCCCATTTTGTTTCCCTGGCTGTTTCTAGAGCAGAGTCTCCTTTGCTGGATTAAAAGAGACTTATGATACTTAGTAACAGCTGGGCTTTATGCAATTAGCTCCTGAAGAACTGCAGATGGTGTTACGTTATAACCAGGTCTCCTGCTTTGTGAAGAGTTTGAACAAAATGATAAAAGTAAAAAGCAGAAGGTTGCCTATCCACGTGTACCGCCACGCAGGTACTCAGGTACCCCACTGCACTTTTGGTCCCTGTTGAAGGTAGTGGGACTTGATGCGGTCACAGCAATCCTGTCAAATGATATTGGTTGCTGGATTAGAACTTCAGGCAAATAACAGTAGTGATTTTTTTTTCTATAATCCTAGGTATTGAAATATGCCTTCCCAAATATAATTTGCTATTGCACAAGCTAGAGTTTTGCTTAAGATCATGAACTGCCTTGGGCTAGAACTGTTTTATAAATTTTCTTAAGCCAAGTGAAAGGTACACTGCCAATAGCCTTTTCTGTCCTGACAATAATTTAAAGTGTTCTTTTACAGCTGCTGTCTCATTACAGTGAAATTATATCCTTGCTTTAATCTTTTTTTCACCTTATGAATGCTATCTTAGAATTGAAGCAAACAAGGAACAAGTGTGGAGAAAACAGGCTTCCACTAAACAAAAGCGTTGAGAGAAGAATGGCATGATTAAAAGATACAGATTTGAGCTAGTTAGCTCAGTCTTTGCTAACATGGGACTTCCCAGGCTACGCCCCATAACCATTTCGGGCAGAATTGAATGTATGTTTTTCCTTGGACCTGTAAACTGACAGATATTCTGTAAAACCTAATGATAACATTACCTATACTCCTGCCATGACATTGAAAATAAATAAATAAATTGAAAATAAAAGGTAGTGGTATCAACAACTTTTGATAAAAAAATAAAGTCAGTCATCCTCAATAAGGCAAAGCTATATTTGGCCACCTAGTTTATCAAAAGCTTACTCCCAACTTACCAAGTAGCCTGTAAATTTAGGTTCTGTATACAGACTACAATTCTGTAAGTATTTTGAGAAATTATTTAGTTTCAATGTATTTTTAATGCAGAATTGCTGCAGAGAGTATGAGCCTGGTGAGGAACCTTATCACTGTAGCCACAGGCTACCAACTTATAACAGCTTGGAAGTAAATCATCAGGATTTTGAATGGAACTGAATGAATTGCTATGCACAGCAGTTTGTAGGACAGTGATGTCTTACTAGGGGAATATTTGTGTTAAATAAAAAAAAAAAAAAAAAAACATTTTTTAAGCTTCATGAAAATCAAGATACCAAATTATATGCAACATATATTAATAATGAGGTAAAACAATGAAAAATAAAGTACTTCCAGGTAAGCTAGAAAGAATAGTAAGTGAGTTTATATTCATGGCCATAACCCAAATCATGAACAAGACAGTTACAGTTGTTTTCTTTTAAAGTAAAAATGGTTCCACTCAGTCTTGGAAGTGACTCCTACAAATAGTCAAGTTCATACCATAATTTTGCTGTTGTGGCTGTGGTTGGATAAAGCATAACCTTGATTTAATTAGTATTGATCTTAGGGAAGATTTACAGCCGAGGTTTTCTGGTATGTCTAAAACTAAGTAATAACAAATTCCTACCACAGAGGCTGTGGTTACGTTGTTTAACAGGCTCTATGGGGTTTTGCTTTTTTCTGCAAGAACATTGTGTTATTTTTCCATTTATTTCCTATAAAGAATACTCTCAGAAGTAAAGGGAGGATGTTAGCAGCTTCTACTTTTTGTCATACGTGCATTTGAAAGGGACAGGCTATAAGGGATACTTTTTTTTTTCCAGGTGGTTTTATTAATATATTTGAAACTAAGTGTAATTTAAAAAACAAAAAAAAAAGCCTACTCTGACCATGTACTTACATTAGTTTAGCCAACTCACAGCTAAAATGACTCTGAAGTGCTTTTCTCAGAACAATACTTTCAAAGAGTAAAATACTAGACAAAAGGAACATTATCTGTTTTGTGACTACTTATGTGTATGCACCATGTTAGTTTCAGCTTGCATGTTCTTGAAAAAAACGTGAGTTCTAGTATTTTTAAACATTTTGAAGCCTGTCATTTGGCAGGTCCTTAGGAGGTGACACATTGGACATAATGAAAGGGAAAGCTGTTTTTCAATTGAGAGAGAAACTTGGTTCTACAAAGTATGGGATATTCTCATTGATAGAAGGACTATTTTTAGTCAGAGCCCCTTTTAACAATTCTGTTGAACTGAACAGTGAAATGCTCCCTGCTAGGTTTTGCAGCATAATGAGCTGGTTTTCAGGAGAGAAAAAAAAAATAAAAAATAAAATAAAATAAAAAGCTGGAAGTTTGGCAAGGATTAACTCTATTTATATTTGCATATAAAGAGAGGCAAAACTCACTGTTACTGTGTTCACATTGTACTCACTGCTAATTTTTTGTGTAATTTGAGTGCTTGTTGTCTTTGTACAATTTTAAGGTTGTGTAAACTTTCAAAATAAATTTTTTAACAAAGCTTCTCATTGTAATAATGCTATTAGAGTTTAGTCTCTTCTGGACTAGTGAAGACGCTGTATTTTTGCTTTGATGTTAAGGATGTTTTGCTTCTGGTAAGTGGCCGCAGAACTGGTTTTATTGAAAAAAGTGATGAACTTATGGTCAGGTACTGGAGTGGGGCTAAAACTGTCTGGGTTCAGTTTCCTGCAGTGCCACCGGGCTTCCTGTTAGAGCAGAAAGACCAGAGAAAGTGATTTAAGTTTTTATATTAAAATACTACTGGAAGAGAAATACTTTACTTTGTAAAGTTTTCATTTGGTAATGGAAAAATGGTCCTTTTTTAAAAAATAAAGGAATTCCTTTTTCATAGAACTTATGCATGATCTCTTATTTCAACAGGAAAGTAGATAAAGAAATTGTGGCAGTTCAAATACAACAGTAATGCAAGGCAGTGCAAATGGTTGGTCAGACTGCAAAGGAAAGATGTGTCCATGCCATAGTTTTAGCTTAAAGTAGTATTGCTCTATTTTGATGCAGGTTGACTGTTGATGCATCTATGCAATCACACTGAAGTATATTTCAGGACTGAACATACAGAATCCCTGTTGCCAGTCACGTATGTGACTTTGCCTTGTGACAGAAATTCTCTAATCACATCTCCGGTTGCAAGTGAATGCTTAGTGAAATAATTACTACGCATTTTGAAATTACAGTAAGCCATCTGTAGGTATAGGGTCCTGTAGCTGCCTAATGCTTCACATCTTTTCAGGAAGGGCTTCTGCAGCGTGGAAAAATCAGGTCTCTCCTAACTACCCGCAAAACAGTCAGCATTTGATCTCTGACTCCCTCACAGACTTCAAAAAAAAAAAAAAAAAAAATTGACCAAAACTCTTCAGCCTGTCAAAATAATCAAGTTGGGGTTTGATTGTTTTCAGGTTCCTTTTCCTGAATTCTTGATTGGCTTGACATCTCATGATAGATCGGTGAGAAACTTGCAGCCTCTTGATTCATGAGTAATCATTATTTTCCCATTCTCAGTCATGTTCAGGTGTCAGCCCTTTTAGATCAGGTTACTTTTTCTTGCCCTTACACCATATGGAAAAGCACAAGAGAAGTAAACATACCCTTTTGTAAAGTTTTCTTGCATGGGTAATTCTTTGTTGAAAGAAGGTTAGGTATAGTTGCTGAATCAATGCATCAGTAACAATGTGTGTGGAAGCTGCTGCTCAGAATCAGGTGAGGTATGCATTTAAAGTTTGTAAGAATTTAGCAAGCATGAGTTAGCAATGACATCTTACTTTCCTAAGTGAATCACATGGTTTAACCCATATCCAAGATGCAGTAGGGCTACATATATGATAACTGCTTTCAGGCCACATTTATACAGTTAATTAGGTTGGGCATTTGTCATTTACATAGGCTGGACAGCAGAGACTGGAGGATAGATGGTCTGTGGAAGTTCTGCTTAAGTCAGGTAAGGATTTTTTTCTGCCCATCCCACAACTTCTCTCTGTCTACAAGGGTTTTGCAATTTATGGGTCTTCCAGTGGTAAGGACACTACTTTCGTATTCAAAAGCAGATGGTAGCACATCTCATAAGCACAAGGTACAGACTCTGAGATGGGACTGAGAGCTTCTGCAGCTGTAACTCAGGCTTGTCAGAGGGCTGCCTCAAGACCAATCCTAAGTATTATAGATGAAGTACAAAGTAGAATTATATTAAGTACAAAATAGAAAATTAAGTGTAAAATAAAAATTATAAACAATTACTGAATATCCATTTCAGTCTGTTCTATCTTTGAGATGAGCTTTTGAGTGTTCCAACTCCATGCTCACTTTAAGTTTCAGAAAACAGGAAAAAAAAAATAATGAAGATTTAGTCTTGCAAAAGAGCATCCATCTTGTTAGATCTCAGCTAGAGCTGGAGCAGGCCATAAGGAAGATTACTGGTTTCAGTTGGTCTATAAAGCCTGTCATCAGCTGAGACAAACAACCCAAGCAATTTAAATTCCTAATTTAGATGTATATCGGTACTTGCTCTATGTGTCTTCTCCAGATCAGTAGTGCACAGGTAGGGACAGGATGTAAGATCAGAGGATTACTTAAGTGCAGTGAAGCGACCAGTACTCATGTATTATCATGTGCTCCATGCACTAAATAAGAAAGAGCTCACATTCATTAGGAAGTTCCTACCATCACTCTGTGGATACTTTCTCTATCTGATCTTTCCCTTCCATAAGAACCACTATGTTCCTGAGGAAAATAAGGATATTTTTTATTTATTTTAGTTAACCAATAAAGTATCTTATAGCAATGTAGGGGAGAGAGACTGTCATTCAGCATTTCTGTCTGAAGCTGGAGAAAAAAATAATTGGGATCTTTAGAGGCTGTTAGGGTTTCTTTATATATTGGTTTGCCTCTTTTTTTTTTTTTTTAATCTGTCCTTCAGTGTACAAAATAGCTCCCATGTTCAGTATTAGATTTCACTACAGCAAATAAGACCATCTTACTTTAATTCTTTAATAATTAGCCTTAAATTGCTTATTCTCTCCCCTTATTTCTGAAACCTGTCATTACCATAAAATGCATCCAATAGCTGGAATATCATGCTTACTCTTAGTGAAGCATTTTACATACAACAAAACCTTGAGCAGTTTCTTAACCTTCGCTGTACTGAGGGAACAGCTGACACCCCTTGCAAAGAGCCTTCAGGCCCTTGCTCAGCCTGCACTTTAGAACCTGACCCAAGATACACACATGCCAATTTATCAAAGCCTGGCTCATCTGCTTAAGCTGAAATTGCTCAGGAAGAGCAGGGAGATGCAGAGGATCTGCATCTGTGATAAAGGGAAAAGCTGGTAAAGAAAAGTAGTAACCAATCCCTTGCTTAGCAGTGAGTTACAGTAATGTGAGATGGGAACAGGCCGCAGGGACACGCACTGCAAGCTGATGGATCATTAGCAAGTAGCTGGATGGAGAAAGTTCGCTGAAAGACTAAATTATTCTGTTTCTTGAAGATACTAAAGCTTCTTCACATACCGTTATGAAGGTAATTTTCAGCAAACTTACTGGAGGCCACGATCTAAGTGCCATGTATATGATCAGAGGCCAATGCCTAACTACCTGGAAGAAGGGAGAAAACTAACCCAGAACACAAACTGTCTTGTCAGAAGGAAAACTGAGGTGGAATAGAAAGAGCATTACATGGGTATTTTCCCCCCAGTTATGTACAGTAAAGAAGAAACACACACAACCAAGTGGACTGAATCATGTGAAGAAAGTTTCTATTAACAGCAATCCTCAGATGTTTAAGACTGTCCAAACTTGACTCTGTATTCTTGGAAACCCTTCTGACAACAGTGTTCAGCACACACACAACTGTGCCAATTGTTGCATTTGTATTGCATTGAAATATCTTCCTTCTTGACAGAAGTGGTGTCTGCTGGGATTCAGCTGAGGTCTGATTTGCATATAGCAAAGTTACCGCACACGGTGGAAGTCAGTGCCATCTAGTGACATCTTTTTCAGCCATTTTCAAAGTATCTCGTCTTGAATTAAACACATAAGCTCCTCCCTCTCCTTGTTACTGTGTCAGATTAGGACTGTCCTTCCCTTCTTTCGTAAATAGTTACCTTATATTTTTATATCTATAGTATATTTATGTATTTTATATTTTTATGTTTAAGTTATTTTGTATTTACTTAGTTAAGTGTTTTACATACAACAAAATCTCTGAAATGTGTTTAAAGTAGAACTTGGTATTTTAGTGCCTCAAATTCAGGGATTTTTTTTATTTTTTTTATTTTTTAATTAGGATATAAATTAACATTTAAATATATATTTTTTTAAAATATTATTTCTAACTTATTGCCATAAAAATAAAAAATAAAATAAACAAAAATTTAAAAAGCTTCCAGGAACGTCCCAAGGGGGTAAGAAAGCCTTAGCAAGAAATATGGTAAAAATCAAGTTCTTTGCTATCTTTAGGCAGAATCTCAACAACAACAAACTAACAAACCCCCCTACTGTTCAACAGAAAGGAAATAAAAGAAATAATGAAACATCAGCAGTGATAATAGTTGTCACGTTTGCCAAACTCTTTTTAAGTAAAGGGCTCCAAAAACATAGATGAGTGCCTAAGATATTTACTATTAATAGCACAAAATGAAGAATTATCATAAACCACCTACATATGGTACAGGAAACGTGCTTCTTCCTGCAACTGAGACCATCTTCACCTCTCCTGCAAGGTTTGGGCAATACTCTCAGACACATGGTCTAATTTTTGTGTGGTCCTTTGGGGACCCAGGAGTTGGACTCAATGATTCTTGTGGGTCCCTTCCAAAATGGGATATTCTGTGACAGCACGCATCTTACATTTCTAAACACTTTGACATTACCAAGGAATTATCCATATAGAAATCTAATCTTAAAACACCCTAGAGAACAGACAAACCTTTGCCTTTTTGAAAAACTTGAGTAAGTAGCAGAAGTTTCAGCCCGAACCAGTTGTCGATCTTCCCTTCACATTACCCTTTCACTTTTTGCAGGAAGTTGAGGAAGCCCCTCAAACCTTTAACAATGTAAATAGGGATCAAACCACAAGCACTAGTTATATAAAGCTAGGATTAAAACTCCAAAAAGTTTACAAGGGTCAAAGAACATTAGAAATGCCCTAGGACTTTTTAACAAGATAAGGATCTGGACCATAGTAACGAATTCCCTTCCCATCCCGCAAAGTCTTTCCTGGTTCTCATCAAAACAGGAGGAACAAACTTGAAATTTAAGCATTATTTGCCTACTTTTGAGTGATTATTTTACCTGATTGTTTTGGTCCCTGATTAAAACTTCATCTTTCTAACAAGAAAGCAGAGATAAAGCATCAAATACTGGTATGACATTTCTGGCATAAACTTTGCCTTACTCAGCATGAACACAACTAGAAATTACCCTGACAGAAGCACATCCCTTAATGACCAATTTTGCTATCTAAGCTGGCTATGGATTCAGCCACTAGATGTCTTCACTATTCAGAACTGCAATCTGTGTTATTAGTATTTTGTCTTCGGTGGAATCCTCGTGTGTGGGTGGAGTTACACTCCAGTTTTCTTTCGTAAATATTTTTTAGTTACACCAGTTTGCAATATTTGTAAGGCTATTTCCTCACAAACATCAGTATGATTCTCATGAACATCATGGACTGGAACAGGCACTTCTAACTGGGAAGTTTTGGAAATTATACATATGTGTATATATATAATGTTCTAACAAATATCTATGTTAACGTAAGATTTTATAACTGCAGTATTTTCTTCCCTGGTTTCTATTTGTGGTTGTATTTGCATTATAAGCAGAAGTGGTGCTTGCATATATACTAAAACTGGAATGATACAGAGAAGATTAGCATGGCCCCTGCACAAGGATGACACACAAATTCATGAAGCATTCCAATTGCTGTATGTGACATTCCTGTTCAACCTTTGTTTGCTTCTAATTTTATGAAGAACATCCGCATTAGGTAAAATTTTTGAGAAGTTTCAGATGTTTTATAAATATTTAGAGGGAAAAGTGTCAAGTGCTGAAAAAAGAGCACACAAAATCCAAACCCCCATTACTTGGCTTTTACGTCATGAGCATGGGCTTGGAAATAGTTGACTCTATCTCTCATAGTGCAGGCTATCATAAATTTATACAAATTAAGACCATTCAGACATCTTGTTCTGACATCTAACAGCTCAGCTTCCTAATTTGATAAACTTTTATCAAACTAAGATTGAATTAGGGTAATACACAAAGACTGAAAAGTTTAATATACTATTGTGCATACTCTACCTCTGGTACACTGCTGCTTGTAAAATCGAAGTCTCAAGTGCAGAGCATCTTTTAAAAATAAAAATCACTGGCTCTATTTGTTTCACCCTTCTCTGGCTCCACATACAGTGTAAGATGCTTTGCCTTGAATTTCAGATCACTTCTGACATGTTGTGAAATGATCAAGCAGTTCACATTTCAGCCACAGAAAACCTACTGCGTAACCCATAAGATTTTTGCATAGTATATTGCTTCCCCACCCCTTTCTTCTGCAGTCTTGACAGAGAAGCTAGAAAAGGGAATCAGCTCAAACCTAACAGGATGCAAGAGGCCATCTGAACTGCATTTTTTAAACCTACAGGAACCTCTCATCTACCATGCCCAAAGAATGAAGTCTCCAGTCACGTTGATAAAAAATATCTTACTATACATCCTTCTAGTAATGCTGGCTCAAAGCAACTATCAAGTTTACGGTAAGATGAGGTCTTTTAATTTAACATATTTGTAGTAACTCAACATCGAGGGGAAAAAACAGAAACCAAAGCAATGCTTAACGTACCTTAGAGATAATCTCTATCTTATTATATTGCTATGTCTGAGACTCCTAACGTGATTAGAGATGATTATGACAACAATTGAAATATTAGGTACCTGGGTAGACCAGAACTCTTGTACTTGAGGACTGAATGCATCTTGTTTCGTGGCCAGAGGCTCTGCCTGCAAGAGGGGCCATGGAGTTCAAGCATTTGCTTGAAATCCAGGATTTCAACTAGCTCTAAACTGGACTCAGTTCACAAATTGTCCTTACCAGATAAGAAAGCATACCATTGATTGTTTAGCTTAACTCAGTCTTAATTTTGATCCCACTTTCAAATTTCAACCTCCATAGTTATTAAATGGAGAGGTTTTCCTATTTCAGACTGATGTGAGGAATACACTGTGCCTGATTTACTCCCAGTTTTATTTTTATTGCAGAGGCTATTTTGGTTCAAGTTCTTCCACACTCTTCTCATAAAGGAGACATAAATGTTACTATTGAAAGAAAGGAAGCCATATACATATGAGGTATGATGGCATGGACGCACTCAGCTGCTCTTGGTACATTTCGGGTGTATCAAACAATACAGATACCAAAATAACATTCGTAATAAGACACTGCTAAAATTACATAAACAAATTGAAATAGCTTTGTGAAGCTTAGTTGACATGCATGACTGACTGTGCAAACCTATAGCATCAAATAGCATTTTCATGAATAAAATACATCATAAATACTTGCAGGAAAGGTTAAATGAGCATCTGGAGCATCTGCCTGGGGAGGGAAATCCAAATATTTGGCTTAAAAGACACAAATTACTAGGTCAGTTAGATGCAGCTGTTTCTTAAATCAGAGTGTGGTCTGAGCTCAGGGACACTACTGAATTGCTTTACAGTTCATTTTCAAGTGACTAAACATCCTTTTGAAGATGTTGCACCCAGTGCTTATCATCTCCTTTCTACCTCAGTGGAAGCCTTCTCATCTTGTACAAGTTAACTACTGTTTCTGTTCACTTCAGTATGCCCGCCTGTGCTATCAGCTCCTCACAGTCACCTCTCTGCATTGTCCAGTTCAGTTTATTAATATAATGGGTGAACTCCCATATTCATATGCCAGGATCCAAGATACAGATTTTAAAACAGAATACCATTTGAATTACGCTGCTTACTGCATGAATCTTATTTATGTAGAATCTATTCCACTAGGTTTTACTCTCTGATCAACATCAAAATGATTTGAGGTCCTCTGAGAGCAATGCTAATTCCTTCTGCAGTCTTATGTTACTACAAATATCAGAATTGTATTTATAGAATTACAGAGAAAAAAAAATTGCAAGCCAGTCTCTCTCTATAGCTATATATACATATCTATATTTAAATCAGTGTTCTGTATTTACATTTTAGCCACAGGTTTCCAAACTTTTTTGACTTTTATTGCTTTTAAAAAGTAAACTGAAAGTTAAAGCCAAGTTATTTAAGCTTTGCTTGTTGCAAATCTACATAAAGTTTCCTGAACCCCTAACAGAAACCAAGTTCACAGTGGCAGATTTCATATACCAAGTCAATGCCAAGCCAATCTTTTTTATATTAGGGAAGGAGAACTAAACAAGTTTTGATAATTTACAAACAGATGGACCTTCCCTTCCTCCCACACCTAGCAATTTTAGTCCAGATAAACACTGCCTCTTCTGAAGGATGACAACATAGGTTGTTCCCACCCAGTTTCACTGAAAGTGGTTGTTGTAGTCTAGACAGTGTATATGAAGTCTATGCAGCATTTTACAATGACAAAAATAAAACCCAGCAAGTCTCCTGTCTTCCCAAGAAGCCCCAGCCAATAATTACATATGTGCACGTGTCCACTAGTGGCAGACAGTTCCACAAACACCACCTTCACCTATTGGCCCTCTCTGCAGCACAGTCTGCACATCCGAACGTTCAGCTAAGTCAAAGTTCTACATCCTCAAGTTTCAGTCCTTAAAATATAATGGTGTGTTTTCTGCACTTAAATAGCTTTCATCAAGGAATTGTTAAAAAAAAAAAAAAAAAAAAAAAAAATTTACACGGCTGTATTTTTAAGACACGGGGCAAAATAACTGAAAAGGATCAAAATTAAATTTCTGTTAGCTAAATAACATTCTTAGTCATTTTACATATATCACAATTTATTCTTTTCTAAAATATTTTCTAAATCATTCTTTGGAAGACTTTCTCTGAAGCTGGAAGAAGTCTGACAAAGAGCTATAGCCAGGAGTCACTTTCAAAGCCTTCTGTAGAGTTTCTCTTCCTTAGCACACCTTTCCTCAATTCAAGGAGGGAGTATATCTTTCCATGATTCCTCCTCACACCCTATTTCCTACTTCGTTAAATTCTACAGCAATTTTGGTAAAAGTAATGAAGTTATCAAGATCTTCATATTAAAGCTGAAAACCCCTACAAGTCAATGCACTTTCTGCTGTAGTTTTTTTGCTATAATCTGATTGGAATTAGAATCTTCCCAGAGAGTTGGACCTGAGCTGTAACTGTTGCTAGTGCTTTGCTGTGGTCATAGATAGACCCAAAAGTCAGATTTGAGCCTAACTGTAGCCATTTATTTCTCATGAATGATTGACATTTTACACTTCAGCCATTATCTGCCTTGGGAAATCATGCATATGACATTTTACCTCATCCCTTAGTCCTCTTCAAAAAAGCAGAGGAAAACAAAATAAAGATAAATCCTTTAAAACTAAATGTCTCTGAAATATCAATCAGTAAGTCTTAGTTACTGGACTTCTTAGATAACAAGGTGTGAATGACACCCTTTAGAATACAAAGATTAGAAAGCTCAATTTTTAGCTGTATTTTTTTTTTTTCCTCCTAATGGTTTGACTTAGATAAGTAGAAAGCTGTCTCCCATTCTCTTTGCTTAATGGATCATATCATGACTATGCTATTCTCTAGAGCATAAGGACAATGAGGAAAAAAATAAAAATATTTTTAATGATAAAGTTATTGTCAAGAGTATTTCATTATTGTACAAGTTATACAGTGCATGCTTTCTCTTGAAATCCTTATCCTAGCAGCACACAGAAAAATTTCCTTACCTGTAAAATGAACCCTAGGTTCAGTAGAGCTTGGCTTGCCGCAGCCTATCCAGGAACACACTCAAGTGACCTAAAATAAAATTTACTTTTGGTCAAACTGAATCTCAACATGTACTGCAAATTTGAAGGTGATATATAAATCTTCCATGTTACAGGTTCTTTTATCCTCTTGAAAACTGCCCATTGAAATATTTGCCATGAACACCCTTATACGTATATATATTTGTAAAACACTGAAAACTTCAGGCTTGGTATAAAACCTTGTAGCTAGTTTCAGGTCTCTACTCGTTACAGTATTCGATGAAGCATAATTCAATATATTTTGCAATGTGCTTGCACATGTACAATATAATTGGCAGATGTCTCTAACATTGACTACTCATAAGCCACAGCTGGATAGAAAAAAATTAAGATACACTGTAAGGGGAAAAGTATTCCAAGCCATGTTTGTGATCATTCACTAAGTATAGTTTATTGAGTGTTTCCTTCAAATGACAATCAATAAACAGAATGCAGAAGGTTCTATCTCCTTATCAGCTATTGATTTTTTTTTCCTTTTAAGAAATATACATCTCTTTTTGTCTCAGATATTATGGTGTATATTGTTATTTAAATCCCAAATCTTCACTGAGACCTAATGCTGTTGAATGTTCCTCCCAGCAATCTGTGAAAGATAAATTAAAATTTGTCTTAAATATTTTATTCTGCACAAAGGTCCAAAATCTTTTGGTTTTACATGTATTTTTTTCCACTGTTCACTATCCACATGAAGTTTTTTTGCTACGTGGTATTTGGCTTAGGAGATGAGAAAGTTTAACAAGAGATTATGGTGTGTGTTCTTTCTGAATTCACACACTTGGTTGTTAAAGATATTATATTTTTTAAAAAAAAAGTAATTAAAAAATATATCCCAATTTTTGTATTATTAAACTTCAAAATAATTGTAGCTGACAATTTCCTAAAGCCTGAATAAGTCCTTATTCAGTCATCTAGGTTTGTTTCTAGCCAAATAAACAAACAAACAAAATAATTCAACCATCATTCATTCACAAGTCACAGAGCATTAAAAAAAAAAAAAAAAAAAAAGGCAATTACAAGCATTTTTCATGTTCCAATCATTTTGTCATTGGAAGAAAAGAAAACAACCTAAAGCCCAATCATTTTACACCTCTAAAAGAAAGGTATTTTTGTAGGTCCTGAGGATGCTGTAAAAATATGTACAGAAAAGCAATCAGTAGCTTGTATAACTCCTGGTTAGCAAGTTCAAAAGGATCCTGTTCGACTGATTGGAGGAAAAAAAAAAAAAAGCAAACCCACTACTAACAACAACAACAACCCACTAAATCAAGTAATTGTGTTTAGCAACCATCCAGAGGCTGCTTGTAAGGGATTCACAAATGATAATTAAAAAATTAAATCAAATTTTAGTAAGTTAAATCTCTTCTCCCAGCTGTACAGCTACACTGAGGAGGGGATAAAAAAGTACAAACTAGAGGAAATGCAAGACCAAATAAGACCCTGGAAGAATAGGAGGCTTTATTTACTGGGGTTAATGGACAGAAGGCTGCCAAACTCTTTCACCTGCATCAGCAGATGGAAATGAAGGCTAAAAATCTACAGGTGTGTACAGGTCAATATCACATAACCTTCCACCTGAATGAGCCTCTGCTGGTCAGTGAGATGGGAGGACTCTTGCCTAGAAATCATGGGCTGGCAGCAATACGACTTCAATCAGCAACAAGTACAATTGAAGATCTCCCACATTGTTTTCCCAAAGCTCAGTGACATGGTACTCAGGTGGCCTTGTGAAGAAAGCAAGAGCATTGGACTCAGATCCACTAGGTGGCAGGAAATTTTGCTTCAGAAACGTAATTTTAGCAAACGTGGTTATGTTGTAGTTACACTAGCATGGTGAATGATCACGACCAGCTGATGAAGGAACAAAATTGTGGCAAATATTGGCATAGATATTTGGGAAAAAAATGGAACGCTTTAGGGCAATAGGTAACATCGGTAAGACATTTTGCTTTCCAACTATCCACACAACCAATGTTCATGAGTTCATGGGCGTAAGTACCCTATTGCAAGTGAATGCCATTGGATGCACAGAATTTGCTAAATGCTGACCAACAGCAGCAAAGTGCTAGCTATCCTACTGTGAACGTTATTAATACATTTCTGCTCAAAACTGACTATTATTGAGTGCTCTAGAATTTAATTCTGGTATTGAATAGTCTGAGATTTGTAGTAAAAGGGCTCACAAACTAGAGGTCATCTGAGCAAAGATTTTTAATCTCTTAATTTTTAATACCTACAAAACTTTTCTTAAAAATCTTTACTGTTTTTTTCCGCTCCCCTCTACCGACTGGAAGATACAGATACACCTACCATTTCTTGCTCCAGAGTTGCTAGCAACCACTCTCTTCAGTGCACAAGCACTCTGAGGATAGGGAGCTCTTGGATATCACATAGGTTTTATTACTTCTACTTATCCAAAGAATTCAAGCGCCACAAGAAACATAAACCTTTAATAAAAGGTCCAGACTTTCAATACTAAGACCCAGAGTAAAGGTGACATACCAGAGTTTGAACACTGAGTTTAACAAGCCTTTACAAAAGTGAAGAAAGAGATAGGATATATTTATAAATATAATTATTTTCATTATTTCAGTTATGACATATCACTACAAAACAAAAGCCTTTACTTTTGCGAAGTATCAAGAACTGTGAAGTAAACAATAACATGACATAAATCTAAAAGTAACAGAAAAGATCAGTGAGAAGGATGACAGGAAAACCTTCTAGGTATATGTTACATATTTTCTCTCCAAAGTTCAATTTCAGACTTGACTGAGATATAGAGTGATGTTTATATCGGAGGGAGAAAGTGGATTTTAACAATCTTCCTAAAAATGAAGGAACCAGTAAGTCTTCATTTATCTGCTATGAGCGTCCCATACAGAGATAAGATCTGAAAGTGGACAAGAGAAGTCTTGCATACAGAGAGAGAAAAGAAACTGATTAGTGTCATGGAGAGTATATAACAGACCCCACCACCACTATGATTTTTCTCACATTTTTTTCCTTTTCTAGGATTTGATAACAGTGATTGTCCAGTAGAAATTCAAGTACAAAGAAACTCTGAATACATAACTAATATTGGTAATTCCTTGATCATATACTGTCCAGTCCGTTACTGCAAGGAAAGGCCCTTCATCCAGTGGTGCAAGATAGAGGTGCATGGATGTGTGCCGCTGGAAGACAGCAAAACAGAATGGAATTCCACTGTTTTTATTCTGAAGTTTTTCGCCATTCACCAGAATGATAGCGGGATGTATCGCTGTCAAGCAGCAACGGGCAACTTTCTCAGCAAGAGCAACGAAATAAAGGTTATTGTTGAAGGTGAGGCCTCTTTGTTACCAAAAAAAAAAAAAAAAAAAATCCTTTTAAAGAAATGGATTCCATGTACAGGAAAGTTCAGTCATGCTGCATGATGGCTTCTCCCAGTAAGTTTGTCTGGTGCCATAGGAATAGCAGAAGATCAGTGGTGCTGGTACTTACCACATTCTTTATGCTTCTAACCTGCTTCTCGGTACTGGGGAAAGAATAAAATAAAGAAATAAAAGGAGGACCTGGAAGAGAAAAGCAAAGCTGCTGACACCAAATGGCCATTAGTGAGCTATTTGATTATTTAAAAATACTAGTTGAAGCAAAGAAAGACTGGTTATATGTTATTAAGGACTAGACAGGATACAAATAGTCACTTTTTCATCGTTGGCAATGCCACACAACAGCAAAGAGGACAAAATAATTCAAGGCTCTTATTCAGAATGATCTTGCAACAGAGAGATATAGTTTTGTACCCAAGAAGCTCAAGAGCTGTAAAGATCACAATACCTTTAAGTGCTCTTAAGCATTTAAGGGCAAGCGAGACATTCCTATTAATTTAGGCAGCTGGGATGCCAAGTCTAGATTATGTCAAGCTACATTTGCCCTCCTCAACATTGCTCTGCAGCTAGAAGGTGGTCTGTGTGGCCTTAGTGTCTTATTGACCCCAGGTGGCTGAGTTATAAAATTATTCTGTTGCTAGTTCCTCTCCTGGTAAGTTAATGGACTTTAATACCTTGTTTATTGACACAGGAAATGTTGTAGCAAAGGGAGCAACGTCAAAATTTATGGTTGTAATGTGATAGCAGACACAGTATTTCCCCAAATCACATGATACAGGTTTTCCTTGGATGTGAGAAGAGCAGAAGAGATCCCTGAGTAACTGGGATCAAATGGTATATTCACAAATATAATACCATGAATAAGTGATGTAATCAATCATTTGCAAAATATTTCTTCTCTTGGTCTATTTATTTGAATGCCAGAGGTCTGAAACATAGAACCGCTCTGTCAGCTGTGGGAGACCAACACTTCATTCCTTCTCTCCCAAAATATTGTGCCCTTTGCTGGATTTTTTTCCCTCTTCCACCATCAAGCTGAAGGAGAGGTTTGTCGAGACTTCAGGGTGTGGTGCAGAGTACACAAGTGCAGAGGAAAATACCAAGTTGCTGTTTCATTTCCCTGTCTTGTTTTTTGCTTTCAGAAATGTCTGAGAACATTATCACAACTTCATCAGAAAGTAAGTTCTGATTCTTATTTCCTTTATAAGATGAGGGAACTAATTTGTGTTGCTATAAATTTCTAAGTAGGTTGTTTTACACAGTCAGGACAAATTAAAACTCGTTGCTGAAGAACCATTGCTTTCTTCCCACTTGAACAAAATACAGTCTCTCAAGTGTCACAGTTTTCAAGCCCACAACTGTCCAGCAGATAACAGGGACAAAGCCAAACAAATCACCTCCTACACTTCCAATATGCTTTTTAATATCCCAGTGACATATGTGGCTTATACTTACTTAGGAATCACAGTACACCATCACTATAACGTACCCTGAAGTATGTTTTTTTATTCACAGTTGGTTATTGTTCCCAGTACAATTACTGTGAACAGCAACCCAAGCCCATATAGGGTTCATCTGCTTAATCTGTTCTGTGATGCTCTTTCTGCATTTCCTGAATCAGAAGGCAGCAAACCTCAAAACCATGCATCAAGAATCCTTCTTATTTGTAAGAAAGTTCAGTAACATAAATTAGGCATATGACTATCAATACCTTTCTCACACCATTTTCATTGCCACGTGTAGGATGCAAAGACAGTTCCTACATTCTAATGCATTTCTCCTGGCAGCACTCTTCTCCCCCTCCTACTCTTTTGTTGTTTTTGTTTGTTCGTTTGGTTTTCCTGCCATGCTTCAAATGAAATCCACAATTAAGCTCAAAGGCCCATGACTTAAAAGGTTGTAACTTAGAAGTGTCCTAAACTTAACTTAAAGTTAGACCCTTAAAATGATTTATTTGCTGAATGATGCCATGTGCGTATACTATAACAGCATTCATTTCCAGGCTTGATCATCACATATTTTCACAGCTGACACAAACCTGTCAAAAAGCTTCTTATTTTTGTTGTTGCTGTTGTTTACATTGCAAAGACTACAGAAAAAGAAGAAGAAAGACCATAATGTTAAAATATATTGGAAGTTTAGTGCAGTGCTTTAATTCTGATCCTTTGTTTCTGCCAGCTTTGTGCCATGCATCATTCTTCAATGACACTTTCCATGCACTTTTCCTTCCAGTACCTTCATACTTGGTAATATACCAATGAAGATGGTTATCCTGTGAACTGATTGCTCTACCAAGCTACAGAATGCTTTAGTTATATTAAGAAGTCAGTTGCATCAGAAAGAAGTAATGCTAAAAAAAAAAAAAAGTTAAATATTATTATATTATTTTATGCTAATACATGTTAATGCAATTTTAGATACCACTAGTATATCAGAAGAGTCCCAAGAACCTGGAAAAAACAAGATATTGCACATTATTTATTCTTCAGTATCCGTGGGTCTATGTTGTCCATTCATCTTCATATGCATGTTTTCATGTCTCAGAAGGTACCATGGTGAGGAATTTTACCATATAATATTTTCTTAATGTGTATTTCATTACACTCCTTTTCACAGTTTAAAGTTTCATTTCAAAGCTCTAATGAAATCCCCTAGTAATTACCCCAGTTAATTTCTAAGATGTCCTTGTCAAGTGCACCAGTTAGGGTACTGAATTTTTAAAAAATTAATTTGTTCCAAGTATTGTTCCCTTCCAGAGAGACAGGAATGGAAGTAAAGTAAGAGCAAATCAAATACTCAGACTTTATAATAATTGGAATTCTTTTTACTGTTTTTTGAACATCAAGTTAGAAATAAATAGGACTGTTAGCCATATAAATGCAATCAAATTTTATTTAGTTATTTTTCTGTATTTCTACATTTCTTTCTGAAGTATCAACTTGTTACAGCATTAATCTGTCCTGTTTTATGGGAACTCTTACACAGCTGCTATGCTCTAAATCAAGAGTGGATTTTGGAGTTCCCCATATCTTAATTTAACTGAAGTGATTATTTGCCTATTATAATCTGATGGATTATTTTATTTTAGGAAAATGAAATTATTTCCTCTTCCAACAAATTTAGCATGTTTTCTTATAAGGTGGCTTGGGTATTTTTCCATGCCTTTTCACTGAATAGAGAGAAAACTAGTCAGAAGTACACTGGAAATTTCTCTATTCCTCTTCAGAGAAGCTCTGAGGAGCACAGAAGTGCATTCTATAAACATATTGTTTTATGTTGATTTGTTTTTATCAGAGCAGCAATTCCTAAATCCCATTTGGAAATATTTTTTTTATTCTTTGAGATGTACTCAATAAGGGAAGGACTGCTTTACTAGTTAATACTCTTTCCACGAGCAGAAAGGCATTATCTCAATGCTTATTTATCGAAACATCCTTGTTTGTTTTTTTCTTCTTAGCAAAACAAAAGAGAACTCCATTAACGCCACAGAGACTAGAGAGCCTGGTATGTTTAAATTTTGCCATTACTGAAACCTGAAACTGCATAACCATATACTGAGAACAGATCTTCATGTACTATAAAATGTGGAGTACGATCAGGGGCAGATTTAGTGACCCTCTTGGTGCCTGGACAGAATGACTTCCCTGGTGTGAGATGTACCTTGGTTGAGCTGAAGGAAGGAATTGAGAGTTGTAGCCACGAAAGTACTTTAGGCATCTAAACTCCTATTAAAATGTATTAATTTGTAGGACCATTCCAGTAAGAATTTAGGCACATCTGTTGATGTACCTGTGTTGATCTGGTTTTGACTGTCTGCATAAGACAAATGACGCACAGAGTAAGGAAAATGATTGAAAAGACTTTCCTGTGTGGCTAACATGAACTCACTCAGCTCTTGTAATCAGTTCTAGAGAAATTAAATGGGCAGAAGGCAGAACATGAAAGATGCCACAGGAGCTGACAGCTATCAGCCACAAGAGAAGTATTGGCAGGGATCGAAGGCCACCAAACAGATTGCAGAGCTCCCAAAGGGAGAGGTGGGAGAAAGAAAATTAAAAGCAGTATATTCTAAGTGGTTAGAAAGATGTATGTCACAGAGGATTTCTTTAGAGAAAGATGAATTTATGGAGGAATTTTCAGATTTTGGGAGAAGGAGAAAGATTTATTTGGAGAAAAACAAGACAAAGAGGATTAGAGGCAAGAGATCAGGAAATGGGAGAATGGGTGTAATCGGGATAAGATAGTTTGGGGTTTGGAGGTGAAAGTAAAAAAGATTTAGTAGGACTGGAAGGAAAAGCCTGAAAGAGTGGCATAGAAGTGCTCTCACAAGGATAAATCAGTTTTTCCTTAAGTTGAAATCATGCAACGAAAGACATGACTGAATTTGGGAAGGGAAATGGAGAAAGGCTAGGGATAAATGTGTGGTTTCTAACTTATTTTAAAGATCAACAGAGAATCCAATGATCAGATGAATCTAATGCACCTGAGTTCAAAAGCAGTTTTAAAGGGATACAGCAAAATGAATAAAATCTTCTATGCTCCCTATTTAGCAATATTTAGCAATAACCAGATATGCACAGAGCTATACCCTGTTCTGCTTTTTGCAGGTCAGAAGTCCAGCAGCTGTTCCATCCCACACTGCTGGGACAACTCAAGCTTCAGATGAAAGCTCTTTGCTTTACTGCTCCATGGCTAGCCCACAGCAGCTCTTGCTTTCCAACCCAATTTATGACAACGATGTTCCTCACTGGAATGCTAAGAGGACAGCACCTAATTCACCTAATGATCCTTCCATCCCAGCTTCACCCCAAAGCCCAGATGTCCTCATATATGCTACACTAAATCATTCTGCTTCTGCAGGAAAATGCCAGAGAAGGGAACTGTCTGTAGAAAATGAATTTACAGAATATGCCTCCATTAATGTAAATAAATAAATATGACAAGGACTTCTCCAGACTACCATTTTGCATGCTGTCTCAGATCTAGCTTCCCTCTGGGATGCTGTTCCTTTATCTTCCAGGAAAACTTCCTTTTTTTTTTTTAGAAGAACCTGTGGATGCTCCCCACTACATACCGGAATTCAAAACACAGTCCATGTCATGTGAAGGGGTGGGCATTTCTATTGTGTATTTGTCTCTTAAAGGGGGGAATCAAAAGAAACAGTCAGCTTTCTCGTTCTTCTTTTGTTCAGGACTCTGCTTCTAGTTTGACCTTGATTTGGTTGTGGTTTGAATATAGACAAAGGAGAAGAGAAGGAGAGGTTTTTCCTAGAATATAAACACGTAAAATGAATCCATAAGGAAGACAATACTGAGACAGATTAATTCCTCCCAAGTAAATGCTAAGAATGTGTGTTGGACATTTTTTTTTCGGAGTTTCTAAGGTAATCCTTCCAAGGATTCTGTTTTTCATTCCAGTTTGTCTCCTCGAAAAATTATCTGAACACCATGAATGTCTAATCCTCATATTAGCCAAAATCTTGTTAACACCCATTTGTTTGTTTCTCATGGGGAACAGGAGAAGGAAAAGGTTGTTTTCCTTTTACAAAGAAGTCACACATTGTGTGACAAAACGTCAAAATACAGCATTCTCTTTTTCGCTATTGGTGCCATGATTGGTTAGTTAAGTTAATGCGTATTGCTTTTGTCCATGATGAATCAATGGAAATAAATGATGAGCGGAGACCGACCACAGTCAAAATCAAAAACTTTTGTTCACGAGTAGCTGTGTGAAACTGTGTCATGCTAAGCTTGCCTCCCAACACATGCTCAGGTTCGTGGGAAAGATAAAAATGATATAAAGACCAAGGCACCGTTTGAAGTTTGAGAAGAATGCTCACACCCTTCTATTGCAGCACTGTGCAGCTAGAGCTTGGATACCACACATCTGCTCCTGCAAAATAATGCTCTGAAAAATTACTCTTAACAACTTTTGCACCAAGAGGTTTACAGAAGCAAATGGGCAGTCTTCAAATTGGTTAAAAATTCAGACCACAGTTGAAACGGAAGGATATACCAGTCCTCAGGGTGCACATACACACCAGATGATTTGTGCTCAACTTTGTGGAAGAAAGTAAGGCTCCTCTGTCTTCATATTTTACCTTGGTACAGTTCCAGATAACACCAAAGCTGTTATCAGATACACATTAACCCTGATATATGGATAATTTAGATGGTTTATTATGCTTATGGCTCACTTGTACTTCACCCCTCTCCATCTCCTCCAAACCCAGTCATGGTATCTGTGTGGAGAAAAATCAATGGATTTCTGCACTGGTAATTAGTTCAGGCCACGAGGTATGTTGACATTTTTGGTTTTATTTTGGAAATATAGAACTTATCAATCCAATAAATCACTGATAATCCTCATTAAAAATGAAAAAAAAAAAGTGGAAAATTATCTCAGAAAAATTCATTTTGCTGTGTTTTAGTGGGTCAGTTGGAGACTAATTATTTTAAGTGAGGGACTGGGAAACTTCAAGCAGGTTAGGTATGAAATAGACAATTAATTGCATTTATTGTTCAGCTCACAGAGGCAAAAATATTTGTATAGATTTCAGAATACAAAGAAACTGTTTCTCTGAAAGAGCTTCTACCTAAGTGGTCTTAAACTGAAAAACAAGGACAGCCATTCAGTGAAGAGAAAGCCTCAGCAAAAGGCATCAAACTTCTCTAATGTCTTTCTACAACCTGGACACTGGCCTTGCAGGCAGAAGGGGAAAAGGCCATCCTTCCAGAAACAAGTACAAGTGAAACCATATGATTCTCACAGATGTTTTGCAATATAAATACTCTGCTCATGCCACAGTACATAGAGACGAGTCCAAAGTCCCTCTGAGAGGTGAGGGGGTGCTGGGTTACAGGCAGGTTATCTGTGTGACTTCCCAGCCAGCTCTGATGTGCATTCATCTGGGCACACACAGCTTTCCCTCTGTCACCCCAGACAGCTGAAAGCATCAGCAGCTCTGCTCAGAGCAGCCCCAGGATGACGCCCTGTTGACCAAGAGCTACGAGACTGAGCGCATGCATGAGAAGTACTGCACAACCCCCAGCTGCAATGCTAGTGAGATCTAAACGTGACACATTTTACCCTTACAGAAAGGCTTGGCTTAAGAAGAGGTCCCCAGAGAGCCAGGTTTGATTTGGGAGATTAGATTTTTGTAGATAAACAGGAAGCACCTCACCACCTTACCATCAAATGTGCTAGCATAGAAAAGCAAAGCACAGGAGTCTGTGGTAGGTTCTTTTTTTTTTTTTTTTTTTTTTTTTTTTTTAAGCAAATACATCGAGATTCTGTCTTTTGAAGGAGAGAAGCAAGAAGTGCTGACTGAAACCATCTACCATTTAAGGTGCAAATAATTAATTCAGGTCAAATACAGAATCATTCAGTTTTCAGTCTTTTAAAAGAAATGAAAAATTTGTTATTTCCACCCATGCAATTAAACTGGTCAGTAGACAGAAGGACTGCGTACCATTGCAGTCACAAATTTTCATGTTCATCTTAATCATCTAGCGCACCTCTCAGTAACATGATGGTTACATTTGAGACATCACACCTAGCATCAGTTGTGTTAAGGCTCAGTGGATGGCCTTCTAATTTTCTGGAGCAGCATCCTACTGAAGGGGCAGGACACCAGTGGAAGCGACGCAGTCTCACAACTTGTAGCATGTGCTCGGTGTGTGACTGAAAGGAGCCAATACCAGTGTTAAATCATCCACACAATCACTATAACCCATTGAAGAAAGCAAACAGGCATGGGATACATTCTGTGGGGAATGTACAGCACCTGTGCAGCCTCCCCAAGATGTAGTCCAGCCTATACCACATAATTTTCTACTTCTTGACTTCCCTTTTCTATTTTTGCACCAAATACACGGTGCAGGTATAGTCACACAGGAAGCCCAAAAAACACAAAGCTGTGCTGCTCTGTTACACCCACACACAAGCATGGAAGGAAAAGAGCAAAGTCTGTGGAGCTGAAGGATGACTGTAAGTGCACATTACTGCTCTTCATCATGATCCAGTGACCCTTTCCTGCAGGGAAGGAACATATAGCTGCACTGCCTGGTTACTCCCTCCTGAGCAAGGCCACACAGCACGTCTTTGACAAGCTTAGATGGAACAAATGGGTTCTTAGACTGTAAAACACACCAACCCTTCTAGTTTCACTTTCTCCAGTTATTCCCTCAAAGACTCTTGCTTCTAAGAAATATGTATATATATATATATATATATATATATATATATATATATAACAGTGTGAAATTTATCTATTTGCCTACTCTTGGGCCCCAAAGATCTATCAGATGGGACTGCTTCTGGCAAACAACAAACTTTGCCATACTGCTAGATCAAGCAACAGCTTGCCAAGCCTTGCTTCTCCAATTACCTGTTTTGCAATATTTCTCCCCCACACCTCCACAATATTCTGCACCCCATTTTGTATAATAAAGTGCACAAGTAGTGAGGAGTGTGCAGAAGGAAGTGCTACAGCTAAAACTACTTGAAAAATTAAGTTTACATCTCTGTGTAAAAGGCATAATCTTGCATCTGGGATCTTCCCCAAATCCACTGCTACATTCCCTAGGTCTCCCTGTAATCCATGTCCTCAGAGGAAACAGGGCACACAAGCACAGGGCTGAGCCCAGGCACCAGGCCACACCACCAGGCTGAGTACACAAGCAGGCTGAGGGGAGAGGCAAGCATCCATTTCCACGCCTGGCCTGTTCCCTAGCCTGCTCCCTACAGTGAGTTCCCCAGTCTGTGGCCTCCACAGATGTGTTTCCCTACCCTGTTTCAGATCAACAAACACCAGCCCAGGCAAATGGGGACCACAGACAGTGGCCAGGGATGAGAGACAGGAGCAGATCTCAGGGGAAAACAGAGCAGGAAAAGCATATCTGAAGGGGTGTGCAGAAAAGGATCGCTAAGGAGGACCACAGGCACTTAGCAGACAGCAGAGTTTTCTGCAGAGCTTGAGATGTAAGCAACTGCGTCTCCCTCAGTACAGGCAAGAATTTGTGAGGTGAAGAACCCTCATTTTTGAGCGAGTTTTAAGTGATGACTAGTATTAAAAAAAAAAAAAAAGAAAACAAACAAACAAAAAAACCTACACCGGAGGCAGGCCTGCTCACGTGCAGTTCCTGCTCACCTAATGAAATGGAAATGCCTAGGAACCAAGCCCAGAGGGTGGATGGTTTCCATCCACACAGGCCAGTGGTATGTCATCCGTGTGAATCAGCTGCACTAATACCCTTTCAGTTTCACACAAGTGATCTTACTATGTCTTCTACGTTCCTAACCACTGTAGTTTACTACCTAGCCTGAACCCCAGCTTCAAAGTCCTATTCCGCTTTCTCCCTTCCCAATGTACACACACACCTCCAGGGATCCACAAATAGAATACTGCTGCCATAGTTACTGTAACATAGATAAAGAAATGGAAAATCAATATTGGAAACATCATTAAGAGACTGATCTTTTAACTGTTATGAATCTTGGCCTGTGAGACAGAGGACTTCATGTTATAATGAACCTGTTTAGTTATAGATGTTTTGTGTCATTGATTTTAGTCTTTGTGTTAAGAGGAGACTTGCTTGGTCAACTGTCCAAGTTTGCAGTATAGAATATGCTTGGCATGAGATGTCAGCCAGCTGAGAACCTGAGAGTGATCATTTCGCATCAACTCAAGAGTAGCACTTAGCTGCCTTAAGCTAGTGCTGTGGCAGCTAGATTTTCATCAAGTGACCTTTATTCACAGATAAACAATCTCTCTTTTAAGGTGAGATTTTCTAGATGAGCCAATTAATATGCATTACTTACTACATGTCTCTGTGCATAGTTTTTCTAGGACTCCACTCAACACCAATGCTGTGCCATTTGCTGCAGCTCAGCCACCACCACTGCTGAGACAAAAACCTTCCCTCTGAGAGTGAATCACATGCTCGGCTTTCATTCTGCACCTTTGGAAGGGGGAAAAGTAGTCAGAGGCAGGCACATTCAACAAATACATTACAAAAAGGAACTTTATGATACTGTGGTTAGAAACTGACAGTAACTAACAAATAAACTCTCCCATATATCCCAGGAAGAAATTGTGGTTGAGTGCACTGACACCCAACACCTACTAAAAATCAAGCTGCCTTGGCTTAAACAACCTTCTATCTAGGTCTTTCCATCTGAAACTGTGGCTAATGATATTTTCTGTAGACTACTTACCAGCTGCCCCCCCCGCCCTCCCCAGCTGGGTCAGTATTGGTAGGAAGGCACACCTACTGTGTATGTAGCATTTCTACACAGAGCCAGATGCACCAGCATGTATCTGGTGACTGAGACCTGCAACCGTGACCACATCTCACCAGGTCTCAGCACCGTTCACTTTCCGTTCACAAAGAACCAGATCTCTACCTAACACAAAGGGATTCAGCACGACCAGAAGCTATGGAGCTACTTCACCTGGCACCAGATGGTGAGTAGATGTTTAAGTTTTACAGACAACAATTCTTCAAACAGGGCCCAAGATAATCCATAAAGTCACTACTCAGATTTCTGGGTGCAGTCTCAAGGGTTTAATGGATTAGCTTTGCCTTCTCTCATGTAACCTATTCTAAAACAATTTCTGCCTCTGTAAGAGGGATGTGTTTGTCAACTTTGTGTGCACTGAGAAATTCACCTACTTTCAACCATTTCTGGATTACGGGAAGGATGGTGAAGCAGAGGTGGATTCTGGTATTTTTTCCCCATTTCTCAAGCTGTTAATACCCAGAAATATACTACTAAACTTCATATTAGGGATTTAGCCTCACTTTGCTGCATTTTCACAAATTCTGCAGAGAGGCCCAGAATCTTTTGGAAATGTCATCTCATTTAAATTTAATAACATAAAAATAAAAATAAAAATTAAATAACTACTTTTGTCCATGCCGTAGTCATTGACAGCTGTGGTTTTCTGGAAGCAGTAACTTCAGTAGACCTCTATTTTCTCAAGAAATTCGCATTTAAAAGATAACTACAGTAGCAGCCTCTGACACAGTACAAGAATAAGAAGCAAAAGCTCACCTTACGTAATTTGTGGTTACAGTATCACTATCAGCTCCTCAGCCAGGGACCTCACAGTTGCACACAATGGTTGGTTATCTCGCTCAGGGGCTGAAAAACCCAGTGATCTAGCAGCTTCCTCTTCTCTGCCTGTCTGGCAACGGGCTTTAAGTGGTCTCACATGTAAGCATGCAATGGAAAGCAACATGTGCTTTGATTTTAGACACCTACTTTTCTTGATGAAACAAAGGTTGAGTAGAAACAGTTTTCAGTGCCCACACAAGGCTCTCATCTTCCAGGGTGGTGTTTCTTCTTTTTCTTGGAGGGGCTTCAGAGCTCTAAGTCTATGAAAGAGTTAAAAAAAAATACAAAAAAAAAAAAAAAAAAAAGACAAGACAGAGACAAGACAAAACTGTGAAAGTGCTCTGGCTGATCTCACATTAAGGGATAGGGTGCCAAGAAACAAGTTCAGAATGGAAGTGAACAAAAGCAGAGAAAAAACTCACCCTGAAATCCTGAGGACATCACATTTCTCTGCAAAAGTCTTCCAGTGGTGCAGCCCTTGCTGAAGTTTAGATTTCTACTGAGCTGTACAAGCTGATAAGTTCATAGGGAGAGATTTTAACAGTTTCAGGTGGCTTCATTTTTTCCTCTTCTGAAGAATTTTGCAGTGTTGGTCTGTTGGCAAGAGGATACCTGGTATCAGAATTAGCACTGCAGCATCTTTCACTAGCAGAGAAGACCCTGGGAACTTTTTTCCTAGTAAGAAAGAGAAGAAACATAGGTCAACCCTGAAGTAGCTTTTGGAACACATTTCTCAACATGCTGTACAAAAATGCACCCATTTCATATAAAGGAAATGTGTTAACTGCTTGGAAATCAGACAATTTCTGGCTCAGTTCCAATAATGAAACAGAACTGCCTTCTTGAGAGCCATATGATCCCATGTTTGGCTCTAACACTAAATAGGGTGTGTGCACTCTTGACAAAGCCACACAGAGCTATACTTAAGATCACAGATCTCACCTGGATAGGGCCCTCTGGCCACCCCACAGGTCCAGCCTGCACTTCATCTGGAGTGAACTTCACAAGTGCACGCTGGGTGCTTTTCAGACCTCTGCCTTTCCTGTCTATAAAATTGAAGAAATGACTTTTGCAGAGTAAAAGCGAAGAGAAAAATGGCTGGGAAGGACAACATGACCCAAGGCAAGATCACAGTACTGAAAGCCATTGCAAGCCGTTATCTGTGAGAAGAGGCCGACCCCCATCTCCCCACACTTTCCTTTCAGGAAGTTGTAGAAAGCAATAAGGTCTGCCCTGAGTCTCCTCTTCTACAGACGAAACAACCCCAGTTCCCTCAGCCGCTCCTCATAGGACTTGTGGTACAGGCCCTTCACCAGCTGGAAGAGCCTCGATCTCCAGCACCTCGATGTCTCTTCATTTTATAATGACACAAATAGAAGCTTTTCCTATCATTTAGCCTAAACATCCTTCCATGAACCTAGAACCATTACTTTCTATTCTATTTCAAGTGGAAATGGAGAACATTTTCTCCTATCCTCTTTACAGGTGTGCATTTGTATATTTGAAGACACCACACCTCACACTAGACTGAATGACCACATATCTTTCAACAGACCCACCAACAGTTTTGCTTTCATTCTCTCTACTGTCTCGAATTGGTTGACATCTTTCTTGAGGCACAATGACTGAAAAAGCAGAGTCACTACCTTCTAAGATTCTATTTTTCTGCATTATCAACACAGTTCTCAAATAATTCCTTATTTGAGAAAATAATAATAACAACCATAATAATAACACCAACAATAAAGTTGTGTCCTGTGCTAGATAAAAGATTGTGAATTCATTGATTTGGAAACAGCACTCCTGCTCCAGAAAACAGACAGGTTAGCAAGCTTTGACCATAGCATTATAAAATCAGTTATAAGGTCATAATGTTGAGGGACGTATAGGTTCTTTACACATATAAAAATCAAATTTCAAATTATACACATTTATTTTGTCAGGAGTTGTGACAATCCTGAGCCTGGACACACCTGCCAATACCTACTGCAGAGACTGGAAAGAGGAGCCAGCACCGTATCTTCTTCCTTCCCCTGAAGAGGTGACATAACTTTTTACCTTGCAAATCAGATAAACACATACTGATTAGGCTAAATACATAAATGAGCTCTTTCAGAGGTGCATCTGCATTCAGATATAGTAGTGATAGGAAAAGGAGTAACAGTTTTAAACTAAAAGAGGGTAGATTAGACATTAGGAAGAAATTCTTTGCTCCGAGAGCAGTGAGGCCCTGGAACAGGTTATGTAATCCACATCCTCTCCACCTCCTGGAGGGTGTGCTACCCACTTCTGTCTTGAACACCTAGGTGCTGACCCCCTCAGGAGCTGATGCCCTGTCCCCAGGAAGGCACCTGATGCCCAGGGCAGCCAGGACCTGCCCTAACACCCAGGGAGCCCCCTGCCCACTGCCCCTGAGGAATGCAGGGGAAATCACCTGCCTTTCTACATCTCTGCTGGTAGGTATGTGGTGATTTTCCCAGGGAAGAGGGCAGGTGGAAGAGGAAGAGGATATAAATAATAGAGACACATCAATCTCCTGTTTTTACTTTATCTCATTACCACAAAGGGTAAGGTGGAAAGTACCAGACTTTTAAAAAACACTATTGTCTTTCATTTTCTATATGAATGGAAATTTTGGATGAATGTGTCAAAGCACTCTACTTCCTCTAGGAACTGTTCTTACAGTGTAGTACTAAAAATCCTGATAATCTGACAAGGCTTGCAACCTTCCCTGAAGATTGGAGCTGGTCAGGATTGCTTTCTCTATATAAAGTATCTGGTGAGTAGGCAGCACTCAGTGGCATAGTGCCACTGCCTGGGTAAAGTTCACCATCCTAACCTAATAGTTATTTCCAAACAGTGAGGGTAAAGACTCACAAAAAATAAAATAAAATAAAATAAAATAAAATAAAATAAAATAAAATAAAAAAATTATAGAAATAAAAATAAAAAATTGGAAGCTTAGTTGTTTAGCAACTATCAAAGGTGAAATGTTGAAGTACTAGTCTAGATGAGGCTGGAATCAGCAAGAAAAACCTTTGCTACCCAGCCATGTTCTGGAAAAGAGAGGTCAAGCCTGAGGAGGCAGGAGCGTTGTGTCCACTTGGCTAAGAGGGCAGAATGCTTGTCGTGCCTCGCTTGTCTTTCCCCCAGAGCATACTGCATCCTGCCTCTCTTCTGAGCTTTTTATTTATTTTTTAAGTGTTAGCTATTGGGCAGAAGACAAGTTTTGCTAACCACTAGATGGCAGAAAGCAGCAGGGATTGAGCATGGGCACAGCTGTGTCCAGCAGGACCCCCAGATACCCCAGGCCACTGTGCCCCCGCTGCCAGCCAAAGCTGCACAGTAGTTCTCCTCTGTGCTCCTAAATTCAACAGGTGCTGTGCTACACCCAGCAAACCTCAAATTTATTTCCTCTCTTTTTTTTATTTTATTTTTGGGGGGGTGAGGGGTGGGGAGAGAGATATTTTGGGGGTTCTTTCGTTTCGCTTTGTATTCTCACAGTGCTCAAAGAAGATGTGCCACCTATTTTGAGATGGCACTGAAGTGTGGCATGGTGGCTGTGTGTGAGCAGTCTGATCTTTTTAGGAGAAAGCAGGTGTTTTTTTGCAGTTCTTTGGAAGACAGGACAGTGTGCCACCAGACTAACGTGGCTTTCATTGATTAAGAACAAGACAAAACTTATGTTCCTTAAATTATATCCTCAATTGCTCACCCTTTTGTGCCTTATTCTCCTGAAATGCTATTTGCCCAAAGAGAAAATCCCACAAAAATGTTCAAGTTTCAGAGTTAAGCATATTTACTCCACACAGTTTTTAACACTATTTGAATTTTCCCTGATTTTTACATTAATTTTCCCAACCAAAGAACACCAAGTGCAGTGAGTGACGACAAATCCATTTTATGATATGTATTCACTTTCAAGACTTTTCTCAAAGTCTATGCTTTTTAAATACTCTGGTGTTAGTGAGAGTCCTT
The DNA here is from genome assembly GCA_011074415.1 of Stictonetta naevosa. Classification (NCBI taxonomy): domain Eukaryota; kingdom Metazoa; phylum Chordata; class Aves; order Anseriformes; family Anatidae; genus Stictonetta; species Stictonetta naevosa. The sequence continues at coordinate 89,857,689 of CM021697.1, read as the reverse complement.
GACATCTAAAAATTTATATTCCAAACAGAAACAGAGCAAAGCTCTTCTTATTAATACCTGCGTCATCTCCTATCTCTCTTGATCCAGAGGAGCCCCCTACGAAGATGAAAGTTCTCCCATCTCTGCCCTGAGCCCTTCCTGTGCCTGGCTACATGAAGCCAAGGCAAGGAGTTGCACACCTTTCATTTTGGTGACTCTCTGAATGCCAGAGCTCCCAGTCCCTACCCTGTTAACAGGCTGCCTTAACTGCAGAGCTTGCCTCTACTTGGCTGTCCCAAATTAACTGCTAAAATAATGGACTTTCCATGGATTTTCTTACAAGAATGTGTCAATACTGACTACACTTCTGCATTTTCTGTTCCCTTCTAGCTTCGTATCTGACAAATACAAGGTTTCAAAACATGTTCATTTTTCCTCAGTTTCTTTTTCTTTAAGAACGTAACTAAAAGAAAATAAAACCTTATCTGCCACACAGGACATAATCAAATATATCCAAACAGACCTTGTCATCTTCCCACTGGACCTAGACTCTGGTGTGTGATTCATCCCACCTGCTGCAGACACCTGAAGTAGAACATTGAATCTGTGCAATATCAACAGGCCCCCTTAAGACTCATGGAAGGAAAATGAATCATATAACAATTCATGCATGTTACCGTTAAGTGGGCATTGAATCACACCATAAAAAGTCTGATTCACCCCCAAGCAGTGAAGAAAGCCTTCCCACCCACAGTGGGTCCCAGTGACTTGGCTATGCACTTCACCAAGGAGAACACAACCTTCTTCGTCCTGCTGTTCTATGCTTATTTTCCATCATCCACAAGCCTCCTTTCCATCTGTAGTGAAGTGCTCCACCTGGATAAACTCAGGTAGGTTTAAGAAACATATCTGCTCACCTGATCTATATGCTAGGTCTGAGTTCAATGCATTTGAGTCTAGATCCAGAACTGAAGATCCTCAGTTAACATTAATTTGTGGATGTCCTGTTACAACAATAGATAAAAAACTGAGCAAGAAGCAAAGGTACCATGAGCTGCTGCATAAAGTACTTGTCTCAACCTGTCAGAAACAAAGGAGCGAAAGAAACCACTCTGTAGCATTATTCCAAAGAGTTCAGAGGCACCAGTGAGTGTGACGGGCAACACGAGGAAGGTACCAACGTGAGAGCTGGAGCACATCCCTCCGTAACATAGAACGGAGTCACCTTCTTCCCCCTGAACATGAAGGTGGCAGCAAAGAGAAGTCAAAGATTTGTATGAGACAAAGGCTTCAGTCCAGCCCTTAGGCTTCTGTTTCTCTGATCCTTGTAGTATCTACATCAAGATCACAAGCTTTTAGGTAAACAGAGAAAAGTAGGATGTGTCTGACATAATAGTTTTCATGCTAGGTAATAACGACTACAAAGGTTAGTGGTGGTGAGAGATTGGATCCCAGCTTTCTGTCACACAGAAAAAATAGTTTGGTTACAGCTGTTCCCCAGGATATTCTGGCATAAACAATTCCTGAGAAGAACTCATAGAAGAAGAATTCACAAAGATGAATGGGAAGGAAGAAAATTAATAATAAGATCAAATAATATTTTTTATAGTTTTGTTTTTGCCTAAACACAGAACATTCCAGGGTAGCTGGAGCTAGTGGAGCAGACATACCATATTAGCAGTAGCAACTGCAGTTAACCCCTTCCCATCATGGAAAAGGACAATTCCTATATAATATATGGAGGTAGGGAAAATTCCCTGGCATGATTTACTGTTAGAGCAGCCCTATTAAAATCACTGAAACATAACCATTAGAAACACACAGCAAGCATCAATGTGGAGAGGAAAAGAAAACCATGGACTAAATCCTGACCTATTCCTTCTCCCCGTCTTCCTTACCCATAAACAGAGCTCCTGGAAAAGCCATCAGAGTGATGTCCATGAAGTCAGGGGACTGGTAGGCCAGTCACTTAGCCCCCTTTTACAAATTACAGAAATGGAGGTGAAAGATGCAAAAAAGGAGGCAAAAAGTAAAAGATTTACTCAGGGTCCACCAAGTAGATCAGCACAATCACATGTAAGAGGAGCAGAGCCTATGGTTTGTAGTAGGCCCTTGGGATCAGCAGCAGGACTGCCAAGTGAGAGATACCTCCCTGCAATTACTAGCCTGATCCTGTAAAATGCCTTACCCAAAGGACTGTCCCAGCAAGGCACACAAAGTACATCTTTCTATAATCAGAAAACACACTTCTTGCATTTAACTATCACTTATATCCCAAAGAATAGAAAAATAAACATACCCTATGACAGGGCCCCAGCGAACTGTAATTTGCCCTTATACAAAGGAGGAAAGTTATAAATTTAAGCCTGAAAATTTTAACATGATGTCTAAAATTAATCTCCCTAGCATTCTCATAGTTCTTTTTCCATAAATAAACATCCTTTAGATAGCTGGCTAGTCTTCCAGAATGAGGGCTGTATTACCAGTTTATATATCTTTTATTAATGGTTGCACAGGATTAGATTATCTTTAAATTCCTGATCTTTCTTTCTGTTTTGTCATTGTGAAATGCTAGACATACTCTCTAGCAGGTTAGTCTGTAACTTCAATGCAGTTAAACTCTGTTGAAAAATTGTATGTTATGACAGGCAGTGTTTTAACAAAGCTCCTATTTTTGAAGCAGGACACAAATTATGGCAGGCAATGTTTTGACAAAGCTCCTATTTTTGACGTAGGACACAAATTCCTACTGGTAATCCCACCACTGCTTGCACACTGCTACTACAACAACACTTCCATGTTGTTGGAACCATTTGATGCCTTAGAGCAAACTGCACATGCAGAGAGGACACTGTGCCCCTTAACCATTTTTCTTTCCTACAGAGCTTCAGCCACTGTTGAGGGCAACCGAGACATCTGCATTCTCAAAGGAAAATAACTGTGGCCAGTGAAAAAAATTATTTAGAGGTGAGTTTTGCAATGAGCTACAACAAACATACTCAGTCCCCATCTACACATACAAGATTGGGACTCCCGTGGCTGAGGCCTGCTGCCCACCAGGCCAAGGCAGCAGGGCTCTGTGCGGCCTCCTCCAGCCAATGTGGCCAACTGTGGGCAGGGCTCACAGTAAGACTCAGGACCTCTCATTAGATTATCTGATCCAGCACACACCTCTGGTGCAACTTTCTATTTCCTCCAGGCTTACTCAGGAGCCACAAAACCTACAGCAACAACTACAGCTGCCTAAATTAACAACATAGAGTGGGCAGGGAGTCAGACCCATATCATGGGTCATAGGAGCACTACGCTCTCTGTAGGTCTTCCAAGACAAACAGATCTGAGTAATGAAGTCCTGGTTTTCCTCCTAGGAGTGGTCACTGAATAGTGGCCCTTCTCAGAGAGGAAAAGTTAGGATAAGGAGAAATAAACATTTTTTTTTTTTTTTTTTTTTTTTTCCTGGGACTGTCCAGAACTCGTAAAGGTCTTTGGGATAACAAGCAGACACTACACAGACATTCATGTGCAAAAATAGAGGCTTTAATGTACATCCTCTCAAAAACAAAATATTTTTCTCTTGTCAGCCCATCTTTGTTTTCCCTGAATTTGCCACAGATGTGTATTTACTCCCGTATGGCTAATAAAGGGCTATATTCAGGGCATTGCGCACACAGAGCAATGCCCTACAATTCTTACAGATGCAATGTGTCACTTCAAAGAAGTTGCTCTACTACTTTGAAATGACAGGCTTGGACTCTGTCAACAGCCATGGGCGGGGGGGGGGGGGGTGCAGAAAAGCATCTGGCACTGTCATCCGCATGGGACAACTCCCGAGTGCCACCAATATCTCCATGGCTGGGCCACAGAGAGATGTCAAGCGGGCTTGGTCTGATAACAGTCTGACAAAGCCAACTCAGCCTCTCAGGGTGGGGGAAGAGTTTGGAAATCCTCTAGGTGTATGAAAACTGCATTTTTGTCTAAACAAACACAAAAAGTATTTCATAGCATTGTCCCAAAGGCTGTGTGCTCTGGAGTAGCCCAGAGGCGAGGGGGTGCTAAGGAGCAGCAGCAGGGGATAGGAAGACACAGGCCTTTGAAGCACTCGGAGCACTGAAGATCGCTGAAAATGGCATCTCGAACCACCAAAAAGTATGAATGATATCTGTTTTTGTCACTGAACGAGGGAGAGTACCATGGGTTAAAATGTAGACTAAGACTTCTGCTCACACACCCAAGGAAGCCAGAGACGGATGATGTGTTACTGTCTGGTTCTAACGTTTCTTAACTTCTATTCACATAACGACATAACACTGTTTTTCCTATTATTCATCCTGTTATCTGGCCAGCCTCCTTCTTTTGGGATCTCCTTTCCGCTTTTTAATTTCAAGGGCAAATAGTGCTCTCACTGCTGATCTCTCAGCCCTTTCCTTCCTCCATGCAATTAACTTCAAACCCTCAGCGCGCAGTGGGAATTCGCACACCCTTTGCCCATGCACTGCTCACTGCCCTTCCACCAGGGTGGTCCTTAGTGCCCATTCCTGTTAGTTTCCAAGGAGGTAATCACAGTCCTCTCTAATCTATTCAGGACAGACACCATCTTCACAGGACAAACACCCTCTGTCATACTTCCCACTGAGAAAAACTTCCCATCAGCACTCTGAGGGCAGCACACCTTCCCTTCAGCTCCCCGAAATGTATTTTCAGTCTCACTCAGTATTTTGTGGTGCCATAAAACAAATTCTGGTCTAAGAAAATGCCAGGAAGCTCAACAAGTAGCAGCCAAAACAAATGCAGTTACTCGGTACCTAACACCTAGGTCTGGACATTTTGAGCACAGCTTTCAGGAAGACCCCCTTCTATTTAATATGCCAAAGTAAATTGAAACAAACAGTTTTTCCTGGACTCTAATAACTCATCAAAGAAAAGTTCATAGAGGCTTGCAGGACAGCAGAAAATGCTGATGCATTGGTTTAATATGGTTTTAACGAAGCTTTTCTATCTCAGTGAGGAGAATTGAAGCTCAGTTCTCACACACAGTTGGTCATTGTTACCACGGACGTGACCTCTATGGGACAGATTGCCTCTTATCCTGTCAACATGGTGTTCTCTGCAGGGCAGCCCAAGTATGCATTCCCTTCCCCCCAAAAAAGACATTCTTTGTGGTCCTTTAAGGATGAGCATATTAACAGTTTTATCTGAGCATCCCACGAATAATATTTTAACACCATAACACTTGAACACCAAGAATTTTTGCATAACTAAAAACTGGGCTGAAGACATAACCAAGAATTGACACACAGCCTGTTTGAGCTTCTTAAGTTTGAACTTCAGCCTCTGGATGGAAGACTTTCTACTACAATGTTTGCTGCAAGCAGATCCAGGATGTTTATTATCTATGTGTTCCTCCAAGGGGTTATAGCAAAGGTCATCAAAAACCATTTATCTCAGACAAATTCAAGAATCCAGTCTGATAGGGCCAGTTCAGTACCTATGAAGCCCAGCCTAATACGTACTGCACACCTATTCAGCAATACTACAGTATAATATCCATCAATGCCTGCCACCCCTCTTTGTATGAGTTGAACAATAGATCCAGGTAACTGAAGACCACAACATGGAAAATATGTGACTGTTTTATGCCAGTAATTATTGTTTGCTTTACAGATAAAAATTTTAATCTTGCCCCACCTTAAAAAAAAAAAAAAAGAAAGAAAACTCATTGAAAGAAAAAATAAAAAAGGCAGTTTAATACCTTACAACCACAAGCTCTACACAATATGAACCATTAGAAAGGCTAAAGAATGAATCCTCACACCCTCACCGTAGGCCTTTATTACCTGAACTAAGATCATGTGTGTGATGTACATGTTCTCACTTGCACAGGAGCTAGAGATGCCTCCGCAGCTTGGATTAAAGAGAAAGACAGCATCTTTCAGCAAGAGAAGAAACAGTCTGTGCTTATTTCTCTGTTTTGTGGCTGATTAGAAAGTGAATATAGCAAATATGGAGCTAAACTGAGGACACTGGAACACTCTTGCCAGGCCAAAGATACTGGGGTTTGCTTTCCCACACGTAGATCTCCCTCCAACAAATATTCTGCTTTACCTGCTCTCAGGCAGACCCTATGGAGGGTACCAGGTACTCCAAACATGGGCCAGTTCCACTGTTCAGTGGCCTCTACTCCTGGAAGCTGCTGGTTTGCCAGCTCAGTAAGAAGAAGTCAGGCTACTTCTTGCCTAAATTAATATCTGATGACAATGCACAGTAACAATAAAAGAGCTACCACCTATAGCTACAGGGGTTGTACCTGTCTCTAACTTTGGCAAAAGACTAGGATTCATGTATCTGTCATCTCCTTAGGATCTGGTTAAATGCAGGGTCTCTCTGGGGTTTCCTGTAATACATCCGCTTGACAGACCTTCCTGGAATATCAGTTTGATAGGCTGTTATTTTTACTGGAGAAGAACTGAATGCCACTGCTCAAATTAGATGCCTAGCTCCTTTGAGAATATGGATGTTGAACAACTTCCTGGACAAAATAAGAATAATTATTTAAAAATGTGGTTTGATTCGCAGGAGCATAAAACCCAGGAATTGACTATATCATCAACTATGGTGAAATAAGGACTTCCTACAGACTGGCAAGGAAGGACTCAAAGCTCACAATGTGACCTTGAAGAAGCCAGTAATAGTGTTTCATTTAAATAGTTAATAATAACACCCCATATTAGTTTTATGTTAACAGTTAATATTATTGTCAATTTTACTATTATTAACTATTATTATTACCCCATATTCTATACCAACACATAAAGAAGAACAGCATGCTTCGTTCTGTGCTAGCTCTCATCAAAAACATGCCAAGATGGCATCCACTGAGGTGGATGACCACTTAGCCTTCTTTGCCAGCAGAAGGTTGCCACCACATACCCCAACCCTCCCTTTTTCGTCTCTCTCACTTCTCATGGGCCGTAATGATGTCAAAAGACTTCTGGAAAGTCTAATATGTCAGCCTGCCTCTGTGCAGGAGCTTTGTGTGAGGACAGGTAGGGGAGTAATGATCATCAGGGCTCCCCAGCATCCCAGGGTGCATTTACAGTGGCTGAAGTTGCAGTGCACACACTGCATCCCCGCTGCTCCAGGGCTTTGACATCACTGCACTTTTGTATTCAAAATAAGAACGTCACACAATACTTGAGCTCTGAAAACATTTCAGTCTTTCCAATAATAATTTGTTTTTCTACAATTACTTATTTTCCAGAATTAACCTCAGTGAGTACTGGCACAAAACGTTTCCTTATCTTCACAGCCTTTGAATTACTCTCAGTTCAAAAATAAAATGACAAAACATATGTGTATATCACACACACACAAAAACACTGGAAAAAATAACATGGAAAGTTACAGCTTATCAAATTAATCATAGCTTCTCAGATCTGAAGGTGGAATACTTTAAGATATTGACAGTGGAAAGAATAAATGGTGGCATGTTTTTTTTTCTGTCATGGGACTGAGTCACTCAGATTAAACTCGCCTGTGAAATATCAGGATGTACAGACTGCAGTAGTTTCCTTTATAATTATCTTCTCATCAAGTTTACAGTAGCAGGTTCTAGAAAAATGGGACTCTCAGACTTTTGAACCTTTTAATTGTAAAACTATTTTTGACCCAGTCCCCTGCCTTCCCTCTCCCCTGCCTCCCTCCCAGTCCTCATCTGGGTGAGCTGATAACTTAACAAAATTGATGATGTTTATTGGACTAATCCCACACCCTCACAGCGTTTGTCCACTGACGAAAACAGACAGCATGAGGCCTTCCTCTGACCCACATCTCTACACCTTTCAAAGCACTTCAAAACATACCTTTCCATTTACAATCACAGTTGTATGAAATTTGCCCATAAAGATCCCTGAGCCTCCCAGCAGTACTGGCAAAATACTGCCAAAACGCATTTAACTGGGAGCCAGAATGTGCTGGTGTTTCAACTGCACTGTCTAATCTTTGAGTATGGCAGGGTACAGGGGTGATGGCAAGTTCACAGCCAAAAGGGCAAACAAAATATGAGATGGAAAAGAAAAAGACACACACAAAAAATTAAAAAGAATGAGCCTGTTGGTAGTAAGAAAAGGTATGACACAAGAACAGAGGAGATACAAGATATGCAGGGGAAGACAAAGAAAACCTTTGACAATCTTTGAAGCTGCACCATTAAAGTCACTACATATTCCCATCTACAACCAACAGCTGTGGCTCTCCTTCCTCTTCTCTCCTAACTTTTTCTCATGAGCTAAAACTCACAGCTGCACATTTTGTTCCTCCCTGGCAATTTTCAGACACTCAGGCAGTGAAAAAAAACAATTCAGTGACCAACTTGCCCCCACGTATACCACCTCTCACCCTCCCTTCCGCAATGTCCTGCTTGTAGGAATTAAGTGGTAGCCACCAGAACCACTCAGGGAAAATAACGGATGGGAGTCAACCAGACAGTTTAGAAACAGTTTTGGTACAAGAATAAAACAATTCATTCCTAACCCTTCCTTTCTAAGCCTGGTCATTCTATCAACAGCATTGCTCACAGTGAGCAAGGCAAGCTGTGGTCTGATGGGTCTCACCTCTTCCTGCTTGGGAAGGAAAAAAGACATGCTGTGAAGAAAGTAATCTGAACTTTCTCAGGATGTGGAGCTAAAAGCTCAAAGGTTGCTGGCAGCTTGCTCTCTGGATGTTATGGAACGTAAAGAAAACACGTATTCAAAATTAGGATTCAGTGAGAAGTTTTTAATTCCTACTCCCATAGGACAAACCAGATTTTTTTTTTTTTTTTTTTTTTTTTCAAGTTAGGGCTGGGAGACATCATTCTTAGTGCTTTTTCTCCTTCTGCACTACACTGCTTCAGTCATATATAACACAAGATGAAAAAGAAGAGACAGCTCTCCACACTAATACCTAAAGATTTTTCCCAACCTAAACCCACCAGGTTTACACACCTGGGTCATGCCACCTCCTCTTCCTTTATAGGGAGACTAACAGTACTTTTGGTATTACATCTTTTACATCCAAATCCTCTCCTACCAGGGGAAACGGAGGACTGAGGATTTCCCTACTTATGGTGGGGAAAAATGAAAATAATTAGAAAAATCACATTTTCCTCCCAGATGACAAGATAGCCTGGATAATCTGGACATGCTGCACACACAGTGACCTGCTGTACCAGCAGTAGTTGCACCCCAGTAGCTGCTTATTGGGGGTTCTTTAATATGGTCCCTTACTAGATAGATGTCTTCCACTAGGTGTAAATATTTGGCTTCTTAGAGGAGAAGATAAATTTCTCCTGATGTGACTTTTGGTGGTTTGAGTTTTCCGTTTTTACTGTTTGAGCAGCCTGTGTCTTTAGAAAGGGGGTCGTTGGTTCAAGTTAGCAGTTGGGAAGGAGGAGAGAAATCTTCTTTTTCTTGGAAGAAACTCAATCTGTTCTAGAAATTAAAGCTCCAGCCTGGAAGCTATTATGTAGAAAGAGGCCCAGCCAAGAGCCTGGGACCTGCTTCCCCAGAAGAAAGCACCAAGAGGAACTGAGAGTAGACAAGGAGCAGAAGGACAAACTCTCGTGTGCTAGAGGGTACTGTGCCATCTTTGCTGAAATGCAGAAAAACACCAAGTTGACTGAAATCAACTCTGGAAGCAAGGACGTACCCACAAGGACTCTGCAAGGTGGCAGCAGATAACTCTGTTCTATCATGTCAGTTTTCTCTGAAAGTCTATCAGCAAAACATCAGCATTAGGTAGAATCATTAAATCATTTAGGTTGGAAAACACCTTCAAGATCATCAAGTCCAACTGTCAGCCTGATCTACTGAGTCCCATCACTGAATCATGTCCCTTGCCACATCCACATGTCTCTTCAACACCTCCAGGGATGGGGACTCCACTGCTTCCCTGGACAGCCTGTTCCAATCCTTTACAAACCCCTCCATGAAGAAATTCCCCCTAATGTCCAATCTAAGCCACCCTGGCACATCTTGAGACTGTTTCAGCTCTCCTGCAAATAGGTGAGTTCATACATGCAACAAAATCTGAAGAGGCCCTGTGCCTCCGTGGAGAAAGGCTCTCCTACAGCCTCTGGAAGCACAGCAGACCTCAGACCTGCCCTCTTCTCAAATCACACAAAGCAGCAGCCCTGTAGGCTTGTCTTCACAAAGCTAAACTCTTCCCTGTAATCCTCCTAAATCCTTTAATCATGCCTGCGACCCCCCATGGTTTCTCTTTGCCCAGTGCTTTCAGCACCCCAGTCATGCAGGTCAGGCTCAATACCTCTTCTCTGCCTGAGGCGACTGGCTCCACCATTGCCTGTCTCTAAGCGCCTTGAAGAGGTTCTCAGCTCATCCTTTGAGATCGTACAACTTCCTATAAGCAAAGACAAACTGTGGTGACTCCATTTCCAAATAGTTAAAGGTCTGGAAAGGAAGATTCATTAAAAATCCACCCCCTACCTGAAGTCTCAGCACAGTTTATTTGGTTTGTTGTATGTCCTAATCACTGTCATCACTTACCTCCAGCCAGAGCAGCAAATTAGAGCCTGCCAATGGAGAATTTTACATTATTTAGTGTTGTTTGCAAGCTTTCTATTCCTTAACATGAAACATTTTCAAAATAATTTATGTAAGTAGAATAAAACATTATGGAACACCTAACAAACCTTGAAATACCTCCCACAAAATACTCATTAATATCACTGGAGGCTCCCTCCATCATTTCAGTGGGAAAGGAAAAAAAATTGTTTATATTTACACTATTTTTGGAAGCAAACTTTTGGCAGCAAAGATGGTGAAACACTATTTTTTTTTGACTTATTATTTATACTATGACAAGATGAATATAAATTCTTTGTTTTGAAAATAAATACTTAGATACGTACCATATATGTGCATGCCAGCAGGCAAGAATGATTTGTAACCATTTAAATCATATATCAACTTTAGACAGACAAAGATAGAGCTGTGTTTTGGGACACGGCTGTATCAGCAGCCCCACTTCTCCTGAAGGCCTGTTCGGGGGCATTTCCTTCGTGGGAAACAACCCCACACTAAGTGTTTTCTCAGAAGGGCATAAATTCAGCTATATTCTAAATACAGCCCAAAACTCTCTCCCAAAGGTTTCACTGGGAATGACTAACAACTGCATACTTATACCACCAGGAGCACATATGAATAATAACTACATGAAACCTGTATCTGCCAAAATCCATTCTGTAATGGAGTAGATTTTACACACAGTTAAAACAGCCTTACCATACATAATACAAACAAAAGAAGCAAGGGCATTAAACTAAGTCTACTTTCACTGTCCCAAGAGTGGTGTAAATCCATTCAGCAGAGGATTTATAGTTTGTTGAATAATTGTCATAACATCCGCATAATACAAGTTAGGACAATAGCAAATAAATTCATGCTTACTCTTTACCACTTATCTTAAAAAAATAATAATAATAAAATAAAATTTTAAAAAAAAGAGAGAGAGAAGAAAAAAAATAATGATGCAGTTCCTCGGAATATCTCCTTTCTTATACTAAAATACCAAGCTTTCAGCTAATATAGGAAAGACTGAGGAAAAGAGACCTTACAGCAGAAACTTCACTTTTTGAACACAACAGGAAAATATCCCAAGGAGAGTGCTTCCAGGACACCAGAAGTCTGCTCTAATCAGTGAGGTCAGCTGCCTGTACCATATGAGATTTCCACGTCTGATCTTCTGCAATGACCCTGCATTCAGCATAACATTTTTTCTGGATGCTGGGGTGCCAGTGTTGCTTTCTATGGTTAGTTGTACCCCTCGACTCTTCACATTGTATAGATTAACATGGAACACTGTGTCAGAAGGGAGAAAGAAAATATCTATTTTGGCTAGCCAACGCACAGCTCCCATTCCTGTGGGAACAGTGGGATTTTTCCGTAGATGGGAGGACTTTCTGCGCAGTGTTGTTTACATGCCAAAAATAAATGCTTAACAATGCCTTTATATTGACTTTTAGGCACCATGCTTAGCAAAGAGCTTTATCTTGCCCAAATTCAACATTAGATTCAGATTTTTTACCCAAATTTGGCCTGCATGGCACTAGCAGCAATGTGTCTGAAAACTCTGAGAGCCTAGACTTCACATGAAGCAGAACAGCTAGGGCCAGTGGTGCACTCAAGAAAATAAACACTTCACAGTTCAAAAAATGCTTCATAGTAAACAACACTGGGAGGCTATGGCAAAAATCTTGCCCTCAGGTTTTCAACAAGGATGTGCTGAGTAACTCTTTAGGGTTTCATAATGCCTTTGCTCCCTGTTTGGTTCAGAGAGGACAGGAGGAGACGAGAGGGGCTGCCTCTCAGCGTCCCTCACTCTTGGTAGACCGCCAACCAGCTCCCACAAGCATTCAATGAACTCGGGTCACTACTCCTCCCAGCACTGGGATTTCTGCCCGTCCAGTGAAAACACTGTTGTTCAGGAGGAAGCCAGCCCACACAAGAACACTTCCCAGCTTCTCGGGAGCGATTTTCAATTTCTCCTCTTAAAAACCGCAGCTAGGCAGCACAGCTACAAGATGTCTGGTCAGCATGGGTACAGCAATTCCTCCCTGCAGGGAAGCAGGCAGGAAAGGATCTCAGGGCATGCTTATTCCCGTAAGTTGCAACAAGATTTAACCCTGGCAGTTCCTAAATCAGTTTGGAAGGTCAGTTTTGTCAGCCACAAATTAGGAAAGTGCTTCACTGGGATGGGAGTGATGGGAGAAGGGAGGGAAGGAGAAGCTCACTGTGGAAGAGCTCTGGCCAATGGCGTGCCCTATCTGTGATAACATTCCAGCAAATTCAGTCTCAGATCCCAATAAATACTACACAACTCAGGGAAAAAATATTTCTGAATGGTTCATCTAAGATCCTACTATCACTCCAGATCAAAGAAGATGAATTCACTTTCATTTAGCTTTGAATTCAGTTCTGCCACAAAATGCTTCATGTATCTCTCCTCACATCTCCCCATCCATAGAGAAACAATGGTTCGAGGAAGCATCAAGAACACATGTTCAGGGACACGTCAGAGACTCCAAGATTAATGCTCAAATATTCTTTGGAGAGCAAAGGGGATTTTTCTGTTAACTGTGGAGACTTTAAAAAATATTTATAGAGAAAACTTTCAGAAAAGTAAGTTTCCCTTAACAGTCACTTCCTTTCTTTTAAAGTTTGGTGTGGGAGGAGTTAGGTTTTGCTACCTTAACCCTGTGCTAAACTGAGTTTTTGTGTAAATATAAACAGGAATCACTTCACCTTCTGCTTAACTATAGTGAGCTAGAGCCATGGGCAAAGAGCAAGTAGGAGCAATGTTGCTAGGCAAGACTGACGTGTGTTTCCCACTGATACAGAGCAAATCACCAGGGGAGAGCATTGTGCTTGCCTGGAGGTGAAAGGGCAGCATCTGCTGCAGCAGACACACCTGTGCGTTTGCACCCAGAGAAATCAGAGGGACAACGGGAAAGCACAGCTGAGCACATGAAAGCACCTCCTTGGGTCCAGGCATGTGAACTGGAGGCTGAGCAGGACATGTGAGCTCCCTCTGATCTCTCCCAGTGCAACCACTCTCACTCACATTCCTCCTGGGATGCTCATGGCTGCCAAGGAAACACGTCACATTTCTCTCACCCGCAAGAAATTCCCATGGCTATGCCTTCTGAGATGTCTGAGAAGATATTCTCCATGTATCCATCAAAGCCTTGCACAATTTCCTAGTGCTGCTCTCGGGGGCCCCAAGTAGTGCTGGCTGGCGGGTCCATCAAGGAAACAAGCCATACGAAAATGATTTTGTACTTACCTTTCATCTTCTTATCTCAGGTTGTTCTGCCATCAAGGAAGGCAGAACTGTGCCAGTGTCTGCCACCTGTATGTAAACAATCGGCAGAAATCCCCAGCTGCTTAATATAAATCAAGCTTAACACTAGCAGAAGAGCAGAGTGCATGCTTCCCTTTTTCTCCACTGTGAAACGCAGAGCACGCTGCTCTGTAGGGCACACAGTTGCACATTTTCTCTTTCTGTGTCTAGAAGCCCAAATTCAGGCAGCTAAGGAGGAGAGGATATGTGAATGGGCGACCTAAGCACTGGACAATGCACACCCAGTCTGCCAGGAAGGATCTGGTCTCTGTGGAGCTCCGGCTGCTGGCTGACAGACGGTTACCTCCATTTTCCCCAGGTCTGTGTGACGGTGTCCAAGCTGTTTTCCTCTCCCAGGGAGGCTGACTTCTTGTTTGGAAAGAAGGACAAGAATCAGCGCAGCTTTCACTACATGGTTACTGAGACCCCAGGAGAGGGCAACCGCTTCACACAGGACTGCTGCAAATAGTCGGCTATCAGAGAGAGAATGGGACGAGTCAAATGGAGAGCATGTCCAGATAAACAGAAGATAGCATTCATTGGGAAAAATCATTTACAAAGAACTAAAGAGAGACGAGTAAGGAACAGATGGGACCAGGACTGGGAGCAAGGAAACCCGAACAAAGGGAAGCACACAATCAGAAGGAAAGGAAGTGACATCAGAAACGCTTTAGGAGTAGGTGAAATCAAACAGCAATCCCTCACTCTCTCATAGCGTGTTTAGCTACTGAAATAGTGCACTAACTACTTCCTTAGCGTTTTGTTAACCTATCACTGCCAGAACAGGCAACCTGCCTGACAAATGCCTCACCTACCAAGAAGTGACCTGCTTAACAGCCCCTTCTAAGTAAGCTGTGGGAAACATCTCACTTCCTTCTTTTGTCAGCCTATGACACTCAGCTTTATTGTTTTCCAGAAATTATTTACCAAGCTGAAATTAGTAAGGAAATCCAACTTATTGATTCTTTAAGGAAACCACAATTAGCAAAGCCACAGCTGTAACCCTATTCTTTATTGCCCCATTCTACCCCTCCAGGGAACCATGTTTCCTCTCACAGGCAGGGCATGTTAAGGTCTCCAACCAGAGCACTGGGAGCCTGCCGTTCCCCTCTCTTTCCAGCCACCCCTGCATTCACATGGCACAAGGAGCCTCATCTGTGGAGAAGATACCGATTCATTATGCACGTGGAAGCTGCAGATCATCTCTCTTGCTTCAGCACGAGGACCTCAGCGGTTGGGGTGCTGACTAAAAACCTCACAGACTGCTTGCTTTCCTACAGAGGCACAACAGACAGCCTAGGGCTCCATCCAGACCGACTTTGTGAAGACAAAGTTGCTGGATGTCAGCAGGGACACCCACCACTGAAGCACTAGTGCTGGTGAGCTTCCCAGCATGCTAGAAAACCAGCGAAGTGAGTTTCCCCTGGCACACCAGACAATCTGTGCGCCATTAGCTGGTTGCCTATACAGAAAGACATTCTGGAGACTGTTGGTTTTCAGCTGGATGTCATGAGATTAAGGCCCAGGAAATAGAAATGCCCTATTCAGAATGAAAAACAGCACAAGGTCCCTGTGACACCCACGTGCAGAAAGTGAATGCTGCTCACTACACATGATCTCAGAAAAACACATTGAAGTTCTTTCAGCTTAAAAACTCTTTAAACCCTTCTGAGTGATAAACATCAACATGCACATTCTCGTCCAGTGTCACTTCTGCTGCTAACTTCAGCCCATCTTAAGAAAAAAAAATCCAGACCAAAAAAAAAAAAAAGTATATCCTTGTAGCTTCTATAATTATCCCACACTTCCTTCCCTGACATCTTCTTATGCAGCAGACTAAGAAGAGTTTCTGCCACACTCTCAAAGGAAAGGGCATTCTAGTTACCACATGGGATGACAGAACAGGGAAAAAGTTAACTGGAAGCATCCAGAAAGTCTATTTTTCGACTGGGAAACTGGAGCTATGTTGAGCAGAAGCAAAATTCCTGTATCAGTGAAAGATGACATAAGGATATAAGCAAAAGCCCAAGCATGCATTCACCAGTTCAGAAGCAGCTGGCCTGATGTCAACCTGAGTGGTCAGTGCAGCGAGATGAGGAGAAAACAGCTGAGGCAAGAATGAAAGACATCCTGATATTGCCATCAAAAGTGGTAATTCCATTTTGCAAACTCCATCTCTGCTAGAAGCCTAGCCCTGCCTGCTGGGTTTTTGCTCTTTCCATTGTTACAGCCGTGCACGGAAATTGTTATCTCTAGCAGAGACCTCACCTTCCTGCCCCATCTGTCAGCACAATCCAAGACTTAGAATAATGGCATCCTTGAGCGTGCCAGGGACAAAACAAAACAAAACAAAACAAAACAAAAAAACCACACAACACAAAGAGAGGACACAGCTGTAGGAACTAAATACATTACGACCTTAGAAGAAAAGCAAACATCTTGATAGGTTCTGAGGAGCAGGCAGCCAGACAAAAAAAGCAACTTGTCAGACAACCTTGGTGTTTCCTGAGGAAAGCTGTTATTCTGCATTTATTAACCTTCTGTAAAATTAGGGGGTGACCAGCCTAATTTCCCCAAGGTGATTTAACCCTGCTAACGAATGTCAGCCCCCTCCTGAACTCCTCCAGCCCTGGCTTCTCACTTCCTACCCCACTCTGCTAGCACAATGCACCTCAAATGGTGGGGCCAAGCAACACCCGGCCAGCTCCCCCAGCAGCTCCCAGGCCATAACGAGCAGCCCTTCTGCTGTTCCGCATGGGAAAAACAGCTCTTCGCCCTGGGAAACACACAGCTTGCCCTGCACTGTGCTCCAGGCAGTGGTGCTGCCAGCTGTCTCCCTTCCCTTTGCTGTGCGGCCTCGGAGAGCCAGGAGGAGAAACCACCAACTCCCGTCTCTCCAGATGAGATATGTCAGCAGTAAGACTTGTACTTCTGGCCAGCCTCTTCTAGGAAGTTCTTCTGAACTCATCTGTAGCAAAAGAAAAATCTAAGCGGCGGTTTATGTTATGATCTCAAAATCTCTGGAAATCACCCATTCCACCATCTAGTGGAGCTCAGGCAGACTGTAAGTTGCTGCCTTTCACAGGTATTGCAAGACCCAGAATGTAGTCCCATGACTCTGAACTCCTTTAGGGAGATGGGAGCGTTGCCACACGCTTTTAACTATAACCAGATTTCTCACTACATTTCTTTTAAGCTAATGCCATGGCAAACAAAAACCGTTGCTTCACAATTCACTCCCAAAAGGTCATATGTCTTTAAGAACACAACAGACCACTGCTGCCTTTTCCAGAGAAATTATTCACGTACTTAGAGCTCATGCATGATGCTTCTCTCATTCTACTCGGCTTGATTTACAAAAAAAAGCCCACACATGCTGTGAATGCTACTTACAAATAGAAGGAATCATGTGGCCTTACTTTCAAAGTCACTTTATTTGGCTTCTTTTCAGCAAAGGCAAATATACAAAGCAGGACAGTCAATACATAAGTAAGGGATACAACTTCACATAAAGAATAAATAAGCAACAAACATGAGACACCACTGAAAATACACATTTGATTAACCAAAGAAATTTTCAAATCTGAAGCAAACTGCAGGTGCTGTGGTTAAAAATACTTATGTAAATTCATCTGAAAACTTATTTCACTTGGATTTTTTTTTTTTAAAAAAAAAAAAAAAAAAAAAGCCTTAAAACTCCCCTGCTTTCTGTACAGAAAAGAAGGAAAGTGCAAATCGAGACTACAAAAAGGCCCAACTTAGAAAGAAGGGTTTCTGGTATCTCAAATCTACAAGCAGAGAAATACAGACCAGTTGGTGTTTAGAGTGGATCAGATATTTTTTGCTAGGAAAAAAATGAAATAAATAAATAACACATTGCACCTGCACAGAAAATATCACCCCTCATGCTCTCAGTAATACATGTGGACATGAGCATGCACAAAGTTTTGCCAGGCCCTCGAGAGGCAGTCACTCTGGATGGCAGTACTCTGACCAGACTTGTTCAGAACAAAAATTCTGTTCTGAATGAACTGGTCACAAATCTCACAGCTGTAAAACCTTCTCTGATGATTTTTTAAATAGGCAGTTTATACAGTTTGCTAAGACTAGTGCCAGGTGCCTCCAGAGCTTCCTTCCAGCCTCAGCTATTTCACACATCTGGGAGACGGCAGAAACCAAAACACCACATGCTTCATGAGACAGAGCACTTCAGGGGCACAAGCAAAGGGTTATCAAACCCAAAAGACTGGCAGTGATCCCAATACATTGGCAAATATTAAGATGGAACAAAGACTGAGCAACACCTTAAACATCAGCATTTGGAGTAGCACAGAACGTACTGGAGGAACCCTGCAGTCCTCCCGTCTGTCTGTCTGCTCTGTCAGTAAAATGGGCCACAAAGTTGGCATGCCCAGAGGTAGGCTTGTTTTTAGCAAGGTTCATCCTGTGAAATAGGCACAGGGAGGTCCAGTGAGGACTCAGGAGGCAGTGGGCATGCTCAGGCATTGGCCTTCTACAAAAAAGATGAGCTGAAATGCAATGTCTGGGAGCCTGCTCTCACACAACCATGTGCTGCAGCAGAGTGAGCAGGCAGGACAGGCAACCAGAGAAGTAAGCCTGGAAATGATCATACCAGCAGGCATGAGTAGGATTTAGGGGGGTAAAAGACCAAAAAATAAATAAATTTAAAAATGGAGAGAAGGGTTCCAGTCTTACCTGGAGCAGTTTGCATGAGTAACGTGGAGTCTTTATCTGCTACCGAAAACATGGCAAAGTAGTAAATTCACCTTCTGTAAAACTTCCCAGTGATACCATTAAATCCTCAGTAGTGATGCAGGGTAGTTATCTCAGGGCCTTACACCCCACATGACAAAGTACGGGAAAAAATATTTAGGCCAGCAGAATGATGTTTGTGCTCAAATACAATAAGAGAAGATGAAGACAGGGGAGACTATTCTAAGCAGTGCATAAGATGACCATGAGGAAAACGGAGGAGGCTAGTCCATACAATTTGACAGCTAAGCAAGGAGCAGGTTGGGTTAACAGCACTGTAGCAGAAAGACAGAGAATGACAGCAAAATAGAAAAGGAAAAGAGTATCTAATATTTTCACTACTGGATTTTGCTTCAGATCACTTACATATTAAATAATATATATAAAAACAACCAAACAACAACAACAACAAAAAAATAAAAAATGAAAAACACAACAAACAAGTAGGATTTAAAAGAAAAGTCAAATAAAATAAATTACTTTAAAAACTTCTTTCTCAACTGTGGTTGCTACTGCTTCTAATCTGTCACCTGTTGTGGACCCTATTGACCTTTTACCAACAATTTTTGGCAGATTTTCTCTCTAGAGACAACTCAGAAATACAGCTGTTGCATACTCACTGAGGAAAAGGAGTTGCATCAGTTGGATAAGAAAGAAGAAAAGGTGATGTCAGGAAGGAGATGAACGAGGAGTTGCACCAAGTAAAACTGCAGACAGCTATTAGCAAAAATAGTCCCCACCCCACCCCCATCTCTCTACTGAGACCAATTATGTACTGGAAGAGGATCCCCAGAGAGCTCACAGAGCCTCCATCCCTGGACATCTTCAAACTTCCATGGGAAGAAGGCAAATACATTTGGAGACTGGAGGTACCAAGATTGGTACAAGCATAGCAGATGTTGCCTGGCTGCGGAACGGTGGACTACGCGTTCCCTTTAGTCCTGCTTCTTGTGATTAACAGATAACAAGCATTGTGCTAGTCTTTCAGTGATGAACACGCCATCTAGACAGTGCAGTGCTCTGGTCCTGATGCATTTTCCTTTTATCACTGCTACTTTGTAGCCATGGAAGTCACTGCTTTTAATGTTGACTTCAGGCTGCCAGGCCACAATGGTCAGGTAAGATGAATGGAAATCCTCTAGTATCCTAGAAAACAAAGGAAAAAAGGAAAAAGGATGAATTGTGGCTATTGTGTTGCTGCCCCAGGTCTTGCTGAGCAGTGTGTCTGTCAATGGAACACACTCTGTGGGAAAACGCAGGGAGGAACAGTCACAGGACCTTCCCTGCTGCATCATAAGTTACCTATCTTCCTAAAACATCATGAGCAAGCCTTCAACCTCTGCTCCCCCTTGCTTCTTCTGTTTTCTACACATGATACCTTACCTCAAAGAGGAAGGTCACATGCCTGCCACACACTGGGTCGTTACATCAAGCAATCCATGACCAAATTTCTTAAGGAAGAAATTCTTCACTGTGAGGGTGGTGTGGCACAGGCTGCCCAGAGAATCTGTGGATGCCCCATCCCTGGAAGTGTTCTAGGCCAGGCTGGATGGGCTTCGGGCAACCTGGTCTGGTGGGAGGTGTCCCTCCCTGCTCTTGGCAGGGGGTTGGAATTAGGCCATCTTTAAGGTCCCTTCCAACCCAGGCCATTCTGTGGTTCTATGAAACCCAAAACACCTGAGCCCAGGGCTGCTTACTCCAAAAGCTGGTACGACCCCTGGTGCAGCCAGAGCCATTGCTGGCATGGCTCCTTGCCAGCTTGCCCTGCACTAACAACATCCATGCCCCTGTCCTCCCCAGTGTGCCCCAGATGGGTGCTCTCAGGAACGTTAGGTCCCCTCCTTGTTTTGTTATGCTCCAGGGAGGAATACTCTTAAAATTCACAACCAGCTGCACCTGGGGAGCAGTCAGGGACCCCACCTCAGCAGCAGCTGCCAAGAGACTTTACTGGCACAGAGTGAATGAAGCTCAACAGTGGAAAAGGGTTTTATAGACCAGTCGAGATTATTTACATTACACAAGTTATCAATGTGAAGTTGCATTTAAGTTAATGAGTGATGGAGGAAAACATGCAGTTACTATGATCCAACGATGACAGCAATCTTTTATTTTTTAAAAAAGTAATGAAAAAGAGAGGAGCAGAAAACATAATGCCAGTGGGAAATTTGCATCAAAGCCTGTTGATTTTGATCACCAAAGTTTGAAAATCAGTCACAGAACCATAGAATGATTTGGGTCAAGAGGGACCTTACGGATCATCACAAAATCATCAGCCTAGCTTAGAGTACTCTATTATTCTTATTCTGAAGCAGAATAAGCAGAAGTCTTCAGAACAAGTATGTCTTGATGTTCATGTGCTTGCATCATCTGGAAATTTAATAACACACCTTGAAACTAAGTGGACAACTGTCATGTCCCTTTTTGAATGGACAAAATTGGCAGCAGAGTGCAAAGCCTTATTGCATGTTTAAACAGAAGAACAAAAAGAAGAAGGTATTTCCAAACAAGTCATGGAGAGTACAGAATGAAAAATTTCCAGAATTAGTGTTAATCTATTTTCATATAATAGGAATAATTTACTGAAAATAAGAAAAAAAAAAAAGCAAGACATTCTCCATTTCCCCATTTCCTACAAATAAAATTCCAAAGAAATAGGCAAAGTTATTACACTGTTCTTTGTTTTCATTAAACCACGACTACTGACACCCATTCAAATGGTATTTCAAATTTTGCAAACTGTTGATCTGAAGACAAGATTATGTGAATTTTAAACAAACTACATGCCTACTTAACCACGGAATTTTAATTATGGCAAATACGCAATGCAAATTTCAGAATATTGCAGTGTGATTGGGAACATATCAAACCCTAGCTTTGTTTATAAATGATGAAAAGCAAGCCAACTTTCCTAGTTTTGGTAATACACAAATAGGGATGTTTGTTGAATATATAGTTTGGTATTTCAGAGTTTAATGGTGATGTTTGAGATCCAATTTATAATGCTATTTTGTGTGTCTTTGAAAAAAATCGTTCTTGCATAGCGACCAGGAATTAGGAGACGACTATTAAATACATGCAATATGACAAATGCTTGGAAAAAAATCACAATGGAAGAGACTTCCAAAATTACTTAGTGTATCTTGCACTGGATTTATGTCTGCCCTATCCACCATTTGCACTCATTTCAGTGACAAGTAATTTATCCAGAAGGGGTCCGTATACAGGACAACACAGCAATCTGCTTAAAATTTGACAGCTAACAAGTTTAGTGCAAGTATGAAAAATAAAACCACTGGCATCCTTGCTCTTTGTGTAGGAAAGTAAGAAAAGCTTCCATCTCCTGGTCTAATAACACTGTCTACAACTAAGGTACTTTTTTTTAAAGGAAAAACATTTCATAACTGAGCAGATTAATAATACCTACCAAGGAATGAACGAGAAATAGAAGCAGCCAGAAAACTTCATATATGCCATAGGAATGCTATTTATCATCCTTTTAAGCTACTGGTCTTTTTTCTGGTTATATACAAAGCACTATTGTTCAAATAAAAGAAGGCAGACTGGGAAAGTCTTTTATTTAGTGCAGAAATAAAAGCCACTATGATGCATGCGATGGAAACTGTGTTAGTCACACACAGTAAAGGCCTCCCTGTCTGCTGAGGAAGGGCTTTGTTTTTAGCAGCACATACGTAAACTGCTAAACAGAACAACACCTGTAAGGTTTCCTACACCAGCACCTTCATCTTGTCAGTGGTGAGCAGGATTAGATTCATCCTTCCGGACAAAAAAAAAAAAAAGAAAAAAAAAAAGCCACAGTGCAGTGCAAACAGCCCTAAACAGGCAGGGCCACCTCGCAGGGCGGTGCAGGACCTCAAACCCGAAGAGCTGCCAGGAGGGTTGGCAACGCCTCCGAGCAAAGCAATGCAACCCCAGCTGCTCACGCAGGAGCCACCGAAGGCCCAGCTGGCACATCTGCAGCTGCATCAAGGGCTGCTCTGCCCGTCATGCTAATGCTTCACAAGGGTGTTTGCACCTTCCTGACACAGAGAGGTACCCCTATGCTGGCCCCAGCCAGCGCTGCCTTCTCCCTGCCTGTTTATCTCCAAAATGGAAAATAGGATGGTGAGTGTGCCTCTCCAGCAAAGGGGACATGCCGTGGGAAAGGGTGATAGGGAAGTACACAAAGCACAAGCTCTGCCCACCCTTAGCCATGAAAACAGGTAATATTAACACATGGAAAGCTCTCAAAGAGTGACCATATCCCACTCTGTGTGTGATGCAGACTGGAAGGTACTGCTGCCAGGCATGGCTTTGTAAACAGAGCAAATTTAAGCGACTTACTAAGGAACAGAAGTTGTATGCAAGCAGAAGCAATCTGCAAGTGTGTCATGAAACCCAGAAAGCATCATTTGCTTCACTCGTGTTGTGAAATATTGGTGTCTGTGGGAAGCCAGATGGGCAGTCAAACCCTGATGGCATCAAAATTACCCCACTGCTGAAGTGTTTATATGGGTCCTTTTTGTTTTTCTCTTTACACTGTTTAGGTCTTCTGGACTATAATTTTTTTTTAATTCTGTGCTTTTGGGGGGGGGTTGTTGTTTCTTTTTCTTTTTCTTTTTTTTTTTGGGGGGGGGGGGGGGGGGTGTTGTCTGTTTGTCTCAGTGTTAAGTAAGGTAAAGGAACAAGGTTATTGTAAGCAAAACAACTTTCAATTACACCATGGCATGTTTTTGCTATTTTGGGGGATTTCAAAATAGGACAAGTAGAATCTCTTGCTCACAATAAAGCCACATTATAGAGGGAACCAAGGCAGTTCTAGGAGGAGCCTCCCCCACAGGAACACTGTGCCTGCCAGAGACCCATTCCCCAGGGAGCAGCACAACGTGCCCTTCTGGCTCCGGACACAGGGGGCCTCTGAAAGGCTGACATTTAGCTGTCACTTCAGGAAAACTATTTTGAAAAGTCTCATAATACCAACCCATTATGGTGTTGTTCTCAACTATTCTCCTAGTATTAAGAAAAACAGATCCTGCTGTGTATCAAAGCACGCCCACTGAAGAAACAAGCACTTATACAGACCAAATAAGAACTTGTGTAATTTATAAGTCAAAACTGATAAACACAGCCTTCCTCAAAATGAATAACCACTGGAGAAAACTCCTGAAATAGTCCTTAACTTCACTGTAAACAAGAACAAGGCAATGGAAAGCTTGTTCAGGTGTTTGTTCCTGTAAAGCTTCCTGAGTAACTGGAATCTACCGCACATGCCTTCCATATTTTCTAGCCTTTCAGGACATCTTGGGCCCCCAAAATTTAATTTTTTATTTCCTAGATATTCCAGCTGATCAGCAAAAGTGTTATCTGCATCTTAACAGAACTGGATCTACATTATTTGCAGCAACTTCAGGAATTCAAAAAAAATAATAATCAAGGAGCCTTAAATTGCTATTCAGAGTTGTAAGTGATATCTAGCTGGTAATGCAGAGATTTTTATTGTTTTACAGCACTCTTGTAACATTCCAGGTATAACGAGGTTCAGCATCTCTTCAAAGCTCATTGGCTGTATTCTGACAAACATTTTGAAACAAGGATTTTAATGCTTAATAAAATAAGTAATTTCATGGAAAATTTGCCATGTTGGAGTTCTCTAGAGAACAGATTTTTTAATCAGTCTTTTCTCCTGTGACTCTTCAAGATTTCATCTTCCAGATTCACCTAATCTGATCATCCTCCTTAGGTCACATCATACCTATTCAATAACAAGCTCCAAGAAATTGTCATGGGAATCATAGGATCATTTAGGTTGGAAAAGACCTGTAAGATCATCAAGTCCAACCAAGATGAAACAGTCCCATTTTCTGTCATGTTGTTGTAACTTTGAAATATAAATATACTATTTGACAATTTCTAAAGCTTTGCACATAGTAAAACATGCATAAGCCACCCAAGGTAGATATTTTTTTTTTCTTACTTGGATACTGATGGGGGAAAAAAAAAAAAAAAAAAAAAAAAAAATGATGCTGGCCTCTATACTCATTTGTGAAATAGACTTTCCTTCCAGAAAACCACAAGCCTCCAGAGAACACTTTGCATGGAATTTAATCCCGCTGTAGGTTGCTAGCTCCTGAGAGCTTACTGTAAAGCTCTCCAAATGGCCAGACTGAAATATGAGCATCCTTCAGGTCTTAGATAAATGAGCGGATGCGGAGGAAAGCATATAGGTTGAGACATGTATGTGGTAGGTGAGCCACAGGAATCTGTCGAAACTAAGAGCCTTTATTTTGCTTTGGTACAAGCAGCTGGCTTGTTAACTGGACTGCTTGACTTTGGCATGCTCTACAGTGAAGCACTATTAGCTGAACCGTTTAGGAAAAGGTGCAACTTTTTACCAGAAAGTATCACTGACAAACTCCTAGCATGGGTGAAGTTACATCTGCAGGAAGGTGATTCACCGCAGCCTGCTCAGAGCTCTTAATCAAGTGACAGCACGGCCAGGTTTGCCTCTGTGCTTGGCAGAGGGTGAAGATGCAAGCTTTCCAATGCTTTTGCATCCCCTCTTGCTCCCAAATAAGCGACTTTTTGCCAAACTTGAAAGGCTTTGTGAAGATGCTTCACTTGGGTTGTTTTTGCAGAGAACCAAAACACGTATGTGCTCTGTAACTGGTACTTATGGCAAATGCCCAAGGCAAGGAACATCAGCTTTGAGCCTCAGGTCTTCATTCTATTCTCAAGTGTCTGCCACAGGGAGAAGGGAGAAAACAAAAATGAAAGCAAAGCAGAAAACAACAACCCTATTCCCAGCAGCAGAAGAGGAGAAAATTTGACAGAGAAGGCTTCCCAGCCACACAGATTTAAAAAACAGTATTTTAATTAAAAAAAATATAAAAAGCATCTTGACAAAACTGGAAAGGCTTTGCTTTCTGTCTAGTGCAGAATCAAAAGAACTACTGAAACCCCAGGCAATGGCCTCAGACAGACATTGGCATCCTCCAGTCAGTGCTATCAGCTCTCCACTAGTTTGTTTTTAACAGTGTGCGCAGAAGTATGTGTATGTAGGCACTTCTTCGTGTTCTAACAGAATCTGAGCACAGCAGAGGGTAAAACCAGAAGAGCTTTCTGCAAGATGTTACTCTCTTTTGGGGGATTCTTTATGCTTTCAAGAACATAAACACATTTCAAGGATGATCAGGGAAAAAAAAACAAGTCACTGCAAAAACAGACTAGGATCAAAAGTTTACTGTTGATAGGGGAGTTAAGGATATGGAAGGGACTTCCTCATTACTGTGTGGCAGCTGGGAGTGGTAACACCCTAAATACAGTGTAGTACGTTAAAAGAACAGACACCTAAAGACTACCAAGCCTACTGTAGAAGTCACATCCCGCCACTACCAAAATCCTACCAACCCTACCAAAACTACCAAAAATGGGAAGGAACACTAACAACTGAAGTTCCTGAAATCTTGCTGTTGTTCATAAACGTCAGTACAACAAACTTACATCCATTGCTAAATTCTGCTCACCTAATTTTTCCCCTCTGCCACAGGTATTGACAATCTCATTAATGATGACTTGCTGGCTATAGGGGCTGCAGGCTGAGAATCCACTTCTCTAATGGCTCAGAGCTTGGAGACAGCAGTTAAGGAAGGAGCACAGTGCTTTCATTTTACACGTACTATTCTTTTCTGTGCCTTATTCTTTACTCACAAGGGGTGGAGGGGATCTGTTCAAAGTTCCCAAAAGCTGTTGCACATCACAACTTGTGTCTCTGCAGCCAGAAATTGTGTCCTGCACAAGTGGCTATGTGGTGCAAGGATGCATGAAGTGGCTTGAGGATTCAAAGTCTGACAGACAGTGGATGGTGCAGAGGACAGGAAACCTGCCGTGAAGCTAGCCATCCTGACTGCTGGGATGGTCCTGTGACATGTCATCACTGGAAACATAGGCGGGCACTGCCTGGAGAGCTGTTAATAGCCGAGGATCAAAATCACACCAGGAGGTATGTTAACACCCTCAGCCTGGTCTAAACCACCTGTCTAGTCTAGCCATGTTTCACTGACAGACCTTGCTCCTGCTTGGGCCACCAGTGCGGCCACAGAATCTGAGCATGCTTCTCATCTGGCATGCAACAAAAGGGATAGCAAATTCTGCAAGGCAGCACCCACGCCGCATATCGGTCTCCCTGTCCAGTCACTCTCTGATCCACTCCAGAGGGTGATCACTCTTGTAGACCACTCCTCAGGGTCTCTCCTGCTTTGTAAAAGCTCGTGGGTGTTTGGAAGGGGTTTTCCTAAAAACAGAACCAAAATACAGAACCAACTCCTTGTTCTTTAACTTCCAGTTTGGTCTAAAAATTCAAAAGGAATTTCCTCTTCTGAATTCTTTATAGGACTGATGCAGAGCTCAAACACCTTCTACTATGAAGTAGTAATATTTGCTTATATTTGGGGTCTAAAAAGCATTCATTTCTCCTTCTTCTCAATGAAGAGTTTTGTGTCCCTGGCAGCAGGAGCTCTGCTGGGTTACCCCCTCTTAACAGTAAGTGCAGTAGGTCTAGACATGTCTGATGTTCTGGAAATACCTCTTTAAATTATCACATCATCATGAAGTGTCTGAAGATTCAGAAATGAACTGAGTCAATGTGGGCTGGCTTCTGACAGTGTTTCTAAACACAGTGGTAGAATTTAAAGCCAGGCTCATCATTCTTATCCTGTCATGCAAAAAACAAAATTAGCAATGACCCTCAAATCTCGTGATTTCTGAAACTTAAGCCTTCTCCTCCTCTCTATTGCTTTTCCCTTTCTGTTCTGTTCATAGCCGCGAAGACTAGAGAGCTGAGCTGGTCCATTATCGGGTCATCACACATACAAGGACATTCATTCAGCATTAGGAACCAGGCTCACATGACAAGTTTGAGCTAACTTCTCCATCACATCACACTGTGTCTTAAAATGCGTAAGCATGCTGTGACCAGAAGAAAGCCCTTCCTTGGAATTTCTCACCAATGTACCAGTTCTCATAAGAAAAACTCTATGAGCAGACCTACACTTAATCCTTTGTTGTCCTTCCATGAAAATAAGGAAGACCACAAAATTACCTACTTCTGCTGAGACTTCCAGGAGATAGCAAAACGAGGTAGTATATCCTGCTCTGCTTGTATCCTGCCCTGACTTGTAGTCTTGCATTGTCCCGTAGCAGTAGCAGGAGGAAAACAGCTCTTGAAATTACATGCAACTGAGGCAACCTCTAATAACCATAAACACATTATGAATTTTGGCAATATGACAGCCCATACTCCTTAATGATATCTCAACAGTCTCAATCTTCTCTGATAACAAGACCTTATTAATGGTTCTATGACTCAAAACATTGGTTTCCACACCACGACTCACCGCCATAGGTCCTCTTGCATATCCTCTTCCTCCACCTCAGAGTGATCAGAATCAGGACCAAGATGACAAGTAAAATACCCAGAGCTATCATCAGACCCAGGAATGAGAACCCCTCTTCTATAAAGAACAACAACAACAAAAAAGGCAAATGAAGATAAATTTATCTATGAAAAATAGCAAAAAGAGCCAAGAGAAGTATCTGTTTAATGACAACTGTTCCTAATCTAGAGTTTCTGAACATTATTGCTAAGCTACATAAAAGCAGCAATTGCTTAGGAGAGAGTGTGTGTATCTTCAAAGACAAACATATTTGCCCACTGCTTTCCAGAAAATGCTTTGTAAAGAAAAAATGATCATCCCCAGCACACAAAATTGTCATTCCCACTGATACGATAATTGTGATACATACACAAGCAGAATTTTATACGCCCTAACACTTTCTGAAGAGCTTTTTGTTCACTCAGAATCTGTGTTTTAGTGTGTAAAATAAAAGCTATTCCTATTATTGTTAAGCACATAAACCTGTTGCAAAGACTAAATGAACTTTCAGAAAAGAAGATAGCATGTGTTTTGATTTGTGTGAGTAGCAACAACATTGAAGTGTAAATGTCCCTCTCCAGTTGGGCATTAGCCACTTGATTTGACTGCCATTAATGAAAATAATAACATGAACTCTCAGTTCAATGCTCACTGATATTAGTGAGAAAGCTTACCAAACTGAAATTTATTCATATCGAGCCAAAGTCTTTTAACACAGCTAGGTTGAACTAGAAATGCAATTAATTTGAATTTCTCCTTTTCTAAAATATAAAAAGATTGCTAAAAGAACAAGCTATTCCTGGACTCTTCATTCTCCTAGTAAAGAATAACAGGAATCTCAATTTCCTGCTTTTAGAGATACACACTTACATTTTTTAAAGGCCAAAACAATATTGCATTTGAGACAGGATGGAAAGATTTATTATGATTCTGCAATTAGTGTCACTCAGAATTATAGACTAATTTGCTGTTGAAAGTCAGATTTTATTCTTTTTCATATAACAATAATTTCTCAAGCGTGTAATATGGGAAATAACCCTCAAACCCAACCTGCTTTTCTTGTTTTCCTAATTTCTGAAGTAGCAAAGTGATCTTCCTTTCAAGGTTCTGGGTTTGGGTAAGTGGATTTTAAACCACCTATGACAACACTCCTATGTGAACTGAGATTGGTACTTCAGCTTTTCATGTTTCTATTTCTCATCCATAGGACAGGGGCCAAAAGCTTTCCAGCAGAACAGAGCATTGGAATAAGAAATAAAGTAGCGCTACCACATATTCAGAAGTTAAATACCCTGTATTTAAGGTTCCCCCATAACACCAATTTAAGTATCTTCAGCTGATCACCTTCCTATCTGCCCTAAAATACCGTTCCTCCCTGACCATTAGTGCAATACACTTGTCTCTTGGCAAAAATGTCAGAGAAACTAAAGCATATTGCACAATATGACAATAACTGAATACAATACCAAAGCATGAAATAAGTTTATCTGAAACATTTGCTTAACTGTTGTTAACAGAGAGCTTGTTACTAATTTCAAAACTTCCACTTCAGTAATTATTAAGCCACTCACAGCGTTTTTACTTCATAAAAATGTTTTTCACCTGATTCATACATCTATACCTATCTTTGTACTGTCAAAGAAACCAGGAGGGCTTGCCCAAAAAGTGACATCCAGCTTGCTATGAAGTGCATGGTGTCTCTAAACCCTGTACCTCCCTGGCTGACTAGTATTTTGTTTTGTTTTGTTTTTGTTTTTGTTTTTTTGTTTTCCCCAGTTGGAGGAGGTGACATTATATCTTCATCTCAAAGACAACAATAAACGCAGAGTAGGGTTTCTTTCCTCATTACTTGGCACACACACATTTCACTCCCTCTCTTTCCCAGCAGATTCCTATCCAAACATGCTATTGCAAAACACAGAGGCCAAGGGAACACTAACAAGGACTAGATATCATTCACCTACCTTTTTTGATTTTTATGGGCAATTCCATTTCTTCATTCTTGTTGCTTACTCTGCAGGTCAAGTCCTGCTTACTGATGCTCTGAGAGTCAGAGATCTCCAGTTTACTGGTGACAGACACTACCCCGTTGGTGTGCCTGACCCTCTCCTGTGTAGGGGTATAATTGAACAGGTTGTTCCAGCTGATGGTGGGTTCTGGGAGGCCAACAGCGTTACAGATGGCTATCAAATGACCTTCGGAAATGTTATAGTGGACAGATGCACTGAGACCTTCCAAGACACAAATGAGACAATCCATCACCACAAAGAGCATTGACCAGAAGCAATAACAGTAGGTTAAATGTTATCAGTCAGAGAGAAGCTCACTGGATTCTCACACAGACCCATGGCACAGGAATCCAGAGAAGGCTCATTGGGCCAAATCCTCCCTGAGATTTAATACTCTTTCCCTTATATTGAAGTGATATATCCCAAAGGTTTCAATTTATCCAAAATCCCAGGTTTTATAGTGGTTTGCTAAATTAAAACCATTATTTTGTCCATTCTTTTTCTCCTATCTGCTAATCGTGGGTCAATGCTAGGGATCAGCAGGGCAGCTCACAGTGCAGGGGTTGTACCTGGCACCAAAAGGAAACTGCAGTGGGCAACATTGCCTCCCCCACCCCCCCGCCCCCCCCATGTTCCATCTAGGACTTGGCTTCCAGTTGATCTCACTCCTCACTTTTTAGCTGCTACTCACGAACATGGACAGCCCAGAGCCAAAGGCACCACAAAAGGCTTGAATATGACCCCAAAAAGTCTTGCTCACGACAATAAAGCTCTGTTTCTACAGCATGTCCTACTGAGGGTTGCTCACTGCAGTTTGAGTCCACTTGAGGAAACCCCTCCCTTTCCACTAGAGACATATCCCTGCAGAGAACCTAACCAAAGACACTCAGGCAGGTCCGTCCCGACAAGGAGCCACGAGGGAAGACGTTGAAGAGGCACGTGTAACACCCTGTATCATCCAGTCTCGCTGCCCAGAAAGTGATGCTCGTGTCATTGAGTACCAGACTTGTGAAATTCATCCGGTCTTGGTAGGGCTCATGGATCTTTAATCCTTTCAGGGTGCTGTACGTAGCTATATTATTGTGTGTTTTTTCAGAGTCCTTCTGCCAGGTCACTTGCAGAACGTCCTCGGGATCTGTCAGGGTACAACTGAGAGTCGCGATGTCTCCCTCATTCACCTTCATGTGTTCAGTCTGAGTAATCACTGCAGCAACATGAAACAGTTAGCCAAATGGGAAAATATCCCATTTATTCAGAAGCCTGACAATATTCTGAGCCCTGGCATACCCACAGACATAACAATTCGATCAACTAAGCACTATTTCTATGTTCTTCCCCCACCAAGGATTCTCCTGAATCCTCCTAGAAATCAATGATGTTATGCTGACTCATATCAGCTAAGGATCTGGCTTCTTCTAAACTATTTACAAGAAAAAGCCATTCTATTTCTGTACCCAGCCGTGCAAACTTCCACCTCAGTTTTATTATATCAGCTCGTGGTTTCCCATTCTCAGCAGAGATGTGGACAATTTTGCTTCCTAAAAGTGAGAGGAAGATTGAACACGGGAAGTGCATGCAAATTCATTCTTAGAGTACTGAAGGGCAAAATAGGCTAAAGAAAATGTCTGGACTATATAGCTTCAGAGTTTGTGGTGCATTTGAGAGGGATGGAGAGAAAAAGAGAGATTTGTTCCAGAGAAGGAGATCCCAGAAGTAGTGAACTCCAGCAAACAAAAGCGTCCAATGTCATAGATACGGGATGTTGCATGTCCTCCCCATCTCCAAATGCTGCTCCAGGAGATCTGGTGTCACATCTGCCAGCCCCAGCTATCTAATGTATGTCAAATGGCACCAGCAATCTGGATTTTACCTATTTTTGCCCCTTAGTCTGACTGGTGAAGGCTTGTGAAACAGAAATCAGCTCCCCAGACATTTGTAAGCAGATTTAAGGAAATGGAACCTACCATTTGCCTTTCCAAGCACAACACAAAATAGACTCAGAAACAGGGCTTGGAAAGTCATTTTGGAAGGGAGCATCTGCTTCACCTGAAGAACGATGAGAAGAGATGCATGGTTTAGTAACAGGTCATCTTCTGGTTATATCATAACTCCAAGATGTGAACCCTAATGATTGCTTTGTCATTTAAGTAAATGAAACTTATCTGGGTAGATAACAAGTACTACAATTAGACAATAGAGATACAGCTGAGGTCAAGGTGTGAACGTTGCATGATGAAAGCTAGAAAGGCATTTACTTTCTGGATTGTTCTTCAGAGAACAATGTTCTTCAAACATTTACATACAGAATTGCAAACTGCAGTTTATTCTTTCATAGAGCTCATAGATACGGGTTGCTGAATGGATGAACTGGTGCACGTGAAACAAAGGGTTATTATAATCTTTGTTAGACATGCTTTTGAAAGCCTGGTGCTTTCAGCTCAGAGACCCACAGACATGAGCAGATACAAGCTTTTACTCAATTGCACTGTGACAGCAGAAAGATCTACACAAACATTAGTGGAAGAAGGTGAACAGAAAAAAAAGAGCCAGCATTTGCCTTTAGACATTCCCGGCAATGATTTTCCTCCACATTCGCACATGCAGCCTGCATTGCATGCCCAGTATACGGTGTCCAGCAGAGTTCGTGAGATCGAGGGATAAATTGAAAACATCATGACACAAAACAGCATGAATTGGGGAACCTTTGGGGCACATGGCACCTGCTACGTACAGACATTTCCAGGTAGGCAAAGGGGGCAAAACTGAGACTGCATTGCTGCTTTCGACTTACTTCATTACTTAATATTACCACAATGCCACCAAATTGTTGACCTGCCTGGAACTGTAGCTGCTGTCATATTTAAGTGGAAACATTATTTTCCAAATAATAATAATAACAATATTTGTAACACGTATCATGTATACCTTCTTGCCTATGACTATAAAATTAGCTGATGCTTTCTGGGAGCATCTTCTACCAAGAACACAAGCAAACCCCTACTTCTCTAAGATTTTCACAACATGGAAAAAGCCAGAAAACAGAAACTGTAAAGCATTTTCTACATTATCTTCTGCCTTAAAAAATAATAATAATAAAAAAAAGGATAGCTAATGAATAAATAAGTAAATGAGAGAAAACTGTTTAAGAAACAACTTCCCAAGAAACTCACACATACAACACGTACACTCTCTGCCACTAGCCTGCCTTTACAGGCTCGCTGTGCTAAAACAACTCCCGGTACAACTCCACAGACACCAAGTGTGAATACAGAACAAAATTTTGTGCGTAAAATCAAGACCTCAGCAGCAAGCTCAATGCATCAGCTATAAGCTCAATGAATAACAAATTTATCAAGTAATAAAGCACAGGTAGTTGAGCATGGCTCTGCCATGTTCAGACAGCATTCCTAAAAACACGCAAAAAGCAGGAGCAAGCACAGCAAGCCAGAGGAAAGTTTCACATTACAAAAGTGCTTATAGACCACAGTTGAAAGCACACCTTTCATAGCAATCATGTCTCGTTGCTTGTATTTCCCATGGTAAGACTATAACCTGGTAGGGCAGTAACACACCATTGCTCCCATCCTGCGTAGCTACAAGATCTCCTTGCCACGAGCAAACAGTGGGTTGTGGAGCTACTCTGGTCACCCCAAAAAAGTCCTGTGGGATCCCAGGCCCACCCTAGTATCCTGGTGGGAAGGGTGTAAGACAATAAAGCAGCCCTTTGCCGCACCCCGCCCTCCTCCACCGCACCCCAGAGGTCTCCCGAGCCCCAGCGCCGCGCTGCCCCCCGCCCTCCTGCCTCCAGCCCCGGCCTCGGCGGAGGCTGAGCCCTCAGCTCTCAGCCAGCAGGACCCGGGCAGGACCCGACTCCCCTAAACGAAAGCCCCAGGTACTCACGCTCCGCACCCTCGGGGGCCGACAGTGTCCGCGACAAAGACGGTGACAACGGCCGCGACACTGGCAGAGCCCCGCTGTAGAACGGGGCGGAGCAGGGCGGGGCGCCCCCCCCAAAAAGGCCCGTAACGGGGGCGGGCAGCGCCCTCCGGACCCAGTGGGGCTGCCCCCCTGCTTCCCCCTCCTCTGGGGCCGCTGCTGGCTGCGACGGGAGCAAGCTGGACGAGCAGCGGAACAACGCAGAGCAACGAGCGTTAGGTAATAACATCCGTTAACATTAATATAAATAGCATTATTTATTAATTTAATATTTATTGTTATTATGTTTGCATTAAAGGCTTTCATTTTGCAACAAAATGCTAAAAGTAGAATCCAACAGCAGGGGCACACAGATCAATAATAATTTACAAGAATGGCCAAGAGCAGTGACGTTCTCCATCCAGACATTAGGAAATCAGCATTAAAAAAAAATCGTATGGAAAAGTCATTTTATGATATAAAATCTCTAGGCAAGTTGATTTTATACCCAGGATCTTCTACAGCATCTTCCACTGCCAAAGCTGCTTCTGCTGACACCAGAGCTCTGTCCCAGTCTTGACAGAAACAGCCCACTTGTCAATAACTGCAAACAACATTCTTTATCACCTTTACAGGACAGCTTGTGTCTGCTGTTTGCTGTTTCTTCTGCTGCTTTCACACGTACTCTCACACTTGTGTTCATAGGTCATTCATACCAATTTCAATACTTCTTTTACAAGGATCTAGAATACTCCCTGTTTTAAAACATCATGGCTCAAGGGGAAAAACACTGAACTTGACACACACACACACACCCCTGCCCACCAAACTCTCTTGACAGAGATGCCCATGTAGTGGTCAAAAGCCCACATAAAATGGAAACCACTTCTTTAAGACAGATATGTGTGGTCAGGCAGTGGTTCTTCCAGCTGGATACAACCGTTCTTGGAGACAACAGCCCCACCACCATACTTGACCTAGAGGAGCCCTTCGTCTGACAACTAACAAACCAAAGCCCAAACTCTGCCACTGCCTTTCTTGAATATTTTCTTCCATCTCCTAAGACCAATGAGTAGATTAGTAGACTGGTTCCTCAGATTTCTCTCCACCAGTCTTCCTTTTTTTGTTTTGGGTGGAGAATGGGTGGCCTCCAAAGCAGGTCTGGTCTCCAGCAGCTATTCTACTGTCCTACTGCTTGTTGCTTGAGACTTATGTACCTATACTCCTCAGACATCTTTTTTTCTTTTTATGAGAAAAAAAAAAATCTCCTGTACTTACCTGCCTTCATAAATGTTGAGGGGATTTCTGAGGGAACTTTAGAGACTTGCAGACTATACAGCTTAAAATAAGTTTATCCAGAAGTGCTCTGTGCCATCAAAGCAACAAAAGCAGGGAAGTCCCAGGGATGTCTTCCTGCACTTAGTTCTTGATAATAAAGGGGACATTCAAGGGACTTGAATGATTTATTTATTTATTTATTTTATTAGCTTACCCAGTAACCCATGTCTTCTGAGGTGGAAAGGTTCTATATTTATCTAAATTTTTCTGTTCCCTCAATAGGCTGGGGGCACTGAGAGAAGAAAGAAGGAAACGATGAAAGGGTCTTCTTTGGAAAAGAGGGAAGAAGCCAGAGCAGAGCAAAGAGAGGATAGTTCTGAAGCAATAAGTGAAGACTGGAGGTAACCTCAGGACAGAGGCAAACAGAAGGTACTCCAGGCAGACCAGCAATTTCAGAAAATAAAACCTTTTCATATTTGTTATAGAAGAAAAAGGCACAAAAGTCCCTTTCAGCCCCATTATCCACTCTCATTTCAATTGCTTCTTTTAGCAAGCTCCCAGCTCAGCTCAGCAATTTCTGCCCAGTTCCACACAGTTCTTTGTACATGACCTGCCCTCAAGCTGGTGGCGGCTGGGCTGACACTGACTGTCTGGTATGACAAAGCCTTTGAAATCAGCGAGAACAAAAGTGAGTAGAAAGCTCTTGTCCTATGTTCTGGAGAGTTCTTTGTGCCTCTCCTTTTATTTTTTCACCTGCAATGCTACCTGTGTGCTAGTGAAAGAGGAAATCTGAAATCCCTTCTGTCACGAATGAGTTCTATTCTTTAGTCTTCCCTTTGCCTTCTAGGCAGATGCTCTCTGCTGTGAATGCATGTCATGGTTCTTCTTGTGATTTCTGGACTAATGATCTCTTCTAAGCAGAACCATTTGAGCCAGTAATCAGTGAAACTTTTACAGGCTGGAAGAAAAGGATGGGATACAGCTGATGCACTTTGCTGGTATTTAACAGGAGGGGAAAATAGTGAGTTAGAGTAAGACTAGAGGCAGTGCCAAAGACATCAGTAATGACAAGAGAACTAAATTTTGCAGGACATAGCAGCTGCTGGGGACCTGCATCAAGACCATGAGACCCTGCTGACTGAATGCCCCTCTTGGTCTGCTCACATCAATTAATATAACCCCCTTCATCATCAGATCCAAATAACACTATTAAAAGTCAGAAATGCTCAGACACTTACACATGGAGGTCCTGCCTGGTTTGGAGCACCTGCTGCCTGCCACCATGTCCCCAGTTGCCATGTCCCCCACAAGACCCTCTCTGTTCTCCAGCAACAGAGCTAGGTGGTTCCCTTTGCACCTGCACCAAGAAGTTATCGAGGTGCTTTAGGAACCTCATGGACCTGCTCCTGTTGGCCGTGTGGTAATCCCAGTTGACGTCTAGCAAATTGAAGTCCCCCATATGGACAAGGGCAGTTGATCTCGAGGTATTTCTTAGTTCCTCAAATAATAATTCATCAGTGTCATCATCCTGGCCGGGTGGTCTGTAATAGACTCCCATGACAACATCCCCTTTATTTGTTTGTCCCTTAATTCTTACCCAGAGGCTCTCAACTTTGCCATTGCCAAGGGCAGGCCCCACACAGTCCAGCTCCTCCTTTACATACAGCACCACCCCACCACCTCACCTGACCTGCCTGTCCCTCCTGAGGAGCCTGTAACCACCTATTGTGACACACAAGTCACAGGACTCATCCCACCAGGTTTAGCTTATGCCAGTGATGTCATAGCTGTGGGATTGGGCCAAGACTTCTAGCTCATCCACTTTATTCCTCATACTGCATGCGCTTGTGTAGAAGCACTTCAAATGCACCTCATTGTATGTAGCACCTTGTGGAGCAGACTGAAGGACCTCACTAGCACACAGTTCCTCTGATTCTAGCGCACCATCCCTTAGCACATCACCGGCATGCCTGGTTTTATCCCTTTCTTCCTTCGACACTAGTTTAAAGCCCTATCTATCAGCCCTACTAACTCCTGGGCAAAAATCCTTTTCCCCATCTGAGAGAGGTGTATCCCATCTGGTGCCAGCAGGCCTGATGTCATGTAGACCTTCCCGTGATCAAGAAACCCAAAGTTCTGCTGGTGGCACCAGTCTTGAAGCCACATATTGATGAGTCAAGTCTGCCTGTCAGCATTGATCCCTCCTATCAGAAGGACAGAGGCAAACACAATCCTTTAACCCCTGATCCTTTAACCAGTCACCCCAAAGCCCTAAAGTCCCTTTTGATTGCTCTCAGAGTTCTCCTTGCTACTTTGTCATTACCAGCCTGAAAAAACAGTAGTGGGTAGTAGTCAGAGGCTGCACCAGGAGAGTGACTTTCCTGGCAACGTCTCCTACCCAAGCCCCAGGGAGGCAGCAGACTTCCCTGTGGGTTGGATCCAGAAAGCATATCTGGCCCTCTGCCTCTTTCAGAAGGGAGTCCCCCATGATGGTAATCCTTTCTTTCTTGGTAGAAGATGTAGTGATGTGGGAGGTAAGCTGCCTTGCCTTAGGCCCCCCTTCCAGCCAGAATGGGCTTTCATCTACATCGTTATTTGACTGTCATGTTCTAGAGCCTCATACCTGTTATATAAGGGTAGATGGGAAGGTGAAGTGGGCAGGGAGAGGGCTCACCCACCACCCCGAGCAGAAACCTGTTTCCATTCCCCCCCTTGGCCTAGGTCCCCTCCTACTGCCTGGCGGGATGGGGGAACCTTTGTCTTTTGTCCAGTGGCTTCCTGGTGGGATAGGGGAACCTTTGTTTCTTGTGTGGTGGCTGGCTCGTGAGTCTGTCTCAGGGTGAGTAGAGTATGCTTCCACTAGTCAATTTTCCTCTCTGACTCCCTGATGCTTCTCAGCATCACCTCCTCCCGAAGCTCCATCACCAGGCTGAGCACAACCTGGGCACACCTCCCACAGGCATACCTACCGCTGCTGCTGTTGGACACCGACAGAAGACTCAGGCACACCCTGCAACCCAAGGCCTGGACAGCCGCGTGTTTCCCCAAGACCTCTGTCTGGGTAGCCACATCACTAGCTGTGGCTGGAGAGGCCACAAGAGATGCAGAGGCCATGGCTTTCTGCCGGGTGGATACCATGGCCAGGCTCTTCCTGAGCAGGTTACAAGCACCGTTGGGAAAGACCATTGGAAAGGAGCGGTGAGGCGCCCTCACTGCTCGCCCTGACTGATGCGCCATGCCCTGTTTGCACATCCGAGTTGCTTGTGCTCCCTAGGGGAGCACAAGTGAGTTCTTAAAAATTTTAAAGAGGATTTAATGTCAGAGTACTCTCCTTCAGGAAAAGCCAAGCTGAAGCATCTGATTGTAACCCATATGCATGTGTCACAACAGATTCCAAAGCAAGCTGAAGCAGCATGTGTCTTTTACCACACAGGGAATTTTCTGCCCTTTAAACACTGAGCTACACTTGGCTAAAACGTCACTCAAGATTCTGCTAAAGCTCCCCCGACCGAGAAGGCTGCAGAAAATCCTTCTCCCTCATGAGACAGTCGATGCCTGACAACCTCTTGGCAGAATTTGGCAGAGGGATTTTGGCACCCTAGATGCCTTTACAGTTCCTACCAAAATGCCTGATGTTACCACTTCTGCTTGTGGCTCCACGCTTGCCCTAGCAAACCTTCTTTTAGCCATAACAGCCCAACCTGATGGTGGTGGGAACATTTCCTCATTCATTCCCTGGGTAAACACTTGTCTTGCCTGATCCTTTGCAAGTTCTCCAGGAGCACAAGGCAAGACTGAAAACAAGTCCCTGCGCTGTCGCCTTCCATACCTCACCTTCCAGTGACCACGGTCAGAGTGTCCTCTACCGACAACCCCCGTAAAGCCTTTTCGTGGTGTGGTTTCTGCATCCCTTTGGAAACAGTGGCTGCGCTTGCTTAATAGCACACTTCCTTAATATCCGCAATTTTGATGGATAACAAGAAGGCTATTCGATACTCCAAACAGAAAAGAAAATCAGCGCCCACGAGTTACTGTTTGACTGGCAGAACCACAGGAGGCCTTTTCACGTCCCTTCCAGGTCTCTCCCACTAGAGGGTACTCTGCCATTACAGAAAACCTGCTCTGCTTTGAGGCTGTGCAAACTGTTGGAAGAATCTTTGCAAATCCATGGGAGAATCACTTGCAACACCCCGCATGACGATACAGAGAGCTATGGGGGAAGCTTTCCAGCTCGAGTCCCTAACCATACTAATTTTTCCCAAATACCGACTGTCTTGGCTCCCACAGGTCTTGCTGCACCCGCAGCAGAGATCCTCCTGCCTGATCATTCATGGAACAGCAGAAGTGAAGATGCAGCAACATGTTGCTCAGGATGATAACTTCACAGGCTTCCACACCTGTACCATCTACACCTGTAACTTCTTTCACTTAAAAGTGAAAACAAAGTGAAGAGTTCAAATACAGAGAGAAAAAAAAAAAAAAAAAAAAAAAAAAAGTGTCAGGAGGGGCATCACTGCGTAGCTCAGACTAGAGGGGACCTAAGAGGTCACCTCCTGCAAGACCCTGCACAAAACAGAGCCAGGTAGATCAGGCTGCTCCAGACCTTGTCTGGGTGAGTTTGGTCTGTCTCCAGGGATGAGGCCTCCTCAGCCTCTCTGGGCACCCACTCCAGTGTCTGTCCTTCCTCTTGGTAAGGAAAAAGACATTTATTTTACCGAGTCGGAACTTCTTGTTCCTGTTGCTTCTAGCCTACCACCAAGCACCTCTGAGAGGAGGTCAGCGCCATCTTGTCCACAGCCCCTGGGTTCATCCAGCATGCCCCTGGCTTCCAGACCATGCCCCTACTCACCAGCTCTTCCAGCTTCATGCTTGCTGGCACTCACCTACTTGTACACCTGTACTCACTCCAGATGCTGCACCATGGACACACAGGTGCTGACCCTGCTCCCTGCTGGTGGCTGTTTTTTCTTCCTTGGGTTTCTCCAGTCCCTGGCACCATGGTCCCTGTCCAACTGCTGGCACCAGACGCCGTTACACACAAGCACACCAAATAAAGAGCGCCTTACCCAGGAAAAGAACTAGAAGAGCATTTAATAAGAAAACAGGACAGATAGTGCTGTTCAGGCACAGAACATGGCCAGACAAGTATCCTGATCAGCTGCCTGTTTACACATTTTACCTCCATTTTCCCATGCTTTTTCCTCCCCAAATCCCCCAATCCCTCCCTTTCCGACCCTCAGTTCCTCCCACCTAAATATCCCATATATAACCTGTACAGACCCCAAATGCTTTTCCCCTGCACCCCATTGCATGTCCCATAGCCCTGCAAGGCTGTGACCCCTCGGTCCCAAAGGTGCTCCAGTGGTGGCTCATCTTGATGGGTTTCATGCCTGGACTGTGGGGCTGAGGGTCCCCTGGGGGACAGATCTGGGAGGGCCCATGCATATTGTCCTTTCCCCTCCATCCTCAGCTTGGGTTCCACGACTGCCCACAGGCCTCATTGCTCCTCTGGGCTTGTGGAGACAGGGCTTTGGTGGGCTGATGGCTCTCCGGTGCTGGGCTGGGGATCAGCAGTGTCAGGGCCTGATTCGGGCTCCCCACCTGCTGTTGCCTCTCTGTGCTCTGCCATGGGCACACAGCCCAACTCCTTATCGCACACCTCAGCAAGTTCCCTCTGAAGCATGTCTGGGCTCTCTGCTTCCTCTGGAAATGAGAGGCTGTACCTTGGGGTCCCTTCCAGGTTTCTCTTTTTATATGGTAGCCTTTTGCGAAGCCAAGATCCTGGTGTTTGTTCCTGTAAAAGAGCCAGCACAGTGGTGTGGTAACCACGGCCATGATCTAGAAGACCAGAAAACAGGAGGGCTCCCGTTCACAGTACAGGACTAGCAAGAGCTTGGATGGAGA
Organism: Stictonetta naevosa; assembly: GCA_011074415.1. Classification (NCBI taxonomy): domain Eukaryota; kingdom Metazoa; phylum Chordata; class Aves; order Anseriformes; family Anatidae; genus Stictonetta; species Stictonetta naevosa. The sequence goes on along the minus strand of CM021697.1, from coordinate 89,816,507 downwards.
ACAGCTGTAGGAGGTCAAAGGAGAGTGGCTGGTGGGGGTGACTAGCAGCCGTGGTAAGCTGCTGGTTTGTGTCTGTGTATGCCACCAGCCCTCCAGCACACCTTCATGCCTGTGTAACCAGCAGGTCAGGACAAACATTTCTGGGAAAAAGTCTACATGAGGCTGTCAGCTACAAAGCCCAAACTCTGGAGTTCTGTGTCACCTTTCTCCAGAAGGGACATCCCACCCACCCACCCTCCTGGGCATTTCCAGTACTTCTTCTCTGCCTTTCCACCTAACTGTAGCTTAACTTTCCTCCTTCAAGCTCCAGGCATTCCCCAGCATTGTTAGGGCTTAGCTGGCGCACATATGCTGTCACCTACCCAGTGCAAGTGTTTTGGCACATTCCTGGTGAGCATTGTTCAAGTTTTCAGAAGGATTTGAGGAATTACTGGAAGTCTCAGACTTTGGCATTACCTCATTTTGGTAAGCAGCATGCTGGTCCTTTGGTGTGCACAGGTTTGCGGCTTGCTCACTTATATCCTGCTCTAAACCTTTCTCCCTTGCAGGTGTGCTGGGTGCTCTGGGTCTCTCCAGTCTGGAAAAACAATCAGTCAAGCAAACAGACAAAAAAACATTAACTCATCATATAATGCTCAGAAACCTCCTAGTATTTAGAGTGAGTCTTGCTATTTTAAAACTAGTGCTACTGCCTTGATAGGTTTCCAGTGCAGGTATATGAAAACACCAACAAGAAACAGAAAGGCAAATTGCAATGTGAACACAGGCAAGCCATGTCATTGACAAGAAAGCAAAAATCATTCTTACTTTTTCCTCTTTCTGTAGATTAGCCTGATGATGAAAAATATCAATACTATGGAGATCACACCTATGAAGGCCACCACAAGGGCTATGCTCTTCCGTTTACCTACAAAGAGAGACAGAGCATGGAAGGGTGTCAGTATGTTCCTCAGGTCCTTTTCCAGAGGTTGGGACTGAACTGAAGCATTAACCATTTTATTTTTAAATAAATACCAGAAATATCTAATTTCCCTGGTAGCAGGGGAACCAAACCCCAGCATTCCTACTCCAAACTTGTATGTGTTTCTGCTTCCATGCAAAGAAGTTTTATCATGAGGGAAGTCTCCCACCTTTCCTGAGAGATGTAAGACCTTATCTATAAGAGATTGCTCCCCAGCCTTCAACAGCCAGGGGCCAGCTATGCTAGTGCTCTCCAGCTATGGATGCTGCTGGAGAGCATCAGCTCTGAATTGGTGTTTACGTACAAATAGAAACATTCAGAGATACATGTATATATGTGCACTCATACCTACATAAACATTATATATATACACACATGTACACACACACACCACACAGACACTTAAGTACTGTAGGAAGAAGTATTCTGGATGTTTTCAAATCAAGAAATCTTCATCCCATAAGTCTGCACTCCCAGGAAAGATCTCTACTGAGACCTACGTAAGACAAGTTGCACTCCCACAACTGCACATAATCAGTGACTGTCTGGATGCCAGCCACACAATTTGCAATTGCACAGACCACGATTGTGCTTTCTTTGCCATGAGGCTGGCTACTGATACTGCTTTCCAAAGTACCCCCTACTACAAGCTGCGCTTCTCCATGCAAACACAGACTACTTTTACCTCTTTTTCCTGAAAATGTCTTCACTTTCTTTCCCTGTGGGTGGTCAAGGAGGCAAGCCAAATTGTGGAGGTGGCTAGCAGAGAAAGTGCATCTGTTTGCCACAGTTACTGTTCCGTTTGGATTTTGGATGTAGTGTATCTTGGGGGGCTCATAGAGGTCTTCATCTATCAGCCAGGTGATATTGGGAGGAGGCTTTCCTGTTGCTGAGCAGACTGCCGTGAGAAGATCCTTGGTGGTAAGGTGGGACTCAAATTCCACTGTTAGTTCAGAAATCGCTGAGAGCAAAGAGAGGAGATACTTACTACACTCTGTGGTGAGTTAGTGGTCAAAGCTGGGTAGGTCAGCTCTCTGAACTTGGGTTCTCATCCAAATGCATCCCCTGACTTATTTACCTTCACTACCTCTAAGGAAAGACATAGTGATTCTGGAGAATATCCACTGAACAGATGTTGCTGCATGGAAAGTGTCCATATGATGGAAGGGATAACACTTTACCTGTCTCCTGACTCCATCAGACCCATGCTGCATGCCCAAAGGTGAAAAGAAGAGGAAAACTTACTCTGAATGTTGAGACATGTATCTTTACTGTAAGAGCCATCAGGGAACACATTGAAGATGCATCTGTAGCAGGACTCATCCTCAAAAGTGAGATTTTGGAGTGTGATGGCTGAGGCTTTCAGGGCTGCTCTAGTGAAACGTGCCTTCTTCTGAAATGACCCTATCAGCCGCAGCCCATAGGTTTTACTGTAGGTGGCTATGTTCTGGAAGAAAGACCCATTTCCCTTCTGCCAGGTGACTTGCAAGACATCCAGGGGGAGCGAGAAGTTGCAGTAGATGTTAGCCTCTCCACCGAGGGCTGCTGCAATAAAGCTTTCAGATTTCACTGCTTCCTTCACACCTAGGAAGGAAACAGACCTCAAGATTAGAGGGAGAGAGGGAAAACACAATTCGCTTGGGAAAACCTGTAGTCCCCTGAAGTCCCCATCCAGTCTCAGCCTTCCCATCTCACTGAGAACTGTAACAGGAAACTACACCATGAGCCCATGGGGGATGTTTGGATACCTTTGGACACCTTGATTTTGCATGTGGCCATCACTTCGTTAGCCTGCATGAAGTATTTCCTAGCCATGATGCAGTGCTGTGGTGGGGAGGAAGGAGGCAAGGGATCATACTGGCGGTGAGATACACCAGGGAAGGACTGCAGCATGGGTCATGCCATGCATTTGAATTTCCTCATTCATGCAGAGGCAAGGTGTCTTAGAAAGCACAGCAAATCAAGATTTGGGTCATTTGCCTGCTCCCCACACGTGGTCCTCACATATGGCCGTGGAAATGCAGTGCTACCACCCTCACTGATGTTGGGAGCTGGGAGACTGGCAGAGGGGCTCTCCAGCAGCCCCACGGGTGCCTTTCTGCCCTGCTGATGGGCAAAGTGCCTCCTCCCTTATCCACCTGCCTGCCCACACCCCACCACTGCCAAAATGAACCCTCTATGACCTGCGTAGCACTGGGCTGTTCTGTAAAGTCCCAGCAAAATGGCTCCTGCTCTGGAGAGCATCCCCCTGCCCCTCACACTGGCATCTACGGAGATATGGGGGGCAGCCCAGGGCTCCCCACCACCAGAAGATCTGCCTTTATGACAGAATAGTTGTTCTGCCTGTCCCAACAGAAACATGAGAGAGACACAGAGACACGAATGGAAAATGCAAGCCTCGTCCTGCTAAGGAGCTCAGCCTGAAGAGGCTCTGAGCCTCTCCATGTGCCTAGAGAGTCTGGTCATGCTCCAGAAAGCCTCTGTGGGGAAAGTGAGGAAAGAGCATTCGTACTCACCACTGGCAGCCTCCTCCAGCCGGCAGCCCCTGCAGAGCAGCAGCAGGCAGATCCCAGCCCAGTAGACCCAGGGCAAAAGCATGGTGGGGCCACGCGTGGGCCAAAAACTCGCCACTTCTCCCACCTCCGTCGGCAAGAGGCTGGCACACACACACACAAGGGAAAGTGGAAGATTTCGCGCTTGTTTTTCAAAGCTCTGCTGGGAGAACCAATCCACAAACAGTGCAGCAAATATCTTCCCTCATTTCCTTCTGCTGCTGCAGCACCTGGGTAATCATTAATGCCTGTGATCACTGTTCACAATGCCTTGGCATTGTGACACAGCTGCACAGCTTTGTTCCCCAGACTGCAAGGGTTATCAGGCTTGGAAATAATCAACATCCCCTAAAAGAAAAAAGAGCAGGATCACTTAGTCTTCCTCACAGACCCGTTAGATCCACCCTGGTGAGCTCAGTTACGGGTGCCACCATAGGACTTGCAGTTTGCCAGGTGTAACTGCACGCTGTTCCCGATATGTGCAGGTGGCTGACGGCCAGCGGGAAGAGCAGCTCTGGGTGCCAATCCCAGGCAAGCCAGGGCACATCACCCTGCTCCCCCTCACCCAGCGCCAGGGACTCACCAGCAAGCACAAGAGATGCTCATCCACTGAGAGGAGCACGGAGACACCCACAGGCCCCCATTGCTTCACTCCAGCCTGCAACAAGCCAGGACCACAAGCTGGATCATGAAAGGAGTCTGCAGAGGGCAGGTAAGTCTGAAGGCCCCCCTCCCCAAGCATGTCTGTGTCTAAAGCAGCTCCAGAAACCAAAAGCCAGCAGTGTGACAGGGATCCTGCACTGAGGGGTCTGGTGCCCAGGGGTTACACTGTGAAACCACACAGCACAGCTCTTAGCCATGTGGTAATCCAGTGGCGAGATTAAGCACTGTGTGGTGTTTCTGGCTGTGTCTACATAAGGAAAGCCTCCGCACTCTATAGAACTCTTCTGGGGTTTTCTGCGTGAAAAGGAGAAGGCTATCTCACAAGATGTTTATATTTTGTGCAGGTCTTAGACTGAGTACTCCCTCAAGCGTCACAGAAATTTCAGGTGTTCCCTCCCTCAAAGCTGAGCACATCACACCAGCATCTGTCTGCAAACAGCTTGGACAAGAGCTCAGTGCTGCTTTCACACACAGCTTTATAGAAACAAAGATGAAAGCTGTGAAGACATGAGAAAGCCTTTTCCAAGTATGCGTGATTTCTGGTACACTAAGAGTGGAAGCAAAAATCTGCCTGACTTTTATCTGTCTGGTTTGATAGTCTCATTATGAAAGGGAAAATGTACTCAATTACTGCAACTCTTTAATTTCAGCTGATTTGCAATGGTCACTGCCGAAAACTGAGCAAACAACAATAGGCTATATTTTCTCCCAAGTATGAGTTCATTACAAATCTCACTGATGTGGCATTTAGTAGATGAATCATTCCTCAGCACCATGCAATAGAGAAATGATGAATGATGCTTTCAATCTTATATTGCCATAACAAAGTTCCTTTTCACTGCATGGATTTAGTCCCGTGCATCTGCCAGTAGTGGTTTTTGAAAAAAGCATATTCTTCCGATTTCAGCTGTGTCTTGCCAAATGTCTAAGGGCAGCACTTCAGTGACAGGAAGCCACATCCTCAGCCAGAGCTGCTGGGACAAATCTTTCACACATTACTGCTCTGGTGAACCAGGAACCCGGCACCCAGAGAGAGAGAAGTACCATCACGGGGAGTCCCTGAAGCAGCCTGGCAAGCCAAAACATGAGCCTGGACATGTTGCATGGCCTTAGAATAATGCTTCAGTGTATTCTGATATGGATAGACTCAAAAAACTGTTTGGCCTCTGATTCATTTACTGTATCTAAATATAAATGAACATTATACTGTGGAGATGCGCAGAGTGGAATATTTCATACTCTTTCTCCTAATGCTTTGCACTATATGATCCATTTCCCTTGATTTAGAGCTTTTTAAAATTAAGATAAATGTATTGTAAAAGAATGGAGAAAGATTACAGAATTCAAGAAAGTTGTCTCCTACATTCACCCTTAACTTAACAGAGGGGCAGGACTGTTTCCTCTCACAGCTCTTGCTCCTATTGCTCTAGCCAGGTGTAATTACAAAACCAAAAGAGAACCCTGACTAAACTTAAAAGGACACTTCCTCAATGTTCTATAACCAAAGACGGCTACTGACAAGATCAAAAGATCAAAGCCAAGAGGTGCAGACTACATGAAGCCTCCTCCTCAGGAGACGTGGCCACAGCCATCTTGCTGCAAAGGTGCCAGCACCCACCATGAGAAGCCTTGAGCAAGTCCCTGACCAGAGGATTGGCTACACACATGATCATCAACTTACAACTTTTAATTTTTATTTTATTTTATTATTTTTTGCACTCCTGTGAACTGTCACTATGCCACAGAGTTTTCCTTTTCCTCACTTAAACCTGACTTAGATTTTCCAGGTGAGTAAAGACAACCTGTCACACACCTCCTGGAAAATCAAAGTCCCGGAGAAAAAAGTCAAGCCCATTCCCATGGCTCAAAAAAACAAGCAAGAAAAAGAAAACAAACAAACAAAACACTTAGCAGAGGGAGAAGTGCAAGACAAAGTGCAACAGGGAGCACCCACTTCAGGCCCAGTTACCAGCCTACACTGCCAACAAAACTCCCTGTTAGAGTTGTCCTTAGCTTGCTTTCCCCACTGTCATTTCCTCTGTACCCAGGATTCACACAATGCTGCTGGGAGCCCCGGGTTGTAGCACATTGCCTCCATCGCCTACTACTACCTAGGCTTTTGGTATTTTTTTTGGTAGTGGTAACACTGGCTCTGAACATTCCTGTAGTGTAAACTTTGGAAATGCTCTCTGCTTCCACTTGCTTACAAAGTTAACCTGCTTTGCACCACTTGCATTGACAGCTGGAGAATAGAGCCATCCATTGTGCTTCAAGTTCTTCTTTTTTCTTTTTTGTTTTTCCACACCTATTCAAAACTGGCAACATTTTATAACCTTTGATACTATTTGTTAAATACTAAATATATGAGTAAGCCCATGTGAAATATAATCTCTAAAGAGTTACCGTCAAACTGTTCACAGAGATAAGCTGACAGACAAGCATGAGATAATAATAAAGAAACCTCAGAACAACAGTTAGGATGTTATCCACCCACAGTAAAAACTTCTGATCCCCTTGGTCACACGCTTGTTTGTTCTTTGGAATGTGATCTGTACTTGCTTTGTACTCTTCTCCCCCAGCTAACAGACCTTTGCTACGTGAAGCCAAACTCAACAGCAGTAGCATGTAGCATTTTATGGCACTGTATTTCACTGGCTGGTTTTGTACATTATGAAGACAAATACACATATCAGTTTTACATGTTCTGCTTTTGGATGTCATTTGCTGTTCTCATACTATACTGAGAAAGACAAATAGATCAATAATATGCTCCTTACTGTACAACATTTTGCTTGTATGCTGCCAGATCCCCCTTTCATTTGCTCTCTAGTTCTGTTGCACTGGTAAGCAGAAGCCTTTCACAATTTAACTTTCAACCAAAAAGTAAAAGGAGTTACAAAAACACACATAAGTATGTATTTTATTGACTCAAAACCCAGCTTCCATTCCAGATGAACAACTTGTAAAAAAATAAAAATACATTATCTCTACAATCTTCCTATGCTTAATAAGGGTTTCTTGCCAGCTTTGTGCCTTTCTATCTCCCCTCTGAAAATCCTTTTCATTCCCATGTCAAGTCTATTTCAGAAACAGACTGATTTCTCTTTTTTTAAAAAAAATAAAATAAAAATATATTAATTTAATAATCAGAAGCAAACATTTTTAAAAACTCTCTAAAAACAAACAAAACAAACAAACAAAACCTCAAACTAAAAAAAAAAAAACTGAAGAGCAAGTGTGAACTCCACTGAGTGGAGAAGTCTGACGTACCACCACCTGGAGCAGCAGTCACTTTGCCTGCATCCCATGGAGCACAAAATACCCCTGGGGAAGGTCTGCCTCCCTCCATGGCCCTTTCCCATGCAGGCAAAGAGGAAACCTAGACTGAAGTTCTGGGGAAGTCTGGAAAAAAAGAAAAAGAGATTTCTTCCTTTGACAGTTATGGAGAAAAATTCCCCAATTGTGAGGGCTGCTGGGCTGCAGCTAGTTCCCCTTTCCCCACACTCACCAGATCAGCTATTACTAAGCATTATGAGGTTTTTTAAAAAAAGCTTTTTTTTTCCTATGACAAGAATTGGGTTTATTCATTCTCAGCTCACCCACTCTCTTTCCTTTCAGATGACTGGGCTTGTTGGCCACAGAGAGGAGAAGGGAAGGGAGGGAAGACACAACGCCCTTTGCTTTTACATTCCTTTCTAGGAAAGGCTGGTGGAGGTGAGGGCTGGCAATCTCCTGGTGCCTGATGGCTCAGAACTTACAGCCCCTGGCACCAGAGTTACAAATTTGGACCAGCTACAGATGTGCTCTCCTGAGCCCTTTGCAAGAGTGTTCAGATCCCCAAAAATCACAACAGCGGCATCCTCGCCCCACGTGCCTGCTGCCTCCCTCCACCCGCAGGCAGCACCCCCCAAGTCAGTGGCCCCACAAAACACCATGCTGCCTCAGGCAGCCCCCACCCAGCTTTGAACCTCTGATATTAACATATGAGAAAGGAGTAAATGCAGCATAGAAAATGCAAACCACAAGGTTTTGTTATGCAGTTCCACATAGCCAAGAGTCTTAGCTTCTCAAATATTTCACAGTTTTTCTACAAAACGGAATATGGTTGTATAACAAAATAAATAAATATATATTATAAAAAGTCTTTTTTTTTTCTGTATTTCCTTTGTTGTGATCTCACAGAAGGTTTACTTGACAGTCCAACGTGTCCATGTGTCGGGTGTGCAGGATCTCAGCTGTTGGGCGGCGCGGCGGCACCCTGCATGCCAACAAGCACGGACTGTCCACATGCCTTCTCCTTGGCACATATAGGAAGGACCTAGCAGAAGAGATTTTTTATTTTACTTTTTGAAAAAGATATGGACATTTTAAGTGCAGGGGTGCAGATTTGGTCTGCCTGCATTAGCAAATGGGGTTTTGCACTTGTTGGTGCTAGAGCATGGTAGGTTAAGTTTTGCTTCTCACAACCCCCTCAGCAGACTTCAGCTTGGATTTAGGGATAGCATGTGTGGAAGAAATGCATTGTAGTTATTGCCACTGCCTTTTTTTTTTCTTCCCAAAACATGCATTAAAAGCAAGGGTGCACACCTCATGTGCATCCTGCAAGGAGGTTGAGATGCCTTCAGCACAAAACAGGACTGGGACTTGGTCAAGATGCAGCGTGCTGCTGGGTTTGCTCCTGCCTTGAACTTGCATCCTTCACAGCACCCCATGGGCTCATGTATGCCCGTGTTTCCCATCCTGAGCACCACACGGTAGCACACTCTTCCTCAAGAGCCCCTGTTCTGTTCAAGATGCCTCCTTGAAGGCATGGCTGGGCCATGCCATACATAGGTGGGTCGTTTTAAGAGATGCAGAAGAGCGGTGTAAGGGTATGGTTGCCACCTGAACTTTGATGTTCCCCGGCAAGGGAACAAAGACCTACCCAGCCGGGCCGGGCCAGGTTTCTCTCTGGGTCACGAAGGTGCCTCAGGCAGCAGTGAAGGAAGCAGGCGAGGAGAAGGAGGGAAATCAGAGGGACCATCACCCCCACGATGGTGGCCACAGATGGTGCCACGGCGCTGTCCTGACCTGTGGGGAAAGCAGTGGATGCTCAGGCAAGCTTGTCCGTGAATAAAACCAAACAAAACTAACCATGTTTGGACATCCCTTAGCTGATCCCCAGGCTCAGAAGGAACTAATGAGGCACCATGAACATGTGCAACCACACATACAAGAAGTACCACCTGTGTTTGGGGCATACCACAGCACCCTTGATGAACACCAACTGCTGCATCATCTGCCTGTCCCTCCCCATCCCAGCTGCTTTTCAGGGGCCTTCTCCACCAGGCCCCCAGCCCTCGGAGGAGCTTCTGATCTACCCCAGGAGATGTTTCCATGTCTCCTGCTCCAAGGCAGGAGTGGGGCTGGGTACTGACCCTGTGCCAGGCTGTCCTTGGGCAGGGCCAGGGTCACGTTCAGAGATGGGTGCTGGATCACGCAGGCGATGGGGTACTCCAGGAGGATTTTGGAGTGGGTGTGGGTGAAGTTGCTGATGACAGTGACAGTCTGGTTGCCAAGCCTGACGTGGTACTCCCTTGGTTTCTGCAGCAGCATGCTGGGGAGGCGCCAGGAGATTTTTGGAGCTGGCTTCCCTGTTGCTGAGCAGCTCATCCCCACCACTTTCTCAGAGTCTTCAGATATATCTGGACTGGGTATAAACTTGGCTTCCACTTTGGGGTCCGAGATGGCTGTAAAACACATAGCAGCAAAGTCTGTTAATTTCTGCTTACATTTAAGCCAAGAGCACTTGTATTTACTGTTATTTTAGAATCACTGAAAATCCTGAGCTGCAAAGGACCCACAAAGATCACCGACCCCAACTCCCGGCTCCACACAGACCACTCAAAAATCAGACCCTATGTCTGAGAGCATTGTCTTAGAGGGCAACCTTGATACTTGACCTTTCCTCCCACTCACTAAAGCCCTGGCAGAGACAAATGAACATGACAGTGATCAGAAAACAATCCTGAAAATGAAGAACTTGGCAAAAACAGAGGGCTAGAGGGTAGAACCATACAAGTTTCAAATCCCCTATTAAGAGCAGCACAGCAGCACCCCAGCCAAGGAGCAGTGATGAAAACAACAGGTAGTGAAACCACACATCCTCCTCTCTCTGAAAGGTTTGAACAGCTTCAGTGAGTCAAGGTGCTTGTTCTTATCCCTTGAACTCATCTGCAAAGTTAGATTTACTGCTCTTTAAGATGTACAGGCTTGAGCACCAAAGGACTAAATACATCTTCTAATGCAAGACAGTAAGTGAATTTGTGTTTGGTGACACTGCAGGATTTCAGCTGTGGAGGTTTTATATGCATACATCTTTTCTTCCCTCTGGGTTGTCATGGTATCCCTCAATACTTTTGTTAAAGATAATTTTTCCAAGCTCCTCCTCACCCTAGAACATTTGCAGATGCTGTCATATTTAGTCAGCAGATGGGATGAGCCATGGGCACCATTCATACCTACTTACTTGCTTGAAGCCCACTTGTGGATTCCTATTTATATGAACTGGTTTTGCAGGGAATAAAGAAGGGGGAAGAGCACAGGGAGCTGTCTTCATCCTGGGTAGAATGCCAGAGATCTGAACACCTGAGGACACATCTGTCCCCAGATCAGGGCAATCTATTCCCAAGAAAGCAGAAAGAAATGCAGGGATGCTGAGCTCTTCCACTGTGGAAAGTAGTGAAAACAAGGTGTTTGGTGTTGGAGTGAAATCTTTGGGAGTCTGACAGCACAAACTCTTAGTAGGCAACAGGACAATGGAAAAGGTGCCCAAACCTTACTTTTTTTTTTTTTTTCCTTTTTTCTGTTTTTTTTTTTTTAACTATCAAAGTGAAATTTGTGTGTTGAACTTTAAGCAAAATCAACTATTTATTCCTCAGCCATAAAGTCGTAGAATAACTGAGGTTGGAAAGGACATCTGGAAGCCACCTAGTCCAATCTCCTGCTCAAAGCCAGTCTAGTTAGCTCAGGCTGCTCACACCAAGACTCATAAAGGCACATAACTCCATTTGGGAGTGCCATCTCCCAAATACAAGGGTTCCAGGTGGCAGTTCACCAGCCTGCCCTCTATTTCAGTGCACAAGCTGATGGCATAGTGGTCTAAATCATATTCTACTGCTGCCTGCCTGTTTATGATAACACTACTTTTTAAAATCATTTAAGTGCAGTGGTATCTTTAGTTTTATTCAGGTTTGAGTTAATATGGATGCCCTGTGATTTAACAATTGTCTACTAGTATATTTAGTAGTACTGTATGCATATATTATTTTCATAGCAAAAATAAACCAGCAAAACATTCATGCTGAAATTGACTTTTGTCACAATGCTAGAAAATATATCGCTATTATCCAGCAATTCTGACTTTAAACAAAAGATTATGTTTACTCTCACAATAAAAAATGTTTTTTTTTCCCCATTTGAGCACTGAATGAAGGTTTGCATACGAATGAGATCAAATGATCCTGTTAAAGGCGGAAAAGGCAAATGGTAGCTGCATAATGGCACCCATAGCCCCCTGGTAAAATCTCATATGCACCTCATGAGGCTGTCTGGATCGTCCGAGTCATAACTGCCAGCAAGACATTTTATACCATCAGCTTTTCTTTTTTTTTTTTTTTTGCAGCTATGCCTCATTATTTACTATGTCTGTGACTGCTTAGAAGAATGAAATGGATATTATATCTCCCTCTCTCTCTTTTTTTTTTTTTTTTTTTTTTTGCATCACCCACAGACAGAAACTCAAATCCTACTGAACTGATGAAACCCCACTTGCAGTGCTCTGAGAGAAACAAGCAGAGCATTTAGGGGGATTTCAGCTGGAACTTCTCAAAATCTTCCGTGTTTGAAATGACACAAATAGTCACAAACAGTTTATGTTTTGATTAATAAATGATCTCTGAACTTCTTCTTTCACTCACGGGATCCATAAAAATAACATATCCACCCACAGAGTAAACTTAAAATATTAGGTTGCGACATCCAAAAGCAGTAAAGGAAAATTGCCACAGATATTTCCCTTGAGAGGGTTTTACTGGAGCACAGGTGTTAAAAAGCAGGGAAGGCAGACTGGCACCATTGCTGCCAACTGGCAACCTCAAATCTTAACTGAGTCCAAAAGATTAAGGTGAACCTTGGCTTATAAAGGCACACAGAGGGGGGTGAGAAAAATTGCTCAGAATCATATCTTGGCAGGCACACATGCATCCCAAATCCCCTCTTCTCACTAGGCAGTCCTCTGCCTTCCCACGTTGGACCTGAGGGAATGTTTATTACGTGGGAAAATCTTGCATGGTTGCTCTTCCCCTTGTGGTGTCTGTAACAGATGCACAATCAAAGCCTATAATGACCTGCTTTTGCAGTAAAGTCCTGCTGTGCTGTTTGTTAGCGTGTGCACACTGTTGAGGTTTGATGAACATGCTTAAATTAACTTCTGCTTTTCTCTTTCAACAAAATATTTGTTTCCAGTGAAAAACTACCCACAGCACACGTTGTGCTCAGGTACAACACGATGGACGTTTTCAGGAATTAGAGTATGCCTCGTGAGTACATTAAGATTTTATGGGTAATCAGCAGCAGCGTCTGTGCCTCAGTTTCCCTGTCTAAGAAATGGCGATGGCTCTTCTCCACTGTGCTGGAGCCCTCCAGGTGGATGGGGCTATCTACCGGCAGGCAGAAGGTGTCTGACCCAACAAGCCTTGCCCAGCCTCAAGCGACACATCACCTCTCTCCATACCTGGTAACTCTAGTCCCTTTCTGGGTTTAGATCCTTTATGGCAACAAAGGTCAGCAAAGCGTTTCTAATGCAAAACACGGAGGGAAGAGAAGCCGGCAGTTCGAAAGAAACCCACCAAACACACTTGAAAATACTCTGTGACAAAAGGGCTTTTGATATGGGATAGAAAACTGCTGCTGGTTCTTCACCTTGCCACTTTCAGCCAGGCAGGTCTGGGATTCCTGCCGCCTGTACCTGTGTTGCTTTTCCCAGCACCGTTTCTGGCTCTGACTGCGGTTTCACTTCCCTGCGCTACGCCGCACGGGTCCTGGAAGAACCCTCTGGTGAAGGCTGTTGTAATCAGGCAATAACCAGCCTGTAAACTCCCTGGCTATCCCCACTGGATGGCAGATGCATGCCAGTGGCTCATCTGTGGCTGACAGCATTGTCAGCTGGCTTGCTCACCTTGTCCAGCATCCCTGCGCCCTGGCACATCCCTGCCTGCTTCACCCTCCCAGCCTGCGTGGCTGGGAAGTTAATCCCTTTGTTATCAGCTGGGGAACAGGGGAATATACCTGCAGCTTTTAAACAGCACGGTCTAAATTAGCTTTAATTAGAGCTTTTGCTTACATACTCAGAGCTCAGTGAAGGTGAATCATAGCCACATGGCTGGTGATTTGGGGAAAATTTCCCACACTTGGATCGAAAACAGACAAGATGAACCAAAGATGAACCAGTCTAACCTCGTGTTTAGATTCACATGGTAAACAGAAAAGGATTTCTCTGCTAGTCACTTGTATATTTTCCTGTAATGCCTAACTCAGCATTTACTGTCCAAATGACTCAGGGTCGGGCAACTGCACCTTCCCCCTCATATCTGAAACATCAAGAGGATTTCTCCCACTAATTTCTCCTTTCCACTCTAGGATCTTTCCCCAGAGAGAGGAAAAAGGACTTCTACGTCAGGCCTGGTTTTCCCCTGTGTTTCCTCCTCTCTTTCCCCTTTTGCTTAGGTCATTATTCCCCTATAAACCAGGGTCACCTGTCTTTTTTCCCAGGACTCCTGGCATGAGATTTAACTCTCTCCTTGAAGCTAGCTGATGCCGATCTGCACAAGAAACAGAAGGGGAAGAGCCCCCGAGCGGCCCTGACAGAGCAGTGGGGCCAGGGGCTGGTGGTCACCGGGAGCTGGGGGCTGTGGTGGGGCCAGCTGCCAGCCTGGCACTGAGCCCAGGGAACTCTGAGGAAGCTGAAGGGCACACACCAGCTGCTTTGTTGGCTTAAAGGGGAAGAAAATAGAAGAAGTGTTCAACAGTGCCTTCCCATCAGAAGTAAAAACATCGAGGGATGGAGAGCCAGGGAGGAAACCAAGCCACCTTTCCCTCATAGACTTAGCAACCAACAGCCTGGTCCTCAAAGAGACAACAGCCTGTCCGCGATTACAGTACCTTACCGTAAACCTTGAGGCACGTCCTGCCTGTGATGGCCCCCGAGGGAAAGGTGTTGAAGATGCACTTGTAGCATCCTTCGTCTTGCAGGGTGACCCTGTGAAGAGAGATGGCCGAAGTCTGCAGCCCGCTGTCTGCGAAGCTCACATGGCCATCATAGTCCTTTGCTATCTTCTGGCCATTGATGGTACTGTAAGTCGCTATGTTGCCTTCGGCCCCGTCCACCTCCTTCTGCCAGGTCACTTGTATCACATCTTCGTTTGTAGCCAGCTGGCACCAGAAAGTAACGTTCCCGCCTGCCTGGACCGACTGCACCTTCATGTGTGTCACCTGCACGGAGCCTGGGGAGAAGCGGGACTGTGCTCAGCACCTCTCACCACCCCAGCAGGTGCCCCGTGCCCCAGCCCTCACCCCGCTGCCAAGGGAAAGCCAGGAACATGATTCAGAGGAGTTGCCATGGGAGTCTGGCTGGAGGTGACACCTCTCACTCCACATCCTACAGCCTGATACCTGTTCTGTGGTTAGAGATCTCCAGGGAGAAGGAAAAAATAATCACACTCCTCTTCCAATTCACTGACACAGGTGGGAAGACTATTAAGGGACAGGCAAGTGAAGCAGATGCTCCCAGGTTAGATAGCTCAACCCCACAGTGCTCTGACTCTTAGGATAACAGCTTTTAGAGCCTACCTGGGTACATCTGTGTGTGCTGCACGGGAAGGGAGAAGGCAGCAGGGACAGTTACAGCAATGAAAACATATAACTCAGTTTCTGAGAAAGCAAAGGATTGTTTTTAAAGAGGAGTGGAGTTGCCTGCAGTGCCCAGAGGTGCACTTGTCCACCCAGGGCATGTCTCAGCTGCCTGGCATGGCTTGCCCAGGCAGAGCTGTGCAGGACACCCAGAAGCCAGCCAGGAATTTTGCTGCTCAGACCTCAGGAGCACCACAGGCAGAATTCAAGCTATTGCCATAGAAGCTATTTTGGAACAAACTCAGACTTTTCTACATGATTATTAATTATGAAAACAAATGTAACATGCTCACGCTTCCAGTGGTCTGAACCTAGAAGCACCCTGTCCATCATTGCAAATAATTCCATCATAGCTACAGAAAATCAGTACCATGCTCTGGCACAAATCTCAGCCAAATCGGGAGATGAAATCCAATTTCAGTCCTGAGTCATGGTGGTTTACGACGTGGAGAATGTTAATAAAGCCACACATCTGTGGCTCTACAAATTTACCAACGTTAAGTTAAGGAGCGGATGCTGTCTTTGTCCCCTGAGGCATGCCAACCCGTTGCAGCGCTGAAGGAGAAGGAAATAGAGATCAGGAGTTTACCTGAGGCGAGGCTCCAGAGGCTGGAGAGGAGCAGGCAAATGGCCATCATTTCAGCTGTGCGTCCCCGAGACCAGCGAGCGACTGACTGATCCATCACAATGCAGCTTCCTCTTTTTTATACGCCTCGCTCTTACTCTACGGACATTCCCTATATGCACGTACGGTAAGAGATGCCTCATAACCCCTGCCTCACGTGCACCCAGCTGAACAACAAAAATTTGGGGGGACAAAACGACAAGTGTCAGAGAGAGAAACTGAACATTTCCCAGTTGCACCACTGGGTAGGTAGGCTTTACAAGGCTGGGTTTTTCTGAAGCGCTTTTCTTGTGAGGCGTTTGCAATAAAATACCTGAAATAAAAGTGCCTGAGTGAGGGCCGGGTGGTGTCAGGGCCAAGCGCGGGGCAGGAGGATCGGGGCTGCAGGCGCTGCTGAGGGTCAGGAGCTGCCGCTGCCACCAGCTCAGCGCCTCTGCCAGGCAGGGAGCACAGAGGCAGCCGGGCCCAGATCCCCTGAGTCACTGTGTTTGTACCTTTTTTTTGCTTCATCATCTCTGCCTCTGCATTTCTCTTTTTCTGCCAGCCAGGACTGCATTACCGCAACCAACACAAATCTCAGTCCCTGGGTTGCTCGCGTACCCTTCAGTGGGGCAAGCAGCCAGAGGGACCTCATTTGCTAATCAAACTTTTACTGGCACACTGAGCCTCCCGTTTCTGTTTTCTAGCTGGGTGGGTTGTGTTTTTGTAAATGATGATGACACTGAACAACTGAGAGTGTATTAAAAATGTTTTCATTTATTTGAATCACTGCATGGGCTAGCCTTGGATTGTGTTAGTGCTTGGGGGAAGCCAATGGGCTCAAGCCATAATGTGACAAAAAATCATCAGGCATGCTCACGCACAGTTCCTACTATCAGCTTTCAAGTGGTAATTAATTACCTGGAAAATAAATAAGTAAATAAATACAGAAACAGGCCAAAAGCAAGGATGCAAAATCTACAAAAAATACTTCCTGGGAGGTTTTCCAGACCATTTTGCAGCTCTTACACAATCAAGAGCTCTACCAGGTAAGGCAGAGGAGAAAACTGCCAGCCTTGAAATGCAGACCTCAGATTCGCAAGCAAACGTTTAACTTCTGGTCCTCATCCTCAGAACTGAAAAGCTCTGAGCATCTGCTGGAACTAAGTCCAAAGCCTCCTGTCAGGGCGACAGTGATCTGAGCAGCGATGTGAAGATGCCCTCCAGGCTTTGGTGGCACACTTGTTTTAGCTCTATTGTGAGTTTGAAACATCGACAGAAGAACTTCCAGAAGCCTGCAGAGACTTTTGGTGCCTTCCCAGCTGAAGCTCACCACTTAGCGATCACAAAAGGAACTGCACTTCGCATAAACGAAATACGAGCCCAGTTTACACATCTTTCTATTCGTCGGAATAGAACCTGACTCACAACTTTATAAACACACAGGAACAGGAACGTCAGGTCCCGCTCTTTAACCCCACCACTGATATCAGTTTATATTTTTAAGTGCACTTATTCAGACATTTCCCAAACTTAGCTGTTTGCCAGTCAAATCCCATGCTCTCCTGCTTCAGCTGCACAGCAGCTTCATTTCTCAGAACAGCACCCAATTCCTGGGCTTAAAGTGTTCTACAAAACACAGAGAGAATTTGGAAATGATCAGGCAGAAGACGGTTCTGCAATCACGTCTTGAAAAACACTGATTCATGTTCTTCCCTTCCTTCCTGCTGCACTGGGATGGTTTCTTCAGTTCCAAGTAAATCAAAAAAGGGTATACAGGAATTAATTGCACAGTCACTAAGTGACAGCATTTCCACACAGCCCCAGTGACTAATGGCATTGATAAATCGCAAGTCTGAACTTCTGGAAAACGCTGCTGACCAGAGCCACTCACACATAACGGTAGATTCAGCTCTCACAATCAGACCAAAACACGGCTGTTTTATTTATAACCAGGAAAAAACAGGTTAATAACCAGGTCACCTACCTCGTCAGCAGGTTCAGTGTGGCTTCTCAAGATGCTGCCTATAAATGGAGCAAAACAGAGGGAGATGGCTTCACTCACTGCCGAATTTTAGTGACTTTGGAGGTCAGTACAACACAGGTAGCACAGCTGTACGAGCAGCAGCAACTGCTGCTACTAATGAGAAACAGCTTGCCAAAGGCAATTGAATGTGCCTGGTGCTGCTTACCACCACCATGAATAATGCAGATGTGAGACATAGTGTGGGACCATGCAGCACAGAAACACCAGAGGGGGGTTGCTTAGCTGAGACGCGACCCATGGCAGAGCATACTTCTCTGCAAAACGACACGTTACATGAAAATGTCTGGTTAACCACCCACCGCTATGTGCCTCTGTGCTTTGGGCAACATTGCTGCAGACACTTGATGCCTTTTTATATATATATATATATTTTTTTGGTGGAGGTTGGACAATAAAGTGTGAATTATAAGATTACTGAACAATCAGCCCTCCAAATTGTATTTTTGGTTCTGTAATTTTTCTTCTCCTTATAGCTCTGGAGGAAGAAAAATGGATATTAAAAAAAAAAAAAAAAAAAAAGAGGAGAAAGAAAAGCTAGCTTACATTGGAAAAATCTAGCAGCAAATATGGTTTTGGGGGGTCCAAAGGGCTTGTTTTTTACCTCTTGTTTCATCGTGACTTTTCTCAGTGGCCAGGCACTCTGATTTCTTCTTGAGAGCACTCCACATCCCCACATAGCTGTTTCAGTCCAGGGATCCTAGAGGGAGTCCACGCTGCAGCCTGTCAGCCTCCTCGTGGGGGCCACCAGCAGCAGCACGCTCTAGCTCGCCTTGGCTTCTCAGGAAACCACGTCAATCATTCATCCTCCCCTTCTCCTTTCCCCACCTCCACACGTCAAGTGGTTGTCTGTGGTGGAGGCTTTTTTTTTTTTTTTTTTTTTTTTAGTTTTTTTGGTGTACAGTATCTGGGTGGGAGAGATAAGGAGCTTGTGCAGCCATTGAGTCTCCTTTGGTAACACATCCAGTACAGAAAATTCAGACAGCAGGGAAACCACGCCAAAAGCTGGTTACCAAGGGTGGAGAGATCCAGTGGGAGGATGGGAAACTGCCAGCCAAAAACAAGGTAGGTTCAATGCCATTTTGTGTTTAATTGCTAAGGAATAGGGCTAAGAGATTGATTTCAAAATGGGAGAAAGTAGGAGATACCTGTGATGAAACAACCTTAAGGGACCAGGTAAGGTACCACAAGGAGTCCTTTGATTAAACAAAAGTAATTTAGCAAGCAAGTTAAGATGAATAACATAGTTCTTTGTACGTCAAAGAGCATTGCCTCAGGCTCTTCTTTACGGAGGCAACCTCATCCGTAGGTTTCAGCACTGAGTCCACTGAGGCAAGGAAGGACATTACAGGCAGGGAGCACAAGGGGCAGAGTCCTTGTCATCTGCTCTGGCTTTCCTGGCTGGAAAATCCTATTTAGAAACTCACCTTAGTTTCATTCATTGCACTGTATCTCATAAAGACAGCCTTTTACATACACTGCATATAAATAAAATATTTTTATAATGTACATCAATACACAGTATTTATGTGCAGCAGTGGGTATCACTAGATTGTCTCCTAATGAGCTGTGAAGACAGAGGAGGACCCACCCCCATAAAACCAGCTGCCTCAAACCCCCCGAGAAGCAGCTGATAGCTAACGCAAAGAGCAGATTTGCTCTGGGAAAGTGGTGGCTCATGTGCTGTCTTAGAGCAACGTGGGATTTCCAAGGATGCCCATCCCCACATGCATAGGCAAAGATGCCTGAAAAGGCAACCCTGCTTGGAGGACTCTTCAACCCAGATGTCCAGCCCCTCTCGCCACTGCCTTGACGGCTATTCACGTGTCAGACTTGCTGCTGCTAAAAACTCCCTCAGTTCTCAGCCTGCGCCTTTGCACTTCCAAGGAACAGGCACCAGGGCTCTCTGGTAACATGGTTCCCAGGAAGCACAACCGAAAAACCACTGCATGGACTGATGATTTCCTTGAAGGCTCACGGAGAGGAAAATCCCCTCTCAGTCCCGCTGTGGTCTCAGTGGATGAAAGAAAAAATCATGCAGCATCTAAATACTGTACCCTGACAGCTTGCTCAGTCTTAAGGGGGTTGAAACTAGATGATCTTTAAGGTCCTTTTCAACCCAGGCCATTCCATGATTCTTAAGGAGCTCAGATGAGGCACTCAGGTTGCCACAATTAAACTTTCTGCTCATTTCCAAAATGAGGGCATCCCTCACTTCCCTGCGGCCAGAGGCCAAGGAATGAATACTTTAAGTGGCCTTGAGGGGAAACAAAGTCCCCAAACCTTGAAGTCCTGCCCTCAGTGGCAGTTTGAGTCGAGAACGACTAAGCGCGCGTGAAGCTGGTGGGTCCTAACCTGTACCTGTATGGTCTCAGCCGCGCGCTCCTGGCTCCAAAACTTGCTGAATCCCCGTGTTTTAAGTGCTTAGGTGGATAGGACTCCTGCTGCTTTTGAAAACAATCCTGACTCCTTTTCAGAAGCAGGAACCAGGACATGTTGAACAAGGTGTTCCTAAGGCAGATCTTTCCTGCTAGGTGGTGGTGGGGCCCCAAATCCCGTTTCCCCCACCGAAGGGGAGAAGAGGACAGTCTCCGCAGCAAAGGGTGGCACCTCACCTTCAGAAACTGCTACCCAAAGAGGTAGGTGGCAAAGTGTTAATGGGCTGCCCTCTTGGGACAGGGAGCATCTGCAGCCAGGCCAGATGGTCAGCAGCACCTGCTTGCCCTCAGCTTCTCCTACCAGGTCACTCCTCAGTCACAGCCGCCTGGTTGCTGATAAATCTGTCTCTTTCTGAAAAATCACAGAAGTTCAGAGGGGTGGTTATTTTTTTGCGTTGTTCAGAAAACTCTCCTTCCCATGCAGTGACTCAACATCCTGGTACAGCTCTGCTGCACTGTGCAGGTTCAGCCCCAGCTGCGCCCCGTCCCCAGCCCCATCAGAGCTGGTACCCATCTCCTGGCAGTATGTCCATCCAGGCCACACCAACCCTGCCTCCCTGGCAGCATGTGGCACTGCTGAAGGGCTGAACCCATAGCATAGCGCTAAGGTCTCCCCAAGGTCTCAACTGCGATAGGAGCTAGGCCTCCAAAACTCCTCCCCATAGCCTTTAGTTCCGCATTCACAGCTTATATTGTTACGAACCCAAATTCCTAAGGAGCCAGGAGCATGCAGTCACACCACCCAGCTGTCCACACCTCAGCTGAGTAGCTTCAACCAGGTCTGGAAAAAAACATAAAGCAGAGGGGTACTAGCAGATGGTGTTTAGTTTTTGGGATCTGGCAGTTTTACGTCAGATGTGTTTGGCTTAAGGAACCAGGTAGGAGGAAAACTATTTCTGGACCACAACCTCCTGTTGAGGGAGAGCAAGCTGGATGGAGAGAAGGGCTGCAGTGGCTGCCCACTGAAGTCCTCTCTCCTGAAGGCTCATGCTGTAATGACCCACAACATCATAGGACCAGAGGAGCATTGTATTTCTGAAAGCACAAGAGGCTGGCATCACTCCTTTGAAATGTATGTGCAACCTTACTGGCAGCATATGTATACCAAAGCCTGCTGCTTCATCCCATCTATTCAGAGAGCTTACTTTTTAGCGGCACTTCTATATTTGTCTTGACCACTTCCCCTGTGTGACAGACCCTGGAGCCTGTACAAGAGTTCAGACAGCTTCTCTGCACAGCGCAAAGCAAAACTAGAAAACCAAAATGAATTCTGTTTTTATTTTAATAACTGAATCACATTTCTTCTGTTTTGAGACTGCTGGCCAGAACTATTTCCTAGCATTTTCACTGATAAAGCAGTATTTATAATTGCCTACAGAACCAAACAAATTAAACAAACACCACAAAACAAACAAACAAACAAAAAAACATTGCCCAAGCCCTCCACAGACAAGTCAGGGTCTCGTTCTCTAACTCAGCATCTGCTTCTAAGGAGGCAGCATGCCTGTATTATGAGCATGGATGATGAGAAACATTTTAAATTCTTAGACCACACAACTTACTTTCCCACAGTATTCCACATAATTAACTAAATAAGATTGTTTTACATAAGGGTTGTGCAGCAGTTCACAGGTCTAATTCTCTACAGAAATGTGGTATTTATCCTTTGACCATCCAGGAGAAGAGCTATCCAAGCCTGGTGGCTGGTATCACTTCTCCTTCTGAGCAAGAAACTGAAATATCAGAAGCAAATTGAATACAAACAAGAAACAGATGAATAAATTGAAGAGAAAGCAAAAATACTTGCATCAAATTTACATCAAATCACAGTTACAATATATTCCTCCTATGAATTTTGTGTACTGTAAACATATCTAACACATATATGCACAGTTTTATTTAAAATGTGCCTCGTAAGACTTCTAGGACCAAACTGCATGAAGCCTTCATGCTGATGTCTCCTGCTAAGTTAGAGAAGTTCATGCTCAGTGCAGGCTGTATGAAATTCGAAGAAAACCAGGTAGGCCATCAGAAATGAAATAAGGTCAGCTTTATCTTTATTCCCAGCTGCATTATGAGAACTAAATTTTCCCCCTGAACGGGAAGTTGGGAAGTTACGCTTGCTAATATTTGTGAAACTTCCTGCTGCCCTGATAAGAACACCACTTCTATGTGCAGGAAGAAATTATGTCATGTTAGCTGCTGAGCTTAGGAAGCATTGGAAATAAGTAAGACCTAGGACTCACATTTATTAAGGAAAGTATCAACAGCAGCAGAGAATGGTGGCATTGACTATTTACCTTAGGTCCTGGGAAAGAGAAATACATTGCAAATATGCAATTAGAGTTATTCAGTTAGGCTTATAATTCAAATGAATGACTACACTGGGTGCTTGAGAGCATTTCCTGTCTTAATATGACTTGACAGCTTAAAAATTCCCTGAGTACATTTTTAGTACGCATGTAAACTTAACACTTTGATATCGATGCCACATTGTAAAATGTTTGTGAATTGCTTTACAGGCATTTTACAAGCACAGGATTGCAAAACCTCAGCAATGGCGCATGCTCTCATGAACATGTTGCTATTACAACAACAAAAAAAATGGTAACAGAGGAATACAGGCATAATGTGAAGGACTTGAAACATGCCAGATGACTTAAATTTATACAAGTTCAACCTTCTTATCGAAACAGTAAAGCTTACTTCAGCTGCCACATATCAGGTCTCTCAGGGACTAGCCTGCTGCTGCCCTTGCTGTCACCCCGTGCCTCCAGCCTGTGCTGGACAATCGCTTTCTTCTTATTCCTTTCGGTTTGTACAGGGACACGCCAGCGGGCAGATTGATCTCAATAACCTGTGGGGGGAAGGGGACAGTTTTCTCATCTCTCTTCCCTCTATTTCTTGCTCACCCATCCATCTGGAGCCGTTTAATACAGACAAGTCCAGAAAGGCTGATTGCTCCCCAAAACCATGAACTTTGCTGTGCTTAGCACAAACAGCATCACTGTCACTGCTGCAGCCCAGCCACAGGCCTGTGACTTGTGCTTCTCCTCCCATGGGCCACCCCTGCTCCCCCAGCAGGTCCCTGTGCCTCCAAAATGCCATACAAAGGGCACCTGGGGGTTTGCAGTGGAGAGCAAGGTCCAACCAGGACCAGGCCTAAACCCCTGCCCTTGTGTCCCCATTCCAGGTGGGAGATGAGCATCCCTGGGAGGAGGAAGAGGTATTCTGACAAGGAAAGTAAGTAAAGGTGTTCCTCCAGCACCCCAGAGGCGACGGGGCGAGGGAGGGGGCGTGGGGTGCCCTCAGCCACCCAGCAGCACTGCAGCCCCAACCACGGGGTGCTCCCACATGAGTGTGCTGCCTCTCTTGGGACTGCTCCCAGAAACACGGGGCAGAAAGACGTGCTTCAGTTTGGGCAGTAAGTTCTCCAGGCTTTACACCTAAACATCTGCCTAGAATCGCACCTCCTTGCACTTTGGTATTTCATGGTTGAAAGATTAAAAACAAAGAGGAAATCTGGGGACTGTGGAAATCAGGTGTTCTGCTAATAAAATAGCTTTGGCATATTAAACATGTGAATAGGGAAGACTCATGTAGTTGCTGGAATCACACGCATTCACATGAACCACAGGATCTTGATTTTGGTTTGGACTGTTACCCTTTCTGTCCGGGGTAAAGCAATTCACGTAGCGATGGTTTAACATGCAATACTGCTTTCAGGAGCTGAGTGCTTGCTCACTCGTTAATCATGCACATTAATGATCTTGTGGCAGCAGCACAATGCTATTTGGCACCACTGCCAGATCCCTACTTGGCAGGTTTAACGTGACAATGAGAGGCTAAAGCCTTCCCTCCAGCCAGGTAGCAAAGCAACAACACTTCAAGTCCTGCTACCTTAGGCAGAATTGAAAGCTCAGCTCTGAAACTTTGTAGGAGCAAACAATAGCTCAGCCAACTTCCTTGCAAGAACGTGATAAGCTGCTAATAATAAAGCTGTGAAAAAGGGTGATACAAACAACCCCTTGCCACTTAGATGCCCACGGGACAGAGAGCCCAATTTCCTGACAAACCCGGGCTGCTGAACCAATGAGGTTATTCACCTAGGTTTCATTATGGTCAATAAGCAGCACATCACTGTAAGCATGTGTGAAACCAGTGGAAAGATAAATCTCTGACAGCCGTCAGATGTCTCTAGCCCTCAGAGGTCGATCCCTTGCCACAACCCATGCCCCACAAGCTCACGACTTTGCACAGCCTGTAGCCAAGCCTGAGCAAGCCCTGCGCTGCAGAAAGCCCTGCTCTATCCCCCCCCAGGGCACGTTGCCCACCCGTGCCTCACTGCTCGCCCTGCCTGGTGTCCTGAAGCCATGCCAAGGACCCGCAATCACCTGTTTGCTTCCTCTCTCCCCAGCTCAGACCGACAGCTGCCCGCCGAGCGCTGCCCAGGTAATGACTCAAACTGGATGCTTTCGCTGCTCTGCCCCGGGGGCTGGGCCTGACGCATGCCCTTGTCTGGGTGCCCACCACCTTCCCTCATTAGAGACGTAATCCCACCATCAGGGAGCCAGGAAAACAGCTCAAGCCTCTGGTCCAAGTAAACTGATGCATGTGTGCTCAAAGGGTGGGATGAAGCCCCACTCTAGGGCCCCCAGTGCAGAGCATAACGCTGCCTGGCCCCAGTCCCACAGCTTGGGGGCTTGTGCCTCCTCATCCTTCCCTTGGTGAGCGGCCCCAGCCACCAGGCAATGTGTGGTTGTGGGGATATTCCGCCCACCTCACCCTCATGCCCTTCTCCCCTTGGCTGCCTGCTAGCCCGAGTGACCTCTCTTGCCTGCAGCTGCACCAAAATTGGCATGTTTTCCAGAAGAAAAAAAAAAAATAGTTTCGGTTTCAGCATGACATCTTTTAATAAAAAGCTATTTATCTGGACAATTGCCAACACAATTTAGTAACAAAAGAAGTCTTTGGTTGAAAGACTAAGGGAGATTTAATACTTGGAAAAGTTAAAAGGCTTTGGTTAATTTTTCCACTGTAAAAAAATAGTGATGAATGGCTAAATCACTGCTGGAACAGAATAAGGTTCCTCTTGCCAATGTCTCCCTGCCTCTAGGAAAAAAGCCTCAAAGCACGCACTGTCAAGCTGACCGTTCAGTTTCAGTTTCTTATAAACCAGAAGGGATCAAATGGCTGCACTGCAGGAGAGGGCACACAGGAAGGACTGGCATGATGCCACATGGCTTGGTAAATCTTGCTTCACTGTTCTGGGGTCAGATTCAGGAGCTCTGGTAAGGCACCCTGAGGTAGTCCGAGGGGCAACCATCCCTTGGTGCATGCCTACTCATCTGTCCAAATCCAGCTCTCTGAAGGCAAAAAGCAGGGGAGCAGCCCCCTGTAAGTTGAAACACTCAACTGTCTCGCACACTCATGTTTTGGGGTTCACATGCCAGGCTCTGAGCACAGCACCTGAGTGAGTACCTGTGGTCTGCTACCTCCGCTAAGAAAACAACTAATCTTAGCAGAGGGTAACTGATGTTGTGCCTTAAATCACCAATCATGACCAATTACCAAAAGCCCTGTGTACTGCAGAGCAAAGCGCTGCCATTCAGCAGACCACCCTATTTTCATACATTAAAAAAAAATGACAGCGGTAAAGCAAAAGTTGTTGCCCTGCAGATACGTGGGTGTTTAACAGAAAATTTTAAGAAGGTGGTTGGGAAAGATGACAGAAAATAATGTGATTAAATGAGCTCATCATTTGTGCAAGCGTGGGGTGAGCTCTGGGGGCAGAGACGAGGAGGGGTGGAACTCTAATGGGGAACCTGCCAAGGAGCTGTCTCGTTTTGAGACTCCAGCCCCAAGTGAAAGCCACAGAGCAAGGTTTGGAGACAGTCTTGGGAGGGTCTTCAGAACAGTATGAAAGTCGTTTCTTCCCTGTTTTAAACTCAGTGTGCGGATAGTGAAAGACTCAAACAAAATCCCAGGAGTCTTCACACTCGTTCCTCCTGCACCGTCTGCATGTGGGACGAATCACCCCACCTCTGCACTTTGGTCCCCACTGAGAAGAGGTGGATGACAACAGCCTGTCAAAATGTGTAGGCTGAAAGCACTCTGGAAAATGTAGCTACAAGTAAGTCTTGGGTAGCCCAGTGTGTTGGAAAGGACAAGAGGCACCCCAGCCTTCACTTGGTGGATTTGGAGCCAGTTAGTCACAAAAATAAAGAGCCTACCTGTTCTCATTTTGCAGGCACGTGAAGAGAAATGCCTGCTGCCCTTCCAGTTCTTCGTAATAGTGGCTAGGGGAGGGGAGTGCCTGGCCTCTGCAGGTAGATAGGGAAGATAGAGGGAAGATAGGGCCTTTTCTTAAGCAAGTCTTTCCTGATTCCTCCACTCTTTAAAATTTTTGTAGTCTCTGAACCTCAAAAATTATATAAAGCCTCAGCAATAAACTCAGGAATTATTTTCAAAATGCCGTTTCCTGAAGGTCGGGAGATCTTTCACACCAAACTGAATCCAAATAGACAACATGACTCATACAAGCTGGGAAAATCTGAGACAGATTCCGCAGAAATGATGTTCTAGTGACAACTTCTCACTTCTAGGTTTGAAAAACAAAAGATAACTCCTTGGGTTTATTAGCCCATGGAGTGGAGACCTCTTTTCCGCTGAGAGAACATGAAAGGTAGCTGCAAATGTCAACATGAACTCAGCAACCCCCACTTAAAAGTACTGCTATTACTCCAGACAATAGTGGGTGCCACTATAAAGGCAATATTTACTCACTGTCTTTATTACCCAGTTCAAAGCAAGAGCACCAGAGCAATAAACATTTTAACTTCCGGCCCCAAATACTTTATCAGTTCACATCATCTCTTTAGACTTAATGAGTCATCCCACAACCCATTTAGATGCACAGTCACCCAAAGCACATTAGTGAACAAAATCAGGAGGCAAAAGCAGGGACAAGTCTAAACAGAGCCGGGAAGGCATTTACTTATGCAATCTTACCTTCTCATTTGTTAATGAATGATTCTTTCTTCTCCTTCTGTTTTGAAGGAGCTTGTTAGATGAGGGCCACCATGGCTTGGGCAGCCATCACTGCATCTCCATCACTGCATCTCCACAGGTGCCTGTATGAGCCATGGTCTCTATCCCCTCCAGGGCAGGCTGGCAGGGGATGGATGAAGGCCTCACGTGTGTTAGGTTTCAGTAAGTCAGTCTGCATGTGCACAAGGTGTCTACAAGCATGGATGATGGAGAGGGCAAGTTCCCAAGGGAAGCTCGCTGTCTCTGAGCGTGTCCCTCTCAGCCCACAGCACTGCTTGAAGAGCCTTCAAATGCAGACAGCTCTGACGCACAGCTTGTCTCCTCTTCTGTGTGTGGTGACAGAGTATGGTGGCTCAAGGGGAGGTAAAACAGATGCTTTGATTTCTATTTAAATTCAGAAGTCAAGAACAGAAATGCTGGAGCTAGAATCTGTCCAGGCCAAAGGAGTTAAAAGTCTCTTTTAAGTGCTAGGGAGCTGCCAAATCCTGCAGCTAAATGGAGGTGAGGCCGTTGTGCGTACACAGAATAGTGAGCCCCTCACCCAAGAAAAATAATTAGAGATTGAGTTTAAGGAGAAGGCAGGGCAGAACATACTATTCAGATGCCAGGTAAGGCCAGAGAAGGGTACTGACCTGTTTACATGTGAGAGGCTCCATTTTATCCCCTTATCCACCTATATTCCCATGCTTTTTCCTCCATAAATCCCCCTGATCTCCCCCTCTGTTTCCTCCCTGTGACAAGTCTTCAGCAGACCCCCATAAGCTCTCCCCCTCGTGCTCCCGTAGCACCCCATCCCTTCAGGCAGCAGCTCCCCCTGCACCCCAGCTGGCAATGAGTGCTGGAGCCGCTCCCTCTGACACACCGTGTGGGTGCCATCCCTGGCCCACAGGGCTAGCAGCTTTCCTGGGACAGCCCTGGGAGCAGACGGGGACGGGGATGATTGGGGATCCCCCCACCCATGTGGGATGATGAACTTTTTGTCATGTAACCTTTCAGCAGCAGTACCAGCCTTTGGACAAAAGTCAGGCCTTGGCCCTCCAGCCACACAGCACAGGTGTAAGCATGCAGCTACAGCCTACACAACCAGGGAAATGGCAGGATTTACCAACCTTTCACAATACTATGTGGGTTAACACCACTGCCTGAGCACACAGGCTACGTGGACTGTCAGGTCTATTCACGTTGCATGCTTCTTCAGCAAGAGGGTATAACAGTGTTGGAGCTGACCCGTCTCTTTTTCTCTCCCCCCCTCCCACTAGGAACATTGTGCTGGAAGAGACTATGTGAATGCCAGCGGGCTTTGGTATTCCACTGTCACCCACAACGTCAAACATGAGTCCTTCGCGACTGACACCAAGAATCAGACAGACTATGATCAGACAGAATATGCAACTGTCAACATGCCTACGAATAAGCGAAATACCACCTGCTCTGAAGAGCACAGTGCATATGATTATGTCCTGATAAACTAGAGAGTGACTCTTTCTGCTCCCAAGAAGGCCTACTCGAATATTCACTTGAATATTTAAGCCAGCCCTCCTAGCCATTTCACCTGTCAACTCTTCAAACAAACCAGAGAGAGCATCTCTCTTAAGTTACAAAGCTTACTCATTAGGACATGTCTGCCAGTCAGTTCCAATGAGACAAATCTGTCCATGAAAAGGTGATCACAGGAAGATGCATGGACAAGGTACAGGGCTCCACAAGTAAAACAAGAGGAATCATCAGTAACTACCATTGTAAAGCAGGGTTCCTCTATAGAAAACTAGGTGCTTCTTTACTAGAAGAAACTGAGGCTGCACAATTTTTCTGGATAATTACAGTATTTTTAAGGGGTTATAACAGAACTAGTGATGGAAATCTCAAAAATGCAATAATAATTACCCCCTCTTTTTTTTTAATTTTTTTTTTTAATAAATAAAAAGCATAGACTTTGTATTAGGTGTACTTACTTTTTTTTCCAAAGTTTCTCTGGCCAGCTTGATATAGACCAGTATATATACCATGATGCAGCATACAATCTGGATGAAGAATTCATTTCTCAAATTTTTCCCCCTGCCACCCCTTAACATAATACTCCTTGTCTCAGAGTAAAGTCTTAAAGTTGGATGCAATTAAAAAAAAAAAAAAGGGCAAGAAACTGCATACAAAACAACAACAAAGTCCACTCACAGCAAACGACTGCCACCTAGAAGGCCATGAAACCTACAAAGCCCCCTGTGCTGCACAGCTGGTAACTGCACAGCTTTCAGTGGAGGTTTTGCCTTCACCACTCAATGCTTCCAGCTCATTTCTGCTGGAGTCTCGAGTATGGCTCTCCACAATGCCAGAACATAACCTCCCCACAGCCCATCAGCCTGCTGCAAACAGAATTTTTGGATGTGCACGTAGGACTGAAGCTGGTTATTCAACAGTTCACCAGAGCTCATGAAATGATTATGTGCCCGTGTTCTTCCTTAGGCATATTTTTTTCTGTATCTTTGTATTAAAACAATTTGAATGAAGACATTGAGTGGTTTTCCTGATTGTAAATATCCCCTTGTATCTGATCTCTGGCAGCAGCCCTAGCTTTATAGCATGGTTCCTTTGCACATCCCACCTGTGGGGCCAGAGGGCCCCACAAAGCAAGTGGTTGCAAACAGCAGAGGACAGGTGTTGCAAGCACCGTGTAGGCACTGCTGTAGTGACAGGCAGCTAAATCTGCCCAGAATTCGTGCTTTGCTATACAGGCTGCCTACCATGGGATTTTAAAGGGCTGGTTGTACAGACCACAAGCTGAATTACCAGAACAATCTTTATTTTCCTTTTTGAACCATAGCTCAGTTTCCTCAATCACCTCCATGTCATCCACACTCCTATTAAAATGAACATTATGCATTCTCAAATTACCTAAACAGATAAAATATGTTCTCACACTGCTCTGACCTTAATGGGTTATGTCATAATTGTTTTATCTGGCTATCTTCTTTCACATTATCTATTTACCTCAAAAATATAAAAACAGATATGACTGTCTTTTTTGGACATTTCCTTCAATTAGATTTCAAAGCATGGGTGAAGATGGACTGTAAAGTCAAATGTTTTCTGTTTAAAATAAATGTATAGAAACTATAGCGTTAACTATATAATCATAGTGTTTCATCAAATGAGAACTGAGGCATGGAAAGAGAAATTATGGTTTTTATAGCCACTGCTACAGTTTACAAATTAAGATGTGGTCAGAATTAGTCACAAATGACAGCCATGTGATACTGTAATTTGGTCTAGACTGTTTCAAAAGCTCTCTTAAAATTCAAGCAACAACAAACGTGGTTTTGAGTGTATGTCTTTGTCAGACAGGCAATTCATACTACTCTCAGCATTTACAATTCCCATTATTATTTTTCAACTCAAACTGCTGAAAGACAGGAGCTGCTGAAGAATGAAAACAATCACTTTAAGAGTAAAAATAAATAATTTAATGTACAATGTAGTCATCAGATTCCTTAAATAAACATTAAAAAAAAAAACAATTCATCATATTTCTCACAGTACAAAAAGTTTCTAAAAATAATTTTCCTATACAACATTATTAACATTTATACAGGCTACAAATGTTTCTAAGTGAGAAGAAGTTACACTTCACTAACATGGTAGTGAAGATTTCATGTTCCTCAAAAAAATAATGCTTAGTTTTTAGTTTTAATCTTATAACCAGTTACTGGCTATAACTTTCATGCTACACTGGCCTAGATGATCTGCTTCAGCACCTTTTTCTTGGCATTGGTCTGTCCCATATGATTTACTGTCAACAGCTGTTTGCCCTCTTAGTAAGGCAAGAACTTTGCATTTGTTCATTCCTTTTTTTCCCCCACTGCCAGGGGAGGGTGTATTAGAAGGATGTACACCCATTTTCCTTTGAATTTAGAGATGTGGGTCTAATAGGTGTCTTTTCACATGCACCAGTAGCCAATTACTGAAGTACACAGCTAATTTGACCCTTGAAAGATTCTTACAGCATTCAGATGCATTAGTGAACAAGTCACATTTCTTCCCGATGTTTCTTCCTTCTTCATTTTTTTTTCACATTACAGAAGAGGAAAAACAGTGCTGATGACACCTCCTCTAGGAAGAGTATAGGATGAACAAGGGGATGATGAGAGTTCCAGCTTACTTAAGAAGGAAGTGCAAAGGTTTTGCATGTAATTAAAGAAAACAGAAAGGATATTTAAGTTATAAGGTTGTTTTGAGAGGAAAGAACACTGGGGAGGATATGGCAGATGAAGTTGGTGGGGAAAGAAAAAGACATGAGCATGGGTGAACATGAAAATTAAGGATGAAGTTGTACAGAGAATTTTGCATAAGCCAAGAGCAAAAGAGAGGAGACACTCAGGACTGTTTTTAAAGCTCGAGCAGGGAATCTAGATTTCATCATAAGACAAATAAGAGTTTTCCAAGTCAGTAGAGCACTTTATCAAGCAAGATATATGATTTTCACGAGACTGAAATGGGTTACTCGTAAGTCAGGACAAAAATGAAGGAGGTAGCTATGTCCTAGGAGTACAATACTGTTAGCAATACACCACATTTTCATTTGAAGAAAACCATCTTTAGAAGTGTTTCAACCTAACGAATAGCTCCCTAACCTGGGATTACTAACAGCCAGTAGAAGTCCATCTCTTCTAAGAGGTGAAAAAGATGAGGAGTCCATTATTTCTCTGAAAGTAAAAACAGTACATTATTAACAATAAAATGAAACCTTAATATTTCAGAATATTCTTTCTTGATATTTTTATATGATTTTTTTTCTATGAATGCTGACAATATATAAGGAACAAAACAATATTGAGATTTAGAACTTCTGACTCGATAATCTCCTGTCCCTTGTTAAGAGTACCAAGGAAGTAAAACACAACTTAAGCACAAATCTTACTTGTATACATTGTACTGAGAAGTGTTAGCCTAGGATCATAGGATATCTCGAGTTGGGAGGGACCCACAAGGATCACTGAATCCAACTTTTGACTCCACACAGGACTATTTACAAAGTAGACCCTATGTTTGAGAGCATTGTCTGAACGCTTTTTGAACTCCAGCAGGCTTGGCTCTGTGATCACTTCAAGGATTATTCTGAAGGCACTTAGGTGTGGAGCTCAGTAAACTGGAGGAGTGGGAAAAGGGGAGAAGCAGCTCCATGCATTGTTTTCAGTGAAACTTCAAAGCTCATATAGCTTTTATACTGACATTTCCATCAAGACAAGCTTAAATGTACTGGAATCACTACCTAGTCACAAGAAAACCTGGAAGTGTGAAGGTTTGGTTCGTTTAAAAGGTATCTTGGTGCATAATAAATTTTCTCAAAAAACTCTGAAAAGATACAAATTAAGAGGCTTTTTCATCCTTGACTGTGAAAACATCAGAAACTCACTCCCTAATTACACAGCCTTTTCCCTTGGATTTAAATTGGTGAGGAAAAATAATTTTAGTTATTTTGCTCCCTGTTATGGCACACACACACAAGGAGATTTTCTTTTTAACTGTATACATTAAATCTGGGGATCTGAAAAGTCTGGTTGGACTCTGTAGCTCAGCGTTATCATCACTACTCACTCACTCATCACAGGACCAAATAAAGAATTCCAGGTTATAAGTATAACCAGACTTTCATGAAACTTAAATATTTCACATTTTTTTAATAGAGTTGTGCAAAATGTGAACTAATAAATCTCAACATCTTCCCAGAAAGATTTTCCTCTTTCCTCCCTCCTTTTCCTAGAGAAACAGTTCCTGTAATATACACCGCTTACATGTTGATGTGAGAGAAGCTGGGTCAAGCCTTAACGTGTTACATTCAGATGTCTCAGGATAAAAAGTGTCTTCTTCATCATAAATATTCTGACGTAGAATGTTTCTTATAAAATCTGGGTCCATTAAGTTTTCCATAAATCCCTCTGCTGATGGCGGTACAGAGAACTCTAGCTGGTAAAATACAGTGGAGCTTTCATTACTGAAAAACAAAGTCAAGAATAAATGCCTGCAAGTCACCACTGAATCTTTCTTTTTTTTGAGATTGACTTTTCACAAAGGTGACATGGATTATTTTTTTTTTAATTTGTTCTAAAGAACAGCATCAAGAAAGGAAAGAAAGAGAAGAAAAACCTGCCATCAAAGATTCTAGTTTCATTTTTCCTCTCTTTTCTCAGAGCAACTCTTGACATTAACAGAAACCAGGCACACAACCCCAGACGTGTTTTCAAATGCACAGAGGGCAATTAGGTGTGTGAGGGTGGAGTTTTCAGCACTCATGCCTAACAAGTACATAAGGGTAGAGGTGCTACAACATCTTGGCATAGCTTAGCTGAGAACCTGCAGAAAGATTAGCTCTCCTGATAGCAGTACCTGGCACAACCCAGCAGTGTTCCTAACCCAAGCTGTGGAGTGGATTAAGCAAACCACTGAACTGGAGTCCATCTCTAGATATTTCAATATCTGTGATCTACCAAACCCATGAGCCACAATGACAGGTACATTTTATACAAACAGAATTCAAAGCATCAAAAAGTAAGTTGGATGGAGAAAAAGGCAGAGGGACACAGATCAACTTGTCAGTACATACACAATGCAACAGATTTGTACTTGTTCTAAATCGTGATTTATACCTGAAAGGCTAAAGAGCTGCAACTCGCTCCTTGCACACAGCCAGTGTGCCCAGGGCTGATGGTGCACATTCCCCAGAATACCCTCAGGTCTGCCTCTTGCCCCAGATCCAGGGGGCTCTTCCTCCACCCTTTCTCTCAATGATTTTAGGCTTTTGCTAATCTACGTCCCGTTTTTCTCATGTCATCTTAATCTACCTGTAACATTGCTTTTTCAGAAATCCTTCAGAAGTTCTCTCTGACTGCCCATGCCACTCTGTTACATCTCTATGACAGAACCACACTATAGCTGATCTTCCCAGCCCACTTTTCCTGCTGATTCTCAGTCTCACTCCTGTTTCAGGACTGTGGTATCTTCATAGCTTAAAAAAATCGTGTCTCAAACACAGTAAACTCCTCAGCCCTCCTTCAGTGCCGGTTTCTTCTGACAGTAAAGTCTTCCCTCTATTTCAGCTCGAAGCTTTCTTCTGCCTCTGCAAGGCAGGTCTGGATGCTTCCCCCCCACGCTACTCCCCAGGGCCCATCAGCCTTTGGTGGCTGAGTTTCTCCTTTGTGTGTACCCAGCCATTGTAGGGACTAGCCTAACCTCCGTTACGCTGCCTGCTCTGCCTCTTGCTCCTGCTCCACCAGGCTCTCTAATGCTGCTGCTTTGAGATTTGCTCCCATTGCCCAAAATAAAGTGTGGGGGGAAAATGGTCCAAACAAACCAGGAATATGATATTATTGTTTTGGCTCTCACTGACACTCTTGTTGCCTTTAGTTTTTGAGAGGAACAAAGTTCATCCCTTCCCATAGGCCTTGCTGTATTTGTTTAAGGTTATTTAACCCATGTTGTTCTCAGGTGGTCCCAGTAGCTCATTTTTTTCTTAAAACATTTTCTTGAATAAGCTTATTAAGGCCTTCACTTGGGACCAAAGACCACAGAGTAATTACTATACAGCAACAAAATGCTATTGTCATTGTATATTAGCAGCACTTGTCCTTTACATCAGAGAATCCTTAAACAACTTTCCACTACCTATATTTTTTACTCTCCACAAAGCATCCTATTTTTCATAGATTTAAACGTTGCACGTATTTACATAGGCACACGCATGTCTCATCAAAAGTTTGTAAATTTCTGATAATTTTGGCGATAGAAATTGCTTACCTAAAATGAACCACTTGAGCTGACCTAAAGTAGCGTCCTAGAGCTGGAGATGAACTGTAGACATCTGTTAACTTGGAGAGAAAAAAAAAATATATATATATATATATATATTTCTTCCATTCACTCTCTCTCTTCCCCATAAAAGAAAGGACAACAAATCATTCTTAAAAAGGTGTTTTTAAGGGGCATAAATACAGGTGCTGAAAGTCACTTACCAGCACAGGAAAAAAAATATACATTCCATTTAAGCTTAACAGACAAGTTAATCTGTGTGTTTGAGTGATTACTATATTACCTTAACACACTGGAAGGCATTCAGGGTGAACTAAAAGTATGTGCTCAGGTTGCCCTGTGCAATTTATGTTGTTTGGCTTGGGTTTTTATTAGTGGCAAAAAGCCATTCTATTCTGACTTGGTAGAGGGAAAGATGTCTCTACTGAGACTCCCTTCACACAGTAAGTCTAAATCAGTACTGCCATGCCTGCTGAGTTTATTTCATCCGCAACAAGGAGCAGTGATGGTTCAATGGAAATGGCAGCTACAAACCAAGACTGGCATCATGTACTTACAGGGGAACACAAAACAAAAGCCTTTTAATTGGCATTGGGCTAGAAGTCCTCCACAGATCCCTCCTAAACTAAATTGTTCAAAGGCTCAATAATAAAGGTGAAAGCTATGTCTCAGTTATTACTCAAATGTAGAGGGTATTTTATTTTTAATAAAAGTGTTGTTGTTGTTGTTTTTTCCCCTTCCCTGGATCAATGCAACTGCTTGTTTGGTTAAAATCAACAATTTATTTTCTTGGATCAGAACTTAAAATTGTACTACAAAAAATACAACTCAGAATTTAGTGAATTATGTGAACTTACAAAAGGACTGAGTTGCTATACAGAGCACCAGAATTTTCTCTAAAGGAAAACACTGAATCTATGTAACAAGATGAATCAACTCGGCCAAGAACCATGTCAACACATACCTTCTTAGTAATGTCATCAGCAAAAAGGTGTGGAAGACCACATGTTAACTTGAACTTTCCAGAAAAATTGTGGTAATTTCCACTATGTAGTAGTGCATCAGCATCCCAATAGTCATCCTCATCTGTGTAAACATCTAATATTCAAAAGAAAATGGAAAGAGAAAGAGAAGTTCTGGTTAGCAAAAATGTTGGAAAAACAAAACAAAACCACAACCCTTTGGCTTTCTCACAGACTTCCTAGGTAATGATTCTCTGGGAGTAACATAAAAGTGTAAGTCACCTGAAGAAAGTGACAGCACACAGAGGTCTGTGACCCCCCCCTCAGTGAGGGTCTGCTGCTCTGGGAGCCTGGCAGACAGTGACACCACACAGGGAGAGGTGAACGATCCATTGCACTTGCTGAGGTGTTACAAGCATCATTTATTTGCACCCTCATTCTTTTCTGGGAACATTTTTTCACTCAGCTACAAGAATTGCCATCTGATCAGCATACAGGTTACTGGTTGCTTGCAAAACTAAAAGACTTCACATCCACTACTCAACACACCACCTTCTGCAGTTGGCATCCCAGTCTCCTCAGCAATTTACAGAAAGAGTTCAAAGGATGCTACTGTTCAATGTGTTTTTGATAGATTGTACGTATTGTATATTCTTATTAGAAGATGAATGAAGAATAAGATACTTACTAGAATATAGAACTAGGCTGATGAGAATGACCAGGAACAATACTACAAAAATTGTAGTTAAAACCATCCATAATTTACACTTCCAAAAAATGACTTTCCTGCATGATTTCCAGTGATCTCTCTCCTAGATACAAAAAAAAAAAAAAAGGGAATGTTGATTAATAAAATAAGGTGGGAAAAATATTTAAGAATGCCTCTACTGTCACATTTAGAAACACAAAAACCAAAACAAATGAGAGAATGTCTCATTGATAAGCAATGCTCTATTCCAAGGGTCCCCACCCTTGAGTATTGCCACAAGTGGGAAGGTAAACATACAGAAGGCAAAGGATATTCAAAGTCAGTCTATAACTCAAGAGATGTAGCGTTGCTCATTTGCCCAGTTTCCAACTCTTGAATTGCCCAGAAAGCTGAGGTGCTACAAAGGTGCTTTCATTGCCTTTTTTTTTTTTTTTTTTTTTTTTTTTTAACTGCATCAATTTGATTTGCATGTATCACAAGCTGCCTGTTTAAAGTCTGCCATCTCTCCCAGACAGAAATGTGTCTGGAACAACTTCCAGAATCATTCACCTCTGCAACGTTAATGATATCAGCCTGTATAGCTCCTGGATGCCAGCAACCAAAGCAAATGGACCACTATTTATTAGATATTGTTTCATTAAAGACCACTAGAGTAATTAAGACTTTTTCAGCTAACTGCATTTTTCTTCAGAAGACTGAATACTGGAAGGCTATTTAGTAAATTGAAGAAAGTTTACGACAAATCTCACCTGTTCTAGGTGATAAGGAAGTAATCTTCAAAAAAAAAATGTGTATGCATGCATATTCATGTAGGAGAGAAAAGACAATATCTACCTTTCATTTACCTTTTGATATGATTTTAGATTTGAGGTTATTAGTTAGCCCAGAATTACTATTTTTTTATTTTTTATTTTTTTTAAATGTCTTAGGTGACGTAGTAAAACAAGTGAACAACTCCAACTATTTTTTTCCACAGACAGAAGACTGAATGAAGTACAAGAACGCATAAGGAAGTGGACCACGTTACTTTTTTAATTCATCCTCCTCCCCACGCACTGTAAACCCAGCTGTAAACTCCATGTCCTTTTTGACTTCAGTAGCAGGTGAGGAAAATCACATGCTGTGGGTAGTCTGGGACATGCACGTGCAGGTAGGCAGGAACCAGCTGCTAGCTGGAGGCAATAATCCACGTTACTTTCCTTTACCTTTTGAACTTTCCAAGAACCTAGCATAATAGGAAACTTTTCACTGAGTTTAACTGACAGCCACCAGCTGGTTTAAAACTTCTTGGGGAGTAGCAGTTGCACAGGAAAGGAGAGGAAACACCCACAGAAAGAGTTTACATGAGTCATTTCTCCAGGAGCAGGGGGCAAACTAACAGAAAATGTCCTCTACTGACATCCCTGCATGGAGAACTTCCTTTGTGGAGAATGAAGGCCAGCAAGGTTAAAACATTTTCCCTCACACCATGCATTCAAGTGATCACTTATATTTAACAGGGGGATTATTTCATATATATATATATATATATATATACACACACACGCACACACATATATAATGCATTAGGAGAATTTTCAGTTTAATACCTGACACTAGCATAACATTTTGTACGTGAAAAAAAAAAAACAAACAACAAAACACTAACTACTGTCTAGAGTACAATTATGAAATTTGCTTTGTTGTATCAGTTATAAATATTAGTTATAGACAGTTATAAATAGTCCACATTTTCAGAATATCACAAAAGTGTAATTGCTAATCAAGCATAGTAAACTGGGTTGATCTTGAGCAAACATTCAGCTCTGCAACTATTCCTCACCGGTTGGTCCAACACCCTCTGGACATTGCCCACATAACATAACAAGAGCACCAGGAAGGAGTGACAGAGAATATCTCTCCCCGATGGGCAGAGCAGTTGTGATTAATTTGCTGGCCGAGCAGGAAGCAGAGTATAAAATTTTTTCAGCTGTCCCCATAGGATAGGAAGGCAAATGCCAGAATCGACAGAAACAGAGCCTAGATTATAATTCACAGTTCTGGGAAGGGGAAGGCTGAACCGAAACTCAAGGGTAAAGTTTCTCAAGGCAGCTCAGCCGATCCAGCTCCCCCCATCTCTCCTCCACCCTTTCTCCTGTTCCTCTTTGAACCACCCTAGAATTTGTCTGACCCTGCAGCAAGCTGATTCAACTCGCCACAGAAGAGAAGTAACTGCCCTCCAGTATAGTACAGGAAATAGGGCTTTTGCCTGTTTAATGGGATAGATCAGCTCACTGAGATGATGAGTGGGGCTCACACAAGGAAGCAGGCACTGTTGCTTGCCCAGGAGGAGGAAGGCAGAGATGGCATGACTAATGCTGCTGAGCTCCCAGGTGGGCTTGGCCATCCCGGAAGATCTGCCCCCGCATAAAACTGGGAATATTCCTTTTTCTGCCACCGATTTTCCCTCTGCTCTTGAGTGAGTAATGAAAATCTTTGTACCACAGCCACCCCTGAGTAAATACTACTCTTCCACCAGCTTTACACCATCCCATAGCTTTAAGCTAAATGCTAGGTGCTAACTGCCTCAGGATTCACATGCTGGTCTTAACTGAGGCTTTGGGGCACTTTAGTCATACACGTTCCTGACTGTTAGCAACTACAGATTGCTCAAAAATAAACAGATGAACAATCCAGGATGCTTTACAAAGTTTGCTGCAAGACATCCTATTCTTGTTCTGGCAGTGCCATTTTCTGATTAATTTGTTCTTGAAGACTGATTTTAATATGCATTTCAACATTTCTCCTTTCTAGTTTTGAGCCTAATCCCGCTGGCAGCACATGAAAAGAGAAAGCAAAACTTAGAATACCAAGTACAACTTTTATTTGTTAACATAAAGTTCACAAACAGCCAGCACCAAAAAATAACAGTGCTCAAAATCTGACTCCAAGATTAGAAATCTTCATTAAACAAAATAAACTAAATATACTTAACATGCTTTCAGCCTTTACTTTCAAGCGAGTGATCTTTCCCCCTCCCTCAAACAAATAAATCCCTACAAGATGTTCCTGCAGTGTCGCTTCTCTTACTGTGTGGTATTTCCCCAAGAGCTCCACAAGCATCAAATGAGCAACTGAAATTCCTACCTTGCTCGTCACAGCTGTTGAAGAATTTAGAGGCTTCTTGTGATCGACTTCGCTTTCTTCCCCATTAACTTCTTGTAATTCAATAACTTCATGCTCCTGATCAGAGCTTTGCCTTTTCATAGCTTCTGTCTCAGTGCGAGGACCTCCGTCTATGAAGCAAGCACGGAGCCAACTCATTTCCTTCTGGTTTCAGCTGCAGTTACGGCCAGCGGCAGTTCTGGTATGAAGCTGGAGATGGTAACAGTGAGAGAGCTAGGACAGTGTTCACAGGAGTGATGTCAAAACATTGATAAGTAAGGGGAAATCCTTGGAAAGGCAAATATCATCTGAACAAGCCACATAGGAAAG
This sequence comes from Stictonetta naevosa, assembly GCA_011074415.1. Lineage (NCBI taxonomy): Eukaryota > Metazoa > Chordata > Aves > Anseriformes > Anatidae > Stictonetta > Stictonetta naevosa. Next base: position 89,776,306 of record CM021697.1, on the reverse strand, counting down.
GGAGGGCGAGGAAGTATCGATTCACCTATCTCCCGAACTATAGCCCTCAGCTGTGCAACACCAGGCTTTCCAGTTTGTCTGCTTTACCGTGCCAGCCTTTGACAAGCACAAGCAGGTGACTAAACCTTCAGCAATGCTGCCACTTGCTGAGGTGGTTTTCAAAGTGACTGGATTGCTATTCCTGCTGCTTTCAGCTGAAACAGTAAAATGCTTTTGCTGCTATCAGCACAGATAAATAAACAGATGTGTTTCTCGACAGTATAAACCAAGTAAAGGATCACATCGCTTGTGGTTCAGTTGGAATCTGAAAGGAACTTATAATTTCCATCAGTGCTTCTAATTTTAGTCTCCCAGCATAGTCTATTGAGAACTGAACGCTGCTGACCTTCGTGCTGGCAATTTGCTCTCTCTAGCTATTCTGTAGTCTGAGATCATGCCTGGTGCTAAAGAAACATCTATTCACATACTATCAAGCAGAAATCTGAATAGTCACTTCCATGTGAAAAAGAACAAATCTGAAGAGAGAGGTGGGTGACCTTCAATTTTATTCCATGTTATCCAGGGTATACTTTTATAAAGCAAACCATCCTGTGAATTGAGATCTGATCTGCACTAGATTGCCACATGAACTCTCCCATGCTACATGAGTCACACAAGAGCTTACTGCAGCCAGAGACAGACTTATCCCCTCCCTCCCAGTATCCTTCATCCTACCTCTCATTTCTCTTGTTCTAACTCCATCCTTGGGTTTCTCCTTCCTCCCCACAGAGCACTTCTCTTTTACTCCTCTGGATCAAAAGGGTTGGGCCAGTAACTGCACTCCTACTCATTCTCTTGCCTCAGAAGAGAGGACTGGGAAAAAGGAGCATTAAGAAGGGAACAAAGCCTCTTTCTCCAACTCTCTCCTCTGCTGTATGAACACCCACTCACAGCACTGCTCCTTCTTTTCCCTGCCAAATGCTATGGATGCTTTCCCCCCAGATTTCCTCATTGTGCAATTCGTCTGGCTACGGATGCCTAGAGCATTCCCAGGGGGGTCGATTGCTGACGTCCTGTGGTACTCATCCAGGCAAAAGCAATGCCTCAGGCTGAACACAGAGCTGGTTTTCATTCAGCCAATTAAAAATAAATGAATTCAATGCCCCACCTTTTGGTGAATCCTTAAAAGCTTGGAGGACTGAAGATGAAGCTGAGCAGTCATCAAGACCAAAACAGGTATCTGGATCCACAAGGATTCACTTGGGACTTCCCAGCTAGAGAATTCTTTACCTGCTTGTTCTCACTAATCCTGCTGAAGATTAAGTTATTTCCACTCATATCAAAGACCTTACCTTCCTAGGGAATTGTCTGAAAGCAAAAGATTTTTTTTTTTTTTTTATAAGTCAAACAAGTTAATTATTATGGATCTCACTCCATAAAAGCCAAAGTCCATTTGTTCACATGAGCTCTGTACAAACTCTTGAATTTCTGTCATCTGGGTGATCTAACTTCCATATTTGGTGCTTTTCTTGTCTGTGAAGCAACTGATACTTCTGATTCATGGAGCTGCAGAATTCTTAAAAAGGGAAATTGAGAACTGACCTGAACTTCGTGGCCTAGGTTTTTATCTAATACAGAACAGCAGGAAAACTGCTTTCTTCTGTTGTGAAGACATCTCTGGTTTCAATATCAGGAAATGTGCCCTTAAACATGTGCTTTAGTACAACAGACAGGTTTGGCTCCATTTTATAAGAAGTGTAAACTCCAAGGTACAATTGCAGTTCTAATCGCATCTGGGGCTTGCAGTTTCAGAGGCACTGAAAATGAAATGAAACATAGCCACTTACATTTTTATCATGTGTTTATTGGAAAGGAAAAAGTGAATGGCTGAGTAGCCTTTAAAGATACTAAAAACCCTACAGAATATCATATGAGCATAGTTTAGGTAGGAAGCAGTGCCAGGCAGGTAGCAGGGGGGAATGCTCAACATTAGTGCAAGAAAGGAGAGGGAAGCCTATCAGACACCAGAAACCTACTGTGTAAACACTACAGTATTAACTCATTGCTGTGTTTTCCCCACAGTTCTAAAGCTAAACAAGAATCACATACTTACGTGCAGTAGAAAAAGGCATGCAAGTACTCAAGTTGCCCGCTTCATCTTTTTCTTTTTTTTTTTTTTTTTTTTACACCTTGAAGATGAAAGCTAAACACTTTCAAATACTCAGCACAATTTTAAGACTATCTAGAAAGTGCAGGCAGACGTTTTATTCAACTGAATACCAGAATTCCTAAGTCTCATAAAGAGCTTTGGAAACTTGAAATGAGCTATACTTGGGCTCATCAGCAGATTATACTTTTCTAAGCTAGGTTTACTTCTAGGGTTAAAAGATTGAACTTATGACAGGAGTGTGGCTGTCATTTTCTCCTCTCCTCTCCTGCTTTCTTTGAGACCAAAGATGCATCCAACCACATAAGTCCCTTTTCCTTTTAAGTTTCTTCCAGTGCAGCGTGGCCATATGGGCACAGCCCTTTCTTCTGGCCAGAAAGAGAGACAAAACAGAGAGCCTGACCTCAAAACTCTGCTCACTGCAGACCAAGGACATCAAAGAAAGCAGCGTGAACCCACAAGAAGCATTCCAAAGTTCACAGAGCACTCTGCAGCCAGACATGAGGAATTCCCTCGTAACATATGGCAAACATTAGGCTCTACAACTATGTAAAACTAAGTGTAAAGAGATTTTAAGAAAGCACTAAATGCTGGGCAAGATGTCCAGGTACATCAGGAAAGTCTCAGAGCTGCAAAATTTTGCTTGTGCTTACGAAAAGACTGGGTTCAACATGAAGGCCTTCCTGACAGAGCAATAATGCTGATACAGACTGCTTGCAGGTGCCCCATGCCACTGTGCTGTGTTTCATCCAGTCCTGCATACGTGGTACTTTCTCTCCTCAGACAGCAGTAGCAATGTACCCCCTTATTTTAGCCAGGTGTATGTGCAGTTTCTGGCACCCGGTGAAGACATTGACACATGGGCTTTGACCCAGGCAACCATGCTCATGCTGGTTTGAAGACTGATATACCATAACACAATGCCACTACAATTGCTACGTGCTACTTACTACATGAGAGCTAGCTGAGTCCTCAGCTGTTTGGAGGGGGAGAAGAAAAAGAAGAAAAAAAATAGTCATCTTGAAGTCTGGATACATACAAACTCACATTCTAGAGTACAGATCTGAGTCCTGTTGAGATCTGACTCCCACTTCCTTTTATAAAGGAAATCATTCTGATTTTGGTGATTTCATCACAATCTAATATCAAATAAGGTGATTAATTCAAATATACAATATTATCTTGATCAGCTACATGCACAAATATGTCTAATAAAGCCTGTAGAACTGATAAGAATGCCAGACATTTTGCTAAGGAACTGGTAGTTTGTGAGGTCTTGTAGGATTTTTTCTTGGTAACTTAATTGAAACATAATTCTCAATGTGTTTTGACATGCAGTTCCCTGTTGTTTCATTAGAATTCAGTATTTCTTTCCACTGCTTTAAATATTACACCAAGAAAATAAATGATACTCTTACTGCTTAACTTTTTTTTCATCCTAATGTTTGAGAGCTATACATTTGGTGGTTTTAATAAAAGCACAGGAGGCAGCCTTAAAAGTTACAGCCCAGAAAACAACACTCATGCAGCATAACTACAGAATTCATCTCAGATTTGTCTACTAAGCTTATTATAGTAATTGTATTTTGAAGAAACATGAAATAATTATTCATGTTTAGAATCCTGTAACATCACTAAGCAAATGTGAGTATTCATGGCCACATCCCAAATATATCCACATACATCTATGCAGAGACATATACAGATAGTAGAAGAGATACACGTGCATCTCAGAGATGGAAGGAGGGGAAGAAATCTGCAGATTTTTTTTTTTTCTCCAGTTTCTAACCCTTTTTTTTTTTTTTTTTTTTTAAGGCAGTGCTGCTGGGGATAAGGAAGATGAATCCATAAGGAACCTACAGTTATCTGAAGTTGCTCTGAATCCAAACAGTTCCTGCTAGATGAATAACAAATGATAGTTTCTCTGCTAAGGAAGTGCATTCTTTCACAATAAAACAGCCAACAGCATTTTCATGTCCATTACAGACTACTGTAGGAATCAGCTTTCATAATGGAGATGATCTGCATTTTCTCCTTGGCACATCAGTTTGTATTCTGACGAATCCAGTCATAAAGTGATGTCACCTTAGTGTACACACCAGGACGATTGCGCCGAGCACATCCTTCACCCCAGCTCACAATGCCAACAAGGTACCATCTATTTCCCTTTCCTGTGCAGGCCAAAGGACCTCCAGAGTCTCCCTGAAATGAAGGGAGAACAGCCATTAGCACCAAACGCAGAGCACTGTAGCAAAAGTTATTTACTTAGGGACAGTAAATACCTGTTCCTCTTCTTCCTCAAATTAGTTTAATATTGGCATCTACTTTCTGGATAGAGTGTACCCAGATAAAATATCAAATTTATTCTTTTTTTTTTTTTTTTTTTAACTTACAGAAGTAACACACCAATTAATACAACATAAAGGCAAGAAGGTGAAAAATTGCTCATTGCTAATGTCCCATTACAGAATTCATAAAGCAAGTGATCACAAATTGAATGGGCAAAGGTAAAGACAGGGATGGAAAAGAGGAATGCTGCTACCATTTGACCATAAACTGGTCAGATTGAAGGCAGAATGGAAAGTCACATTTAGGTATTAGCAGCTTCATATTCAAGACTGCAGCTACATTCATAGAAGAAGGGGAAGAAAAAAGACTTAAAGGGACATGCAGATAAGAACTGGCTTCTCAAAGGGAACATACAGGTCTGTACAACAATGTAGAAAAGTAAAAAAATCCAATTTAGATCAGTTCACAGGAACAAAACACATTTGGGCTCAAAAATCATTTGTGACCTGTGTTTTAACTGTCCATGCCTTCAATGAACAGATCGGTTTACTCTGAAAAGCTTATAAATGCAGTTCATCTCTGCAGATTCTCTTTATGCATACAAGGCAAACCCATACACAAGCCTTGGGTTTGTCTGGTGCCCCCAGTTGGAGCTAAAACATGGAAGAGGGAAGAAGAAAGCCATGTGTTCAGAAGATCAACAACAGAAAGCCTTCAGTTTCCAACCAAACCAAAGTTTTTAACAATGAAACAGTGATAAAAGAGAAGCCAGAACAGTTATTCTCTCAGGCTGCTGTCATACTGGCATTTTTGATCATCCCAAGAGGATGATCCTGAGGTGATTTGAGAAAGCAGGCTGGCCAATATTCTGTCCAATTACATAGACAGTTCCGAAAGACTGAAGGGGCTGTATGCAGTGAAAAGAGGAAGGATTCTGAAAAGAGGAACCGTGAAAAGCCAGCCTAGAGTGATAAGTAAGTCTGAAGGAACACATACTAATTCTCACTGAAGTATCACATCATCTAAAGATGAAAGCTGTTTGGAAAATTCACGTAAACTGGGAATGTACTGCACAAGTTATATGTCTATAAAGAAATGAAACATGTAAGGATGCCTACAAGGCCTGATTTGTAGTAAAAGGGTTTCCTAAACGGCCAACATCGTTGTTCTCCAACATTGCACAAGAAATATACTGGAGGCAGAAAAAAAAGCAAATATGCTACACAGACTAAGAAGTTAAAGGTTCAGAGGGCCAGCATACTTATGCACAAACACAGCATGTTCTGATGAAAACGGGATTGACCAGTATGGCATATAGCAAAACTGGTTAAAATGACCATCTAAAAAAACCTAACAGTACTTTTTAAGCAACATGTATTTTGGAGGAACAACAAGCATTAGCTGTATTACAACATGTTTTAAGCAAAACAATTCCAAGGCCTAAGGTTATATACAAACCACACATAGAACTAGCAAAAATAATACTCCACTGAATTAGAACTTACAGACTACAGGAGGATCCTACAAATAACCCATTGTGTATAGAGAAGTTTGACCCATTAAGAGCTATGATCTTGCAAAAAAATTCTCATTACGCTAAAGCACTAAACTTTACGTATTACACAAAAGTTTTATCAAATTACCACAGTCTAAAATCAGTAACATGTTTTTCTCCCTTCACATAGTATATGGTAAAATTACCACGTTTGTAATTTGGAAAGGGGATATTCATCTTAGAACTTTTAAATCATGACAAAGTGCACAACTAGTTTAACAACTGGTAAGAAAAAAGAAGGCAGAGCTAAGACAGTTCAAGTGTGTCCAAAGAGCAGTTTCTGATTGCGCGTGCAAATAAACTAGGTCATGTAACTCGTGATAGCATGATGTAATCAAAACTTGTCATTATACACATGAATGAACATATGAACTAAGAGGCAGCCTTGAAATTGCATTTACCAAATTTATCTTACTTTTGCATTTTGTATTTCTTTGCAAAGTAACTTTTCTCCAGAGATTCAGATATTATCTGTACCAAATTTCCTTTCTTATTTTTGAGAGCCTTTAATTACTGTATTAAATTATCTGTACATTCAAGACATTTCACTCTACTAGTAAGGGAAAGAAAAAAAAGCAACAAAAACGCTATCCCTAAACTCTGAACACTTTCCCAATGAAAGCAAACCTTTCTTTGCAGTTGCTTCCTAAGGCCCACATTACCTGGCATGCATCAATGCCACCATTAAGATTCCCAGCACAGAGCATACGTGACGTAATGAGATCATCATACAACTTGTTGCAAATGCTTTGATTAATTATTCTCACTCTAGCTTCCTGCAGTGTTCTGGCAAGATGACCTAGAACAATACAAAAGTTGCAGAGGTTATGGCCATTGTGCCACAGAGATCACTTGTCTGAACAAAGGAGAATTGATCTAAATTCAACATCTACCCAACTGGAAGCAGGAAACTAATTCCCCTGCCTTCAAATGTGGTCTGCACTCAGCTTTTGAAAACTGCTGTCTACACAGACAACTCTAGACATAGACAACCCTATGAACCACCACTGTACTTTTGCCATTTCCTCGGCCTTTATTCTTATGAGCTTTTTTCTACCAGAAAGTAGTAAAAAAGGACAAAAAAGTCACGTACATTATAATACGAGAGTCCACACAATGCAACTACTTTTGAAAGCCACCTCAAATTGTGCCCAAAGCTTTTTGTTGTTATTTGCATTATGGGTGTATTCCAAACATGGTGTAAGTCCTAGTAAATGAAATTTATGTTTTCTTCCCCATCTTTTCACTTCTAGGTAAGGAGCTGAGGAATGAAGCTGAGAGGGTAGGGTGGGGAAATTCAGCCTGTAAGCTACAATTGATACTAAAAGTTTCATTCTGTACTGTAGCACTGTCATAGGGTGTCACTGTTAGCTACATGTGCTCTGTCACGTTTCAGCCCAACAGTGAAAATAACCTTTTCAATAGCTGGATGATCAGAAGTACTGGATTTTGGTTTGTTTGTTCTTTAGTGGGTGGGATAGGAATGAAATAAGCAAATCAGCAAAATGTGTTTTTGTTCCCCCGCCCCACATACCTTTAGATTGATTTTAAGTATTACCTGCATTATTTTGTTGAATTATAAGAAGGCATCATTTGAAAAAATCTTTGCACTTTATTAGGTTATTATGTGGTTATCTTAGAGTTATTTTTTTTCCAAATGCACTTTAAGAAAGCCAGTATTACAATATAGATGGCTTCAAATCAAACATGAAAGACTAGTGAAGGATTAGGTCCCCATGCAACACTGAGGAGTACTGCAATGCTGAGGAGCTGTCTAGGAGGAGCTGACCAGGTCTCAGAGCTGGCCCCAGTTTGATGCTGAGATAGGGACAAGATCCTACATGCTTCCCCCACCACCTCCCTCCAGCTCTGCTTGCTTTTCTTTCTGTCTCCCCACTTCAGCATGCTGCTCTGCTCTGAGCTGTGTGAGCTGAACTCTTCATGGGACATACATGAAATTACCTTTAGTTAAGACAGACATTCAAAAAAAATGCAGTTATTTTTGTTCATGGCCCCATATTGTCAACCACAGTCTTAGAGACAAAGTCTTTCTCCTCTGTAGTTCCTAATTCCTGTTCTCTTGAGTTGAAGGTTGCTTATGACCTATTCACCAGATAAATTGAACCATGAGGATGAAAGGGTATTTGTTTCTGTTCATCTATGATCATGTGCTTTTCAACAATCTGTGACACCATCTCTGACTCCCATACAGAGTATGAGTATTTGCACTTATTACCTGATATACAAACATTCAGAATTTACAGACTAGCTACAGGAACTTTTTAAAGCTTTTTATTAACCTAAGTTAACAACGGGTATTTTTCTCTTAGGACAAATAAGTATTTCATTGTTAGAGTATAAAATTAAGCCAAACTTGCAAGAAGTATATCCAGGAAATGAACATACTATTTTCTTTTATGGCTCCCCAGCCAGTTACATAGCAGACAGTTCCATAAAGAAATACTCTAGAGGTGCTTGGCAAACAAATGGGCTGTACCAGCTCGCTGAAGAATACAGGCGTCTCCATTTCCAACAGGGCTATATCATAGTCTGAGATTGACTGGTCATACTGTGGGTGAACAATAATCCTTTTGATTGATCTCATAGCTACATGATTGCTTTTTTCATTAATAGTGCGTAAGCCCATATATGCTCTCCACCCTGAAGGAGCCGAGTATCTGTAAAGAGAGTGTTTTTAGAGCAGCCTATTGCAAAGTAATGCAGCATCAGTTCACTTTGCTTTATATACAGTTCGGTATTTGATGAGATTCATCAAAACAGTGAATGGAGTAGAACACCACTTAGGAGGATAGACGTACTATAGTCTGTGTCTCCTAAAACATTAACTAATGGTATAAAATTCTATTTTGAAAATAATAACCTCCTGGAGCCACAAGATCAGTTCCTTGCAATGCAGATTTTTCATCCATCTTTACTGTAAGCAAAGTACTCCATATACTCCGCAATGCTTACAAAGCTGGCTTTCATTTAGGTATAATGAAAACAGAATGGTACATGTTATGTTGTTGTAAACCATAAAGTTTCACTCTGTAACACAGATGACTGTATGGTTTCCTGTTGGCACAGAAACCAACCCCAGCTGATCTACCAGAAGTCCATTGAGTACAAAGGTCAAATCTTAGGCTAAAAAAAAATAGAGAAAGGTACAGATGTACGGGTAGATCATCTGTCTTGACATTGGCCCACATGTGCTAGCCAAAGCAGAACCAGACCAAGCAATTAGCAATGGGTTTCTTGGTGCTCTGTCATTACTGCATTTAAACTTTCAACTAGAGTTCATGTACCACTTGTCTCAAGTAAGAACCAGGAGTGGTCTTAAGTCAAAACTTAGTCTTAGTAGGTCAAAGTCAACTGTTCTGACATACGAGCCTCAAAAGCTCACGTCCATCTCACATTAGCAATGGTTCTTCAGGGTCTTGGTCATACTTGTGCTAAGTAATATGCCTGTTTCAATCATAAAATTACTTTGTGCAGATTGGATAATCAAACTTGAAAGTGGCTATTCAGATACAGTGATACTCTGTTTCTGCATGTCACTGCAGTCTTCAAACATTTATCGTCCAAAGCACAAGCATCAAAACCCTACTCAAAGTACAAATGGTCAGTTATTCTGAGAATTCTCTAACAGTCATTCTGCCACTTTGCAACAGAGCAAAGCTGTTAGGCCTCAGATACCAGAGTTCAAGTTAAATCTTGTTGCACCAGGGCATACAGAACTGGAAAAAAAAATAGCTTTTTTTGTCCTTGTATACATACATGTTTCTGTCCTCTGGAGAAAAAACAGAATACCTATTCATTTAAGGATAACTGGAATATATTTACAGCTCAGGAAAATTCTGACTACAAACCCCTCTATGCTGAATAAAAGCTAGACTATATCATGGAAACAAGCTCTGCATTGCTATGTCTACAATATATCAACAACTTTTATTCAGTGTAGTCACTCTCCCATTAATGCACTAATGCACATTCCCCCGCTGTATGCAACACTAGTACTAGTGAGTTAGTAACAAGTATTAGCATGAGGACTTTTTTTTATTTTTTTTTTTTTTACCAAGCACAGGCATATGACACTTCCTTCATCAACTCAAAAATTCTTGTGCAATCATATTACATGTACACATTGCAACAAGAGAACTGTGATGTGCTTGACAAGCAAAAATGTGATCTCAGTCTTGTTTGAGCATGTGCAAACATATTACATAATTTAGAGTAATAGATTGTCTTAGAAAAAGGCTACAAAATCTTTATAGTAATTGATGTCCAGTGTACTGCCATGAATCCAATCTTAGTCTCAGCAATTGCCTTTTATGTCCAGAATACAGTCACTGAAATTGAAATGCATGGTTTCCTATGCATTTCGAAATGTAAACACCATGATTTAGAAGCCTTCTCAATTTACACTACCTGAACTGAACACTGGTGAGCTTTACTTGCTCCTTATCAATAAATAGTTCTTTTATTGTGAGAAAAAGGCCATAGACTCTAAAGGGGAGGAAAAAACAAACAAAACAAAAGAAACCCCAACAACATTTACCCTAAATCAAAAACAAAATAGTGTGTTTTGTCATGCAGGATTCACTATCAATGGAAGCAGAATAATTGTTTCCGATATTTGAGACTTTCAAAGACTGCATAATATGTCAAGGGTTCATGTACTGATATGTCACAGCGTTATACGCTGACTCAATTTATCTACACCTGGAATACCTACTGCAACTTTTGAATGCAACATTTTGAGGTTATCAAACTTCAAATAGCAAAACTCTATGACAGCATAACCACACCATACCTTACAGAATCAGAATCCAAGAAGCAATGGGCAGCAGACACGAGCCACGTCTTGGAAATAACAGATGCACCACAAACATGGCCATGTGCTCCCATTTGTAAACTTGCTTGCCAGGGCCACTTTCCAGATCTTGCATCTTCACCTCCAACAATCCTATTTTTCTTAAGCAGGTGTCTTCCACAAGCTCATAGATAGAATAAATCAGTAAAGGAAAACACAAGGTCATTTTACTTTGTCATGCTTAATACATAAACTAACATTTACCTATATACCACAAACAAACAAACAAACAAACCATATTTTCTTAGTGTGTAATTGGAACAAAGGTAAGGGTACTTGCCCATTTTCACTCAATGGGTAGGTTAGGAATAAACCAAACAATGCCTATCCTCCCTTACAGATCCCTTAGGAGGTTGGTAACTCAGAAAGACTCAATCCTAAACTGGGTTATTTCCAAAACATTACTTGAATAAGATCTTCTGTTTTTCTCTCCTAACACATATTCTTAATTATTTCATTCAGTTCAAATGAACACTAAGACCTACTAATTTAATAACCTGTAAATGCGTATTGCTTGTCTTAAGTCATCACAGACAGATCAGTGAGTTTAAAATAAGTACAAAATTCAAGACAGACATTTTCATACAGATGTTACCAGCATTTTTTTTTTTTTAATTCAGATCTGATGTTATCAACTTTTACTTGACCATAGCATCAATTCTTTACTTAGTTTCCCATGTCATTAACTAATCTTCAAACAAATGTTACCACACCACAGTTCATTTCATCAGATCCATCTGCACAGTCTCTTTTCCCGTCACACTCAGGATTTGGTTTCAACAAGCATTTACCATTAAGGCATTTGTATGTATAAGGGAAGCAACTTTTGTAGGCTGAAATGAGAGAGAAGACACAGTGTCACACGTTTAAAGCCATGGTTTCAAACGATTAAAAAACATACACATTCAACCTACTCATCTGTTGTGAAAGTTGTTCAAAACCACACATTCTAACATGCCTGAAGTCATAGTCTGTGCGGGTATACACTGATCCCTGTATGGAGTAGGACAGTGGGAATCTTCTACTCAAATTAATGATCACACTGATTTAAGTCTCCACCATCTGTAAGGAAAGACAGCAGAGCCTTCAACTGCCCTCACTCCCATTTTATTTAGCTCTAAACTGAGTGAACTAGGCTCGTCAGATCTGTTGTTTTATCTTCACCAACAGTACTGGCATTGTAAATTATACATCTATGTAGCAGATACCATCTAGAAGTCAGCTCTCTGTTTTTAAGAGAAAGTTGAGCATATATCATGGAAGAGCTTTATACCTTCCTCCAAGGAAATTTAGGTTAAGAGTTATCATAGTTTACTACATAGGAATACTGACAGATCTCAGCAGTGGGCATCCATTGCTATCATTCTTATTATCAGTTTTATACAGTGACCTCTAAACAGTGGCAGGGATTTTTCCAGCAAACAAGGACATACTGCTGGCTACTTCAATGACCTTAGATTCAAAGCACGGCAAATATTAGAGGCAAGATGCAGCAAGTCCTTAGGGTGGCATTAGTAGTACCAGCAATATCAGTAACAGTGGCGTAAAGAACAAGCACATGGCAAAAAGGGCAAAATTCCCCAATTTATGTCTCTCTCCCTTACATTATTTGGTACTGATCTGGCAGTAGTTGGGGAAAAAAATGCTATTTTAACAGGATCGCCATCAGGCTGTGGTTATGTCATCCAAATAAATCTTTGTTATCCTGGATTTAGCTTTATTAATTTGTCTAGACTATCCCAAAAACTAGTTATACTCTGCATGTTACGTTTTCATTATTATGAAACTTGCACTTGGTGCCATGACAAAATACACAGAACTACTAAATTCCATAATAATTCAGACTCATTTCCATTCACATTCTATGAATAGGCAATGTGAAGTAGGATAACTGTAACAATAGGTCCACATCAGAAGAGAATTGAATTTGAAGTTCTTTTGCAAATTAGATAGTATTGAGTAGGATTCTTAGATAACAATACTGTTATTACATTTAGTCATTGAGTTTGTAGGTCAGAGGACATCTCTAAGGATTCATTTATAACCCCAGTGGATCTCTGGTTATGCCTTATGTTTCATTTGCACAGGAATCAGTAGTAGAAGAAAGGTTAAGATAGAACAGTTTTTTTCTAGTCATAGGTCCTTATCAGGAGGCTGAACATATCGTTTGTTTTAAACACTGACAACCAGTTGTGAGAGCAGCATGAATCACTCCTGCTGCAAACCAGAGCAGGGAATGCTTAGCAGTTAAATCACAGCAGAGAGTAGCTAAAGGTGCATTCTTTTATTAAGTTAGGAAACCAGCTTCTAGATTTTGTGTACTTAATTGTATTATTGATAGGCATTTGCACATGCCATTTGCTTTCCTTGCACTTCTCCAAACTTTTCCTAACTATGGACAGAAAAACCTAAAGAATTCATGTAAGCTTGTACAGTATGTTTAGTCAGACAAGTAGAACCCACAAAAAAGGAGGGGGGAGCCCTTTAAAAAAATCTGTTTTCCTTTGTAGGAGGGAGATGGTATGGACTGGCCATTAAAACTAGAAATAGCTGCCTAGTCTTTTTCAGCAAGTTAATAGTCACTTACTACAAAGTACTTCTTGAAGGGAAAAAAAAAAAAAAAAAAAAGGCTTGGCTTGGTTTCTTACACACAGAGAATTCAACTCTATTTCTAATCAGCATGTCTATTGGAAGATTCACAGACTTAAAGATACACTCTGTGAAAAAAATGAAAATGAGCATATCCCTGCTTCTGCTTTGCACCATCTCTCAAAAAATAACTAAAAATATATACTTACAGCAGTTGTTCTCATCACTGTCCTCCCCACAGCTATCATCACCTTCACAGATCTTATACTGATGCTTACATTTCCCGTCACCACAGTTCAACTGTTCTGGATTACAACCTGAAGAATAAAGGTCTGTAAATTCTTTATGTTCCTCATATCTGGCTAGTGGCCATGTGCTGCGTTCCCTGCTACAGGTCAGCTTGATGTTACTGTGCCCCTTCTCTGTCAGGCATTAATCTACCTTCTTGATAGCTTCAAGTGGTGGGAAGATTCACCATATTATTTAACCTGTGCTCTGCTCTCTGACACTGGATTACCTTCTACTCACTCTTTCTGGAACCTCTTCATTGCTTCCCATCTTCTTTGATGTGCAATTTGGATACAGTACTCTAGCTGAGGCTTTCCCACAGGTAGCTGGGAAGGTCCCTTCAAACTTCTGTCTTACATGCTAGTGTGATGCTTTTGGTTTTTGTTTGTTTTGAAGAAAAAAAGAAAAAAGAAAACAAGCAACTATATGACTTTGTGACTCTCAAGTCAGATTTTGAGCCACCTAAGTATTTAATTACCTATTTTCAAGCCTATATTTTTCAAATGTAATATCATTTTCTCTACACGTTCTCCAGCTCATCAGATACATTTAAAAATCCATCCCCTCTTCCCATTGTGTGGCACTTGTTCTGTTTTGTAATCATCTGCCCATCGTATAGATCACTGTCGGAGATTATGAGACGTCCAGTAACAGATACTGTCAGAATAACAATATAAGAAAATACCCATTTTGGCAATGGCCCACTGGCAATCACACTCTGAAAACAGTTTTCTTTAGTTTGCTTTCACCTTGGTTCCCTTACTAAGTTTCTGACATAAGACATTGTCAAAGTACAGCTTCTATATTTACCTTCTCACAGCATAGAGCAAAAACAAAATCAAAAACTCCATGCTTGCTCTTAACAATTTGATGCATTTTTTTTTCAGTATTTACAAATGGTTTAGTTCAACTACTTGTTGCTTTATTTTCTTTTTTTTTTTTTTTTGAAGCTCAACTTGTAAAGACAGTTATAAAATTCTCATTTTTTCCTGTTCTCCCACTCTTTATAGGGATACATTACATGACCTCTCCTCCAGACATTTAAATTTTCACCCATATCCTTCATGTCACCTTAAAGATAGCCACCAGTATTTTACAGATTTCAGTATTTCCAAACTTCCTACAACAAACTGATTACAGGACACAAACAAGAAATAATTGCCCTACCACTAATTAATCACTACCATCTGAACAGCCTTTCCAACCATCAGACTGACAGCTTGAAGAAGTGAATGTTCCATCTGTACATATAAATTGTCAAAGACAAGCTAAAAAAAAACAAGAAATTAATGGCACTAACATGCTGTGACAGCCTAAATTCATTAAGGAAGGACTGTGTCATGAAGAAATGTTAAAATGGCCATTAAAATACAAGGCTAATTCTTTTACAAACTCAAGTGGAAGTTAAAAGACTAAATGCTATCTCACTTGGCATAATCTGCCAAAGATTTTTATTAAGCAGCCTAAATTAAATGTAATAATATTAAATGCATGTAGAAAATTAAACTCACGTTAACTGTCTTAATAATCAACTTCGAGGATTGAAAGCAATGCAGCAGAGATAAATACTACAATTGATAGTAAATATCTGTGTTTTTTCACATGCCTTTTTTTTTTTAAAGGTAATACATTTGACACACAAGGATCTAAGGAAAACAGTCACAAGTAGGCTTAGCATCACAACTTTCCTAATATAAAAATGTTTTAGCAATTCATCTCTGTCCCACTACACTCCAATTTTTTTTGATGTAAATGCTTTATGAAACACTTTTCAGATCTAGAAATTTCATTATGAAACAGCCTTTCAACTAGAAATTCTTTCACTTTCACTTAAACTAACTATTAATATCTAGGCAAAGGTGTTTCTTGGCAATATATCAAAAATGTTTGTTCTCTTCCACTTCTTCAGACTTACCACCAAAAAAAAAAAAAAAACACATAAAAAAACAAGTCTTCGGATTTAGCTTCTACACACAGATACACAAATATCTGTAGAAGAATAAGTAGAAAAAAGTTCCTGCTTCTCCCCAGGTCAAGGGGACTTAATTTTTTCCCCCCTCTAGCACTAAAGGCAAATTAACAGCTAAATCAGTTTGAAGGACCAAACACATCTGTCCCTCATTTATCTAATCAACTCCAATCTGGAGTCATTTAGTCCTGTTCACTGCCTAGCACATGATGCTGGCAGGAGGAAAATGCACACTATTCAGCCAGCGCTAGCTCAAAGCAGGAGTCGCTCTGCCCTTATTTCTGATGAGTTTCAAGAAAAAATATATATATATCAGACATAAATACTTATAAGACAACAAACAGAAGTACGCTCGGTAAAAGCAACCTGAGGATCTGAGGTTTCACAGTCAGATCTTTTGAAGTCACAGTGAACTTAGCTCCCTAGAGGTTAACAGGGAAAAGGAAGTTGGTCTGTTTAGATGCAAAGAGAGAGAATGTATCTAGACATTGGTAAAAAAGTAAGCATTTACAAAGAATATACTGCATATATGTCTTGTCTAATTAAAAACACAAGTAAATGTTTCCATCTTCTTAAAATCCCTGTTTCACCCTCTAGATGTCTCACAAAAGAAAAAAAAAAAACTCATGCTGGCAAAATAGTTGTGCTTAGAGTCTCTCTGCCATACTATTTGCAGCTTGGCTACTTTAAGGTGTTGGCAAAATACCAAATAATTAGTTCTACAGAAAGTAAAAAATCATATTTTCACTTTCTATTTTACAGAAATTTTGTGAATAGTTAGAAACTAAAAGCATAATTTACCCAACTTTCTACATCTAGCTGTTCAGTAAAACGTACAATAACATTTTAAGCATTCCTCGTGGAAAATAAATTCAGGAAAAAAAGGCACATGGTGTTCCTGTGTGCTGTTTGTCTGTCAAAGACGGTTTCTTAAAGCTCCTTAAAAATCCAAATGCATGCTTATTCACTTACGGTCTGTGTGACTGAAGGCTTTGTATTCAATATAAAACCCTTTATGAGTGACCAGTTCATCAGAATGGAAGTTGATTGCAACAGAATAGCCATATTCTCTGTTTCTGATGTCTTCTGAATTATCTTTACAGTATCTGACATGCAAAAGTGAGAACAATGAATTTCTAATCAAAATAACCATTACCACCCACTTGCTTCTACTACTACTGAAGGGTACAAATGCCAAAAAGTAGTAAAGATAAGGCTTTGTTGTCACTTTTTTTTTTTTTTTTTGGGGGGGGGGGGGCGCCGGGGGGCCGGGCGGGGTTAAGTATTAAAAGCTTTTCAGCCCAACAGAAATATTAGAAAGCCTATTTACAAATGCTGTCCACTCCATTCCACCCCACCATACCCACTGCTTTCCTGGGACAGCAAGATAATCAGCATCAGAATCTACCTTATAAATACCAACCACTTCTCAGCATGCTTGACTTCAGATTTCCCATTTAGGTTAGCAAACTCCAGAGGTTACAAATCCAGCAATGATATCATACAACCAAACCCAAAAGCTGTTGCCATTTCAGTACATTCCTTCCAAGAGACAAATCACTCTAAACATTCCCCCTTCTCCTTCCTCAACAAGTCCCCCCCCGCCCCCCTTCAACTTCTAATTTGCTTTATTTACTGAAAACAGTTACAATCAGTAAAGAATAACTGGCAAAGAAAATGAAATTTCAGATGACAAAAGCTTTTCACCCACATCAATGTCACAGCCAGGAATTCACAGTTCCACTGCAGCTGTATAAAATTCTGCAGTTTTCTATGTTGCTGCTCTCAAGCAGAACAACAAAGTAAATATTTACTACTGCAGGAAAAGCAGGATGCTTAAATTAACATTAAGACAAATGCTTAGTACTAGGGCAGGTTTAAGAATATTATTCTGCTGTAATTTAATGAAAGTATGCCTTTATTTCTTGAAATGTATCTTTCTACACTGATATTTTTCCTTAAGGTGTCTCATGTTGCACAGAATATTAAAGTACACATTAGTATGTCAGAAAATAATGCATTTACTCACCTAACTCCTTCAATTTCTAACCAATCTTTATCACATTTACTGGACCCTGGTGACTTCTCTTGAATTTGTATTACAAGGATTTTTAAGGAGAGCTTGTAGGCTGGCAACGGTGCCTAAAAATCGAAGGACAAGTATCCCAACATACACAACCACAAACCATAAAAGGCCTAAGCTTCTGAGATAGTAAATCTTGTTTACTTATTATAAAATAGAAAATATTGTTTTTTTTTTCTTCTTTATGATGCACTGCAGCACCTTTGAAGAACCAAAAACTTTCTAATTTAAACATATATAGAGAAACATTTTTAGGCCAACCTTTGGCCAGAATGTGCCAAATAAAGTAAAGTCCTCCTGCAGACAGCACGAAGTACTATATCTTGAGGTTAGTGCTATGTTTGCATTATCATGTGTTCATGTGTCAAATAAAATAATTAAGAAGGTCCTACTTCTACACAACTGAGGGAAATAGTGTATTGTGTATTATGTGACACATGATTTGCATGACCTTATTTTCTTTTTCTAATATAGAAGCAAAGCACGGATTATTAGCCATTTACTTTGGCTGTTAGGAATTGTCATCTTATCCACCATTTTTCTTCTGTCACTAGTAACACAACATTTGGAAGCTGGAAATTTCTGTCTCCAATAGATGGCACTTGTACATAAAGAAAAAACAGGGTGCACTAGAGAAAGTCAGGTGCAGTGGTCTTAGCATGTTCTCCCTTCATTTCACCCACATCAAAAGACATGTCAGCTAGTTTTATGTCTATATCGCATAAAGCAAAGTCACCATAACTCAGAATGGTTCCCAGCACTTACTCGGATGACCCAGCTGCAGTCAATATTTGGAGGGTAGTAACTCGGGTAATAAGGAGAGCTCAGAGTTCCATTCCAGGATATATAATGACCACCACACACTGGGAGAGACATACATCAACAACAAACACAGTTAGCTCAAATGGGCTAAACTTGTGAGCCCACTTCACTTGCTAGTATCCTTCTCTACACAGATTTGGAATAATGGCTTGCAACATGATTAAACTCAGTTCTTGCCTGTATTAACTGAGAATCATGTAATTTCCACTTCCTCATCACTCTGAATTTCTCTTTTTTTTTTTTGTATCAAATTACAATTGAGAATATGTACAGAACACCTCTGACTGGAGTTTTAAGAAAATATTCTTTGACATTAAATGGAAGAATGAATCAATTGCGTACACAATAGAACATCCCTCCCCCTGCTTCCAGTTTCCTTCTGACCTTTCTATGGCCATTTTCAGTAATTAAAAAGCATTCAATCCAATGAGTGAAACCTCTGATTAACTTCATGTAAACCAGGAAGTTTCAACGTGTCAGTTCTCAGTCTGAAAATGCATACTACTTCTGAGCAACATCTGAGGTTTTAGTTTCTACCAAAAATTCTCCTAGATATCCATCCCCCACTGCTTTTGCTTTTCCTTTGGTTAACAAAGGAATGCAAACATGTATATTAGTGAAACTCAAGAAATTTTTTTAAATAGCATAATTTTGATGCACAGACTGGGTGTTACGTAATTATAAGCACATATCTTCAGAACTAAGTATTTCTAATTTGCAGTGCCCATGGGAAGAGTATTTGATTAAACAACACCCACAGAAGCATAAGTTCAAATGGATAACCTTCTCAGAAGCTTACAGATGTGCTATCCTCTATGATTTATTCCACATGTTAAAAAAATAAACAACTTCTTAATTGTCGACAACTTTCATTTGGACTGTACCAAATAACTGTGGGTTAACTTTCACTTGTGAATCTTTTCTATCTCCCATAAAGCATTAGGGCTTATCCAAAACGTTTCACTAATCACCCAGAAGAACATCTGCAAAATTCATAGTACTGCATAGGTTTGAAATGTATTTCTTAGGACTTGGATCCACTTTTCTTATATAGTTGAATACACTGAAAAGTGCTTTCAGAACAGAATATAAGACTAACATTAGAAGTGTTTGCTCTCATTTTCCATTTTTCATCAACACACTTCCCCTGAGCTGGGGAGCAGTTAACAAAACTGATAGAACTGCTACTCTGCCACCGGGGCCTTTGCCTGGACATAAAGTGCCTGTAGTGTTATCTGGTTGCCTACTCTGCTATCGTTACTCATGAACCACAGCACCATCTATGTAGTGTGAGTAATCTCTGGGAAAGATGGCTTGGGTAGTAATCAGGATGAGAAAAAAAATCTTCCATACCAAACGATATGCATACTAAGTAAGTTTGCAGATGGTACTAAATTAGGAGGAGTTGTCAACTCCCTCAAGGGTAGAGAGGCCTTGCAGAGAGGTCTTGACAGATTAGAGGGACAGGCAATCATCAACTGTATCAAGTTTAACAAGCACAAGTGCCAGATTCTGTACCTGGGATTAGGTAACACTGGCTATATGTACAGACTCGGGGACAAGGGGCTGAAGAGCAGTCCTGTGGAAAGAGATCTGGGTGTTCTGGTTGTCAGCAAGTTGAATAAGTCAACAGTATGCCTTGGCAGCCAAAAGGGCCAACCATATCCTGGGGTTCACCAGGCACAGCATCACCAGCTGATCAAAAAAAGTGATTGCCCCACTCTGCTCTGTACTGGTTTGGCCTCACTTCAAGGCTTACCTCACCACGTACAGTCTGGGGTACCACCGTACAAGAAGGACAAAACTATTTGAGAGTGTCCAAAGGAGGGCTACAAAGATGGTGAAGGGCCTAGAGAACAAGACATATGAGGAGCAGCTGAGGTCCCTTGGTTTGCTCAGCCCAGAGCAGAGTAGGCTGAGGGGAGGCCTCATGGCAGCCTGCAGCTCCCTCAGGAGGGGAGCGGAGGGGCAGGCGCTGAGCTCTGCTCTCTGGGGACAGCGACAGGACCCGAGGGAAGAGCATGGAGCTGGGAGAGGGCAGGGTCAGGCTGGGTTTTAGGAAAAGGTTCTGCACCCAGAGGGTGGTGGGGCACTGGGACAGGCTCCTCAGGGCAGTGGTCACAGCACCGAGCCTGCCTGAGCTTTAAAGAAGTGTTTGCACAACACTCTCAGACACATGGTCTGATTTTTGGGTGGTCCTGCGTGGTCTTGGGCTTGATGAACCTTGTGGGTCCCTTCCAGCTTCAGATATTCAGTGATTCTATGGTATTCTCTATTCCTTGTTCAGTTCTCAGATACTTCTAAGTGAATCAGAATGACAATTGCCTGACTTACCTACCAACATTCACTCCCCCAGATACAAGATATATTCAGGCCATATCAGCTTTTTTTATTATTTATTTTTTTCTTTTTTTTCTGTTTTTTTTTTGAGGTCATGTGGAATAAGTGTGCTTATGTAAGACGTTTGTTTATATTAGTCACTTACTGATTTTAGGGATTGCTTCAAAGTGAGCTTTTAGTATATTCCGTTCTTCTCTTTTGTCCAGTGAGAAGGTAAGCAACATTACATTACTTGACGAAGTTAAACGTATAACAGGAGGATTCCAGGCTCCAGATCCACACCACCTAGAATATTACAAAGAACGTATTTAAAAAAAAAAAAAAAAAAGAAAAAGAAAAAAAAAAAGAAAAACAAATTATCACATTCCTGTCATCTTTGCTGAGAAACTAAGCAAAAACAACACTGGTCAACTGTGTTTCAGTGTTCCCCTGGCTACCACTTTGCTTTTATTCTTCCACTCCATTGATACTACATAAAATGCTAGACTTTCCTTGCATCAAGGCTGAGTCACTCAGAGTGAGCAACACAGATATTCTTCCCTTAACAGGTCCCTGTATTTTCAGACCTAAAGAAGCATCAGAAAATCAGTGCTTCAGTAGCAGCAACAGTACTGAGAAGTGGGTAGTGCTGAAAAGGCCACAAGTGCTCACAAGTGTTGTGCAGAACCTATACAACAGATAACAAGCCCCAAAACTTTTCAACCTATTAGCATTTAGCTTAGTTTCATGTCCCAAGAGCTGCTTCAAGAGATACAGAGCTCCATGCACAGCAAATATTTCTTTTTGGTCTTCTTTTATTTAAATGATGAAGAGTTAATTTATATCCTGAATCTTGAATACTTACTATCCCTTTTAATGTGATATACTATTTCTAGCATCTCAAAATTAACTATTATATTTATTCCCTTTTAAAATCTACAGTATATATATATATATTTTTTTTTTTTCATTAATTTACAAACCTGTGTGTGAAAGACATCAAGCAGAAAACTAGCAGGCATATGCAAAAATGCAAAATTGTTAGGCTGGCAATAGAAATATCATGGGGCATTCATCATTTCAGTCACTACAATCTTTTCTCCATTGCTTAAATCCAATTCTTTGATAGGCAGGTATCAATACACACATTCTTTCTTGAACTTTGTCTTACAACTTATTGCATTGATGTTTTCTGAACACATTGCATCATACACTCACATTGGTTTAGTTAGCTTCCTGGAGCTTTCATGGATTGAAATGACTTTATATTTCTATTTCCTAAAAAGCTGAGCCACTGCACAATGGAGAAACAATCCAGGTAATAACCCATAGTCAGCAGCATGAAGCCCAATATCAGACTGGGAATTCTCTGTGCTACTCTACCTGCATGCAGTGCTGTTCATTTTAAGACACTTTGAGATGAATTCCTTACAAAAGCTCTGTCCTCACTACAAACCTTCTAACAGTCTACCAACATGGGCGAGCTATATGGTTTGCTGCACAAGGATAGAGATTAAAGTCTGTTAACAGAGCTAAGAGGACTACCTACTCATTTCAAGTAAATTAAACCACTACTAAGTAGGTACCTTTCAGACACTGCTAACTGAATCTGCATGTTCAGCTAATTTCTACCTAAAGGTTCTTTAAAAAAAAAAATCTTCCTCAAAACCATCCATTTTCAGATTCTAAAACTTGTTAGTTTATTTTATTAATGAAGACACATTCATGGTGGATAATGTCCATACATAAAATCATAAAATTAGTCTCCAGAAGAATAGTAACAGTGTGGTAGCTGAAGATTACAAGATCATCTGATAACATTTATGTGAGTGAACTACAAAGGGATTTTGGGGATCAAGTCTTCTGTAGAGAAAAGCCTATTTTCAACAGAGGTTTGCCTGTTACTGGACGTATTTTCTGAAAGTAAGAGAAAAAAATAACAGAAAAAAATACCTTCATATCAATAATTGTATCAAATCAAACACTGTAAAAAACTAGTCAGAATGTAAAAAAATGCTGGAGTTATAAATCATTAGGGGGTAGATAATACAGAAGATCTTTTGATTACCTTATTAAAGATTTTTAATTAAGCTGTACTTGGAGGCTTTTACGTTTTGGAAGCCTGTTTAATATCAATTTAAAACTCTGCAGTTTCAGAGAATTTCTGTACAGCTCAAAAAACATCTTTGTCCTGTACTACCATACCTTGCAATGATCTTGTTCTGTAGAGGAAGAAGGAAATCATATGCAGATAAGCGGTGTGATGCACAGTTCTCTGGAGCAACACCATGCAAAGCGGTAACTACCAGTCTCACCACATAGTTAGAAGGAACTCGCAACCTCCATTGATAAAAAGACTTCTTGGGATTCATCAGAGTTAGAGTTCTGTTGTTACCTGGCTTAGCATACAGGTCAAAGGATACCGCTACACAAAAGAATCTAGATTAGTGGCTGAAAAACTTAAGTTGAAAGATAAGTTATAGGCAAAAATTTCAGAAGAGGTGGCAACAATCCCTGCCTGTGCTTCTTGACTATTCTAATCTTCTCTTCACTTACTTCTACAAATCTACCCCTTTCCCTTCCAGGCTGCATCCCCTGCTCCTCCTGCTCTGAACAAGGAAGCACAATGCTTCACAACCACCATTGGTTCATCACACACTCAGCAAGGAGGAGGGGACCTGGCTGCAACTGCTATCATCTCTGATGGAAATCTACTGCTTCCTTTGACATTTCTTCACCCATCTTCATGCAAGGCAAACACTAAGTATAGAAAGGTAATCTTGAGGCATGCTTGGTAGGGAAATACCAGGCAAAGCTAACTAAAGTTCTACAGTATTTGACTGATCATTAAATATGAATAAACAAAATTATCTAGTCCTAAGGCAAATAAATTCTGTATAATGTTATGCAATAGCTTTTTTTTTTTTAAAGATGCCAAGGAGCCACAGCTCACTGCAGTTCAGTGGGAACTACTCATCTGCAACCATTCTATTCAGAATATCAGATTAAAAGCTGTGAGGCATTTTCAACCCAGCCTTTATTTAGAGCAAAAATAGGCCAGGGAGATCCTTACTCTGGTTTGTTTCATAGGCCCTACCCATGCAAGAATAACAGGGAAACTAATTTTTCCCTTTTACAGGATATATATTTCCCCCCAAAGCAATACTGGTTTGAACTGAAGAATAATTACCCGATTTTAGCATCACATCATGTTCTGTGGAATCTGAAACTGAAATTTAATAACTGTCAGCTACACAAGACAAAGACACAAACTGAAGAAAGCAAAATAGGAAGAACAGATATTAAATGACAGGTACATTGTTACCAAAAATCTCCATTGTACCAAGATCAAAATCTTCCTCCCCAGAAGTAGTGGACATGTGAGAGATTTGTTTACTACTGATTTCTTTTTGTTCTAATGGGGTTAACTTTTTAAGAGAATCAACAATATCTTGTGGTGCCCAGAATGTATTCCAGTAGTAAGCTCGAAGTCCATACTCTCCTTCACTGTGTAGGGAAAAAAAAAAAAAAAAAAAAAAAAAAGAATAAAAAGAAGAATCATAAATACACTGTAATTAGTATTTCAGACATGGTTTCCACTAGTCCACATTTTTGCTTTGCGTAGTTTCATAGTCAGTTGTAACTGCCATGCAAAGGGTTGCATCTTAACATTGTGGCAAAAAGCTCCCTTGTTCAACAACTGTGGGGTTTTTGTTTTTAATACATTAGAAATACTTGGAAAATATGCTGCTTAAACAGTAACACACAGACTGAAAACTATACCTCACAGAAAATCCCTGAAATAATTATATGGAATTGGATGTTTCCATCCCTGCTGTATAATTATATATTTTAAATACCATATTGCAGTTCTAGATGCATTTTACTTAATATATTTTAACTCAGGCTACACACCATACAACAATATAATTTTATGCCCATACATGATACAACATTTGATACATTGCACACAATTCTTGTTGAAATAAATAATCTGCGTAGGTACAAACACAAAGTAATTTTCCAGTGATTCAAAGAGACTGCCTATCACAATCCTCCTTCCAAAATGGCTTATGGACTGACTTTTCATAAGTTTTCAGAGACTTTGGACAGCAATAGCTATTTGCTCGATGTATTTGTATTTTCAGCAGGAGCTTAAATAGAGTGCCCTGCCCACAATTATACTTTTAAGTTTTGTTTGGAGGGGCTAAAAAGGAACTTAATTTAAATAGACAAAACCAAAATAAGTAGTAGAGCGAAAAAAACCATGCCGGACTATGATTTCAAAAATCACAAGTAGGTGAATAGATTATAAAGCCATCCATAAACCAAGGCTTTATTTCACTCAAGTTCTGCAGAGATCAGAAATCACACTGTGTGCTTTGCTCCTCATTCACATTTTTATTATGTCCTTCATTCCCTGTTATAAAAAAAACTGCATATTATCCAAAAATAACTAATTTAAAATCAACCAAAAAGACAAGAGTAACATAATTAAATGTCTCATATTAAACCACATACTGGAAAATACCTACCTGAAGGCAGCCACTACAGATTTCAAGTAGTACTTTCCCAAGGTGGAATACTCGTAGGATTCTGCAAACTGACAGTTAAAAAAAAAAAAAAGGTAAAAAACTGTGACGATTACATTACATTTTACTGTTGATACAATCTGTTATGCAACAAAGCATTTATCTTATTTCTTCCCTTACCAAACACCCTACATATGACAGACACTATTCATAAATTTTCACAAAATGTGTTAAATAAGGATAATAAATGTGCATTCATTTTCCATTAAAAAAATAAGTCATCACATTTACAAGAACATTGAGAAAGCTGTTGATAATTAGCCATGAAAGAAATAAGCCTTTAGAAATACAGTTATATTTTTGTTCCAAAGTTTATTTATTTTAGTTATTTAAAATTTGTGGCAAATTTCTGTCATACAATCTGGACATGAACAACTTGTATTGGCTATGCACAAAGCAGCTTTGAGACACTCAATTAGCCCTTTTGGGAAATACAGGCTAACAGAGAACTGCTTTGTGTTTAACCCTTCTGTTTGCAAGTACCAAAGAAACAGTATTGATCTCAAAAATATGAACCTGCATGAGAAGTGCAAGAAAGCAAGCATTGTTGTGGGAATAAAGGAAAACAAAACAAAAGATTATGAATAAAATTCAAGCTATGATAACTAAATAAATAACAGGTCAAAGAGAAAAATAAGTAGCAAGGAATAGTGTTCAACTATACCAAAACAGACCAGACTCCTAGACTTCTTTAAAAATAATTCATCCATAACCTTAAAACCCTCAGAAATCTTTCTTTAGCACAAGAGACAGACACATCTGTCTAGTTGCATTCCTAAGGCGGTACACTTCGAAGCCACTTGCTTGTTTTAAATTTGTTTACTTTGACAGAAAAGCAAAATGTGTCTCAAACTGGAATCTTCTCCTCAATCTCAATTTGATTATATAACAAATATTTTTAAATAATTACTATAGTTATGTGGGAACTTACATAATTTTGTATTGCTTCTGCTTGCAGGAGGAATTTCTGTGATTTTGGATCATTGAGATCATTTGTGTAAGTCAGATTAGGAATTTCTACACTTCCACCAATATATATAAAAGAGAAAGCTGGAGCTGAGAAAAAAGCATCAAAAATTACCACACCTAATAACATTATGGAAAAGACTCCAGAACAAGAGGCTTGCAGAAACATATATTTGTCCTTAGTATCAATAAGCATTAGTTCTTAAGAGAAACAAATACTAACAGCCAGAGTGCTGAGCCAGTTCCACCGCTAGAATAACAGAAAGAAGAGGAATGAGGTATAGGTTCAGATAAAAGCATTTCCAGCAAAGCTTTCAGATGAGTATTACTACTAAAACTTTAAATGTTAAACTT
The DNA here is from genome assembly GCA_011074415.1 of Stictonetta naevosa. Taxonomy (NCBI): domain Eukaryota; kingdom Metazoa; phylum Chordata; class Aves; order Anseriformes; family Anatidae; genus Stictonetta; species Stictonetta naevosa. Next base: position 89,749,461 of record CM021697.1, on the reverse strand, counting down.
CCATATTTTACAGTGCAATCCTCCCGGAGAGGGATGATTTTAATGTCTATAAGTTGAGATTTGAAAAGAACTGTACAAAAATCATTTATCCGTTCTGTCTTGAAAAAGTGAATAGAAGTTAGACAGTTAATTCCTACAGGTTCTTAGAAGAGATGATAGTTATAATAATGATAGTATTCAAAAGCAGAGATAAACAATTAGGAATAAAATATATACCTTCGTTATTCTTGTGCAACTATCAACCACTAATTATTGCATGTTTTGTTGCCTGAGCAAAGACGTTAAGGAGAAAGGAAAGTCAGTAATTACACACACATTACCTGTCTAGCTATTTAGTGCAGAGCTTTTCATACAAACCATTCACACAGTGCAAAACACCCATCCCATTCTCATCATGCTGGGCAGTAACACTTACAGAATGAGTAGTGCAGGATTAGCACAATTACCGTAACCATTAAAGAAACCAAAGACAATATTCCAAGAAACCATCTTCGCCAGAAACTCAGCCTCATCCATTTGAAAAACCAGTATTTCTGACACAAGCCCTCTTGGTAGGACAGGTAGTAGGGAATGTATGGATTTTCCTAAAGATAGACACAGGAAAGCATCAGTTAGTAGAGCTCTACAAGAAGAACCACTTTTTTTGTATATTTGCTCTTTTAGTTTTTAACAGAAGTTTAAATTAAGATAATGCCTTTCATATTATCAGTTATGTCACACATAAAACCCACGTATTTATGGGTAAGCTTACAATCATCATTTCAAATTATAAAAGGGGAGGGAAATTGCTATCACTTCAGTTATAAGCAATTTCATATGAAGAACGGAGGTCAATACGCATCAGAAGCTGTCAGAGGGGTCATTTACCATGTTCCTGCTATAAAGCATAGCTAGTATCTCTTACCTGCGCAGCAGTCTGCTCAGAGTGATATGGAGCTGGTATGCTGTACACAGAAACCCGTCCGGAGGGGAAAGCCTGTATCATGATGCCTTGACAAACACATTCCAACAAACCTAATGACAAAATCCTAGATGAACCTCATTTCTTAAATCTGACCCAGAAGAGTGCAGTGCTCTCCCTTCAACACAGCCCAGGCTTCTCTCATTTCACCTTTGCCATACTGTTCAAAGCTGGAGCCAGCTGATCTGCAATCAAAGAAGGTGGGGAGGAAAAGTCACCATCACTGTAACTCTTTGTTTTCCTAACTGGCTAGGGTAAGATATGGATCCCATAATTGGAAAACAGACTGGTTCCACCCTACTTCTTTTAGAAATGCAACAGAGTAAGGTAATTTATGTCACAATGCAAAAGACATACAAGCAATTTACATGTAAAAAGTCACAGATCAAAGTAAATGATGTGGTTTCTAAACAACATATGATATAATCCACTGGAATATTTATTAAAAAAAAAAATACACAATTTTAAAGACCACCTGAATTTTTCAGTTGTAAATGTGATAGCCTCAAGCCTGTACCACAGAACAAACATTAACCGCAGAGCAATTAATGATCATATCACCTGTTCGGAGTTAATAACACTATCAAATCAGCAAGCCAGCAACTTCAGGGCATTTATATATGTGTATATACATATATATACACACGTGTGTGTGTGTATAGAACATAGAACAAAGAACAAAACCAGGGGCATGTTGGGGGAGTATCACAGAATGGGCCCAAGAAACCTTTCCTCCAGAAAACAGATGGAAACAAAGGAAACACGAGTCACATAGAGACTACAGAAGGGATTTACTGAAAGGCAATCCTCACAGCTCAGGAATGCAAAATACAGCTGTAGACAGACTGCTTTGTTCACGTCCTCCTCTTTCTTCAATAGCCTATCTCCACTACACACACAACTTGCTGATTGACTGATACTTTGCCTCGTCCTTCAGGGAAAAGAAACCTGCAAGAAAAGCCTAGAGTAAATAAAACCTCTTTCACAACATCCCCAAAAATGAAATCAGGATTTATTCTTTTTTTTTTTAAAAAAAAAAAAAAGATATATATTTAGATAACCCAATTTTATAGAGGTTTAAGATACTTAGAAGCATTGGTTTTATTTGGTTAAGGGCAAGATCATTGCAATAATACACACCACCACATTTACTCATCTAGTCAAGGTTGCCTCAGATAAAGAATTCAAATTCTGAGGAGGATGAGGTATGAATGATCTTGAACAGGGAGAAATTAAGGTAGGGAATAATGAGTTAGCAGCTCCAAACCACACTGTCAATTAAAAACAGAAACTGGAGAAGATATACTTCTAATGCTTTGTGTTCCATGCTTATCTGCAGAACTTCTGATCTCCAAAAAAAAGGTGCCCTGCATATTTGAGAGGATTGCCTGCATATTTGAGAGGGTTGAGCTCACTTGCGGTAATTCCTTCTCTTTCTCTGTCAGCTGTTCTCACTCTAGGAGGCAGGAAACATAGGATTAGCAGGAGTACTAATGGTCAATTGCAATTTAACTGTTATTACTGTATTGAGCCATGCACACCTCAGAGGAGATATCTGAGAGGGGCTTAAGCTGTATCCAGCTGCTAAGTTGACTCTTTGGTTTCCTGACAGACTATTGCACATGTATAATTTGTGCTAACAAAAAGAGTGAAAATTGCCATAGATTCATTATCACTTCTCCTGTATCAGACACCTGTACAGAACAACCACCACAAGATCAGTCTTCCTCTGATACTTGTTTCACTAAGGTCTGAAAAAAGGGTGTTTGTTACTCCCATATGTGTACTCCAAAATTAAATATTGTGCCAACAGTATTGCGTCTTGTGACATGGAAAGACATTCCAACATTGAATAGTTTTTAACCAAACGTATTTTATTGACGATATTCAGATTTTATTTTATTTCAGCAAAACAGTTTTCAAGTTACATGACTGAAGGCACATATTTGTGAATCCATGGTGCAAAATTTGACACTCTTGTATAGACACCAGGGAAATTTGGTCTTCCACATCCATAACCCCAGCTAACAATGCCAGTCAAAAACCATTTTCCATCTCCATTGCTTCGACACGACAATGGTCCACCAGAATCACCCTAAAAAGAAAATAAGTTGTATGCATTTAAAATCTAGAAAATAAAAACTGGGACAAAATTCAATGGGAGATATTTTGCACAAATAATTGAAGCAGTGCTTATATTTTCCCCACTCAGACTTCAAACCAGAGTCAATAGTTTTATGGGTTTTTTGTTTAACTGAAGCAGATGGGATCACACAGTTGTACCAAAGTTTACTCTTTTGCATGAGAAAGGACTAGCTGTGTTTCTTTAAATGTATTAATATACTACTTTTTGTAGGCTGTATTTCAAATTGACAAATAACTTCCTAGTCTCAAACTAACAGTTAAACCCCAAATCTGCTACTTAATATGTTTGTTCATTTAGAGGCTACACACCTGACGATTCCAAACAGCAAGCTTTTCTAAAAAAAATAAAAATTGTTCTAATATTTTTAAGTATTAGAATATTTAATAGTCAACACAACTTCCTTCAAATTAAAAGCAAATGGAAATGGACTGTGATCCGTCAATATTTTTCTCTTAAAAAAAAAAAACTAAGTATTGTCCTATGGTAGACACTAGCTAGCAGATAATGCATAGGGGTACCACAATGCTTTTGGGATTAAGGCAGTTGAAACAAAGTTTGTAATAGACTTCAAACATTTTATATAGAATAATAATGCTACAGTACAATGCAAGCAGTAGCCTTCCTTATGGTAATTCTTCTGGAAGAAGAATTGCACAAGTTCAAGCAAAAATACTTTTTTTCATGCTTGACAATTAAGATTTTGCATTTTTAGAGTCGAGCATTCAATTGATTTTTTAATTACTGGGACAAAAAAGAAACTGGAACAGCAGCATTTTTCACAAAACATAAATCACACAAATCTATCAGCTCTAATAACTGCCAGACATATTCAGACATCATTTTTCTTTACAGAAATGCAGCCACCCAACTTCCAAATTATGCCTTTCATTGGCTGTCTTGAGTGTCCAAAAAGACAACTGAAGAAACAAGATTTTCCAGTTAATGAAAATGATGCTTGCTGTCAAGTTTCATGAGCGCAATATACTCTTAGTGTTTTCTAAGATACTACTTGCCACAAGAACCATTGTGATCTCTCTCACTTTTATATAGAGCAGTGAAAGCTAGAACACCTTGAAGATATCAGATCTCCATTATTAAAAAAAAAAAAGGCAATTTTGCCCAGCAAAACAAATGAGAAATAAATTAAGAATTTCACATTTATTATCTCACAGCATTGCCAGATCAGAAGAAATATTATACATTTGAAATTTTATGTCTAGTTTTCTGCATCTCATCAGACAGTCCTGTATTTCCACATTAGGGGGAAGGGATCCTAAAGAGAGACAAGCTAGCTTCTCCATTTCTTTTTTTCGGTTTAGAGACCCTCTTGACAGAAACAGCCTACCTTAATCATGCTTTTAGGACTTGCAAATCCATTGGACTTAGGACTACAATTGAAACTTCGCAAAGCTATTCATTCACACAAAACAGCAAAACTCTGAGAATACCCAAATGACAGACTGGCTATTAAACAGATCTTTTACATAGCTGTGTTTCAGAACCAAACCATACATACCACATGGTGGTTTGCCACTAAGTTCTAACATCTCATCATGCAATAATGAGAGACAAAAACTATGTGAGGAATGATTCGATACATACTTTGCACCCATCCCTTTTTCCAGACATTAGTCCTGCACAAAACATCCTCGCTGTGATAATCCCATATGTGGAATGACATAATGATTGGTCGATAATTTCTACTTCTGCTTTCTGAAGAATCGCAGCACCTTCCTCACCTGGAAAACAATTCGAAAGAAGGATGATTCAACAGAGCTTTACATATTACTTGTCTAGTGAAGGCAAAACCAAGAAGTCTTCGGAAAATATCCCCACATACTTTTGAACTCCAAGCTGTTCCGGATTGTAAATGACTAACTCCCAAAAGCACAGAAAGCCTCTTCTATCAGGCATTTGTGTAACATGATCATGGTCCCTCGGCCACACCAAAGACAATGGCCTAATCATTAGGGTTAGCCAAAAAGCCTTTTGTAATGCCTTTTGCAAAATGTCTCAAGATTTACTAATTTGGGAAGATTCTATTTTGGGAAAAAAAAAATGAATTTTATGAAGGTGTTTGGATTTTAACAAGATGGATCTGCAATTAAGGTGGTGGGTTTGAAGAGGCTAGATCCAAAACTAAAATCACAGATCAGTGTTGCACATCAAAAATCTCTTTTGACTGTTTAAGAGTTTAGACATATCTCAAATTCTGCCCTCTCTACCCAAATGTTTTGTTAAAAGACATCTTTTCTGCAAAATATACATTTTTGGTAAAGCAAAATTAAACTGAATTATTCTGTCCTTTCAGCACAAAAGCTGTAATAATACCATGAGGTCCTCTCAAAAAAAGGGTATAGCTAAAGAAATTTCACCAACATATTCAAAGCTGCAAGTTTCAGGTTTGTTTCAGGTTGTAGTATATACTAAAATAAACTTATATTTAAATGACTGATTTGACAAATTATGTAAAATGATGAAGAAAAAAGAGGGAAAAAGATGAAAAGAAAGAAGAGGGAAATGAAGAAGGGAGCAAAAGGAAAAGAACACTTCTTCCTCTCCTTTTTGAGGCATCATGTTTATCTTTCAAATCATCATGTTTTAAAATTTCCTAGATGAGTAATCAATAGGTCAAGGCGAGAGCATACCACACTTTTGTATCAAAATCCTTCCCTGGTATGGTGCTTGGACTTGGTTCATAACCATAAATTCTCTCACAGCTATTTGCAGATCCCAAATGTGATTTTGAAGATGGTGATTCTGGCTTAGAGCATCAAGTCAGAATACTGGAGGCTGCCTACTTGATTCTACACCTCACCACGTGTTTGCTTCTCTCACTCTCATTTGAGAGCAGAGGTGCATCAGGGAGACAGTCACCTTAAGATTGCAGGTGAAGGTGGAGCAGGGCAGCCCTGCAGGTGCAGGAAAACCGTCTAAGTCAGGACCATCGCAGCAGACTGGAGGTTTGCTGTGGTGGAGGTTACGTGACTGATGCTAGGGGAAGCGTTCAAATCTGTGTTTCCTCATCTGGGGGCAGTTCAAAGTCAAATCTTGGCTTTCAGGAATAGGCTGACTGGGCTGCCGCCATCACGGAGCCCACCCAAGAGCACATAGGTACTGGCAGCCACCATACTATTGCCCAAGCCTGCAGCTGATCACCTCGGGAAGAAAAAGTTAATTCAACTGATGGTATTAAACTTACCCACTTCCTGCTTCTGGCCCCAACCCGTTATCCAACATTTGTCACCACTGCGGACTTTGTGTGAAAATGGAGGTACGCAGATTGGCTGAATGACATGGCTCATTGTATCTGGCCATGGTTTGCTCAACTGCAGCAATGCAATGTCATAGTCGTAGTTCCTGCTATTGTAGTATTCGTGGACAATGATCCGTCTCACAGCAGATACAAACTTTGCACGGCCTTGTGTTTGCATCCCCAAGTGAGCACGCCATGCTCTGGGGTCAGTCAGCCTGGTTGGGAGCAAAAACACATGCCATCTCTTCAAAAAGTACCCCACAACGCATCACCTTGCCCAACAGTGGGCCAAGGAAACAAGGGCACATCACACCTTAGTGCAGTTCAAACTCTGGAAGCTAAAAGTGTTCCAGAACACTAGTGATATTTGGGATAGGGTTGGGTGGGAGGACGAAGACTGCTTACTTGCTTCCTTGAAAGCAGTGAGCTGCAGATACAAGCCATTCTTTTGATATCACTGATGCCCCACAGTAAGCAGCTCCCACAAAATGGAGGCTGACCTGCCATGGCCATTCACCTTCATTTGTGTTTGTACCACCTACAATCCGAGAGATGAGATTGCTGCTCTTGCTGCTGCCACAACCTGAAAGAGATATTTCAGGTTACTATCTCTGTCCTGTGTGCTTTGCTTTAATGAGAGTGCTTCCCACATAGTGCATAGAAGAATCTTACACTTTAAAACATTTTAAAGTTCGTTTCCTTGCCCTGATCAGAAAACTTGCCTATCCATCTAGTCTGTTCGTGAAACAACAGATGACACCATAAAAAAGGCACTGACCTGGGAAATAAAACTATTCTAGCTCTGCCATAGAAATTGGCCTCTAACTCTTTCTTGTGTCAGAAATGTCAGAGGATCCATTGATTTAAAAAGCATCACAATTAATATGTAAAAACAGAATCCCTCATCTCTTTTTACTACTCATTTCAGTTAGTCCTGAACTGAAATGAGTGCTTCTGGAGGGAAGGAAGTTCAGGAGCATTTCCATACTTATTTCCAGCCAAAAATGAGTATGAGAAAGATAGTATCAGCTATGTATTCAGAGTTCCGTCATTTATTACTTCAGAAACCAGGTGATCCAGTCACTAAATTTGCAATGGAATGAACTGAAAGTCTGAAAGCATTGTATATTGCTAACTCAGAAGTGAGTACATCAGGCCTCATCACAAAAAGCTTCACACCATTTTGAAGCATTTCCAACTCAACTAGGTGTATAATTCATCTTTTAAGATGTCGTACGTGATCCAAGGCAGGTGCTGGCAGGTTTAACATATAGGTAGCATTGCAGGAACAGGTAAAGGCCAGACAAAATACCCTAGGATATTCAGTTTAAGCAAATGAATTCTAACACATTTTTTAAAATTCCAACTGCATTAACAATCATGTTTATTTATATATATATTTACACTGTATATTTTACATATTAAATATAATGTATGATATAATATTTGAATGTGTTATATTATTAATTATATTTTATATATATAAAAATATGATAGAGCCAAAAAAACTTGTGCAGAGGTTACTTTAGGAAGGTTTAAGATTATAACCTAGACTGATACTATGAGATATTGAGGTTTTCACTATCAAGAGACAGAAATGAAGTATTGTCTTTCTCACTGCAGTTACAGCACTCCAGCAGTTTAAATACTCTCTGACTCCAACAAAAGTACTCAACTCTGCTGGAAGCTGTAAGAACACTGCCTTTCCAGCTGGCCAAGTTAATTCTGCAATTACACCTGGTTCTCTGTTCCCTAACCTAGCTGCAATAAACATTTTAACTAAGACTCCTCATAGCGGTAAGCCCAATCTCCCATGAACACTGCAACCAGACCAGACATAAGCTGGTAGCAGACTGTTACCCTACTATCACTGAGCGGATACAATAAAAACCTATGTGCTGCTGTATGAGTTACACAAACTCCAGAAGAGGAAGAAATAAAAAGACTTTCAAGTGTGAAAGGTTTCAAGTTCAAACAAGTGGGAAGGACTTACTGCAGCTGCTTTCATCACTTCCATCAGTACAGTCCATGGTCCCATCGCATTTTGCATTTTGCTTCTTAATGCATATGTTATTCCTGCACTTAAATGTGTGATTGGTGCAAGGAATACCTGAAATAGTTGTGTGGGAAAAAAAAAGGAAGTATATTGGACCAGGTTTACGTGTCTACACATCTGCATAGATGAAATTCATACATGTTATCAACAGGCAGTAGGGAACATAGGAAGAAAGCACTTGGTCTGGGATGGCTTAAGCCAGCCTTTAAGTTGAACAAGCTATTCAAATAGAGCTGCATCTAAACTAGTGCCTGTATCAAGCTGGCAGTGTTTTTGAACATAGATTTCCTCTTATCTGTTCTCAAAGCACTAGTAAGCATAGGTATACTATCAAAAACTTGCCAATAGAGTAAGTGCTAGGCAAGAAAGAAGAACGTCCAGTACTCTGGAAAGAAACCCTCCTTTATATCTCAGCATTACCTATGAAACAAAAGATGGCAGTTAAAGCCATCTTACTAATTACAGCCAGTTACACTGCATTCCCAACCCTGGTGTTTTCCTATTTCTCTGTGGCTTGCAATAAAGGATTCCACTGAAAAGGAGTCTTTCTTCTTAACATAAAGAAATACCCTGTAACCATTTACACAGACTGTCAAGGTTAAAAAAGTCATCCATATTAACATTTCTTTTAAAATGTTTCTTTAAAAACTTGCAGCACTTCTTGGTTGGGCTCCCTCTCACGTCATGGTGTCCATTGTTTCTAAGTTAAAGAAACAGCAGATTGAAAATTTTCCTGTGCCTACTGCCAGACTTACACTTACACTGCATTTTAAGAGACTTTAGCCTTATAAGCCTGAAAACTGTTCCAAAGAAACAGTCCTCTTTATAGTTATTTTACAGATGGTAAAACAAACAGATCCAGGAAATCATTTGAGAGATTTTGCTTTAGGGAGATAAAATTTGGGAATCAAACTTTAGGTTTCTAGATCCCCATTAGTGCTAGTATTTCAACAGAAATTGATGTTCATGATCTCAAAAAAAAAAAGTTTAAATCAATAACTGTTTGTTTACAAGCATATCAGAAAACTGAACAGAATTATATATCCTGTGTTAGATTTGATAGTGCCTCTTAACTCTTTGAATACTGCATCAAGCACTTAAATCAAGATTGAATCAATGATAGAAGGGGAGGAAGAAAAAAACAACAACAACAAAAAGAGTAGCCTTACTGTTGGTGCAGTTCTGCTCATCATTTCCATTCTCACAATCACTTACTCCATTGCAGGCAAGCAAGTTATCCTGCATCGCAAAGCTGGAGTTACAGTTCCACTCAGGGACAACTTTAAAACATGAGTCAAATCAGTTTCAGAAGCATAATTGTAATGTTAACACTACCCTTCTGACCATGTCCAGGTGTCATTTTCATAGCTCATTGCACTCTACAAGGACAAGTATGAGTGCTGCATTGTGCACAGAGAAAATGAAGTGCAAAAAGACTTCAGTAACCCATTCCAGTTCACACATTGCCCCAAGCAGAGTGGCTCATTCTTTGTCAACCACTGACATTTATCATCACTCTCATCTATTCTATCCACCACAATTTGTCATTTCCTCATGAAAATAATTCATCTCAAAAATAGGATGCAACTTCACAAGCATTTATCACAGAAGAAAAACCTGAATTCCAGCCTCTTACAATTATTCTTGCACATTAATTCTCTTCCTCTTGCTTTTCTATGTCATACCTTCTTCATTCTTAGTTCTTTCCTGTGCTGATGAATTATGAATTAAACATGCAAGACACCAACTGATAGTCTGAACCTGAAAACTCAAAGAAAGCTGGAAACATCTTTTCTTCTCCCCTTCTTCCCTCCCCCCCCTCCCCCCCCCCAAAAAAAAAAATGTTTCACCTTTTTTAGCTGCCTTCTAAGACTTCAGACTAAAGAATACATTTAGGGGGTTTTGCATCCAGATCTCTAGTAAATGAATACAAACCACAAAAGAGTTCATCACTTTCATCAAAGCAATTGTTTATCCCATCACAGCGCTGCATCTGCTGGATGCATAAGCCAGTGGAGCACTTGAAATATCCAGGTGGACATGCTGGAGGTTTAACAAGAACAACAACAACAAAAAAGCAGCATAGAATGACTTCTTCTAAAGGACACTCTCACTTTCAGTAACCACTAAGTTAGTATACTGTATTAAGGTGACATGAATTACAGAAATGTTAGCCTTTTAACATAAAGTCATGAAGTTCACATCTTTTTACATACTCCACAGATATTCAATGCATAAAAGAGCTCTAGCGTGGTAAATAGCTATGACTAAAAAAACATTGTTTCTCTACTACTTTAACATCAACGTTTATAAGACTAACATAGGAAAAAGTTTCAGTCAATAGTTGACTGTTTCTGGACTTGAAAAATCTGATGGTTGAAAAACAGTTTTGGAAACTCTTTGAGATGTTTTTCAGCTCAGATTTCTGCTTGCACACAAAGCATTTAAACCAATGGAAACACTGGAATAAGCAGTTGGTTATTCAGTACATTTCATTACTGTGTTCATTACCTGGAGCTTTTTCTGGTAATAAGAAGATTGTTTTCATTGCCAAAGTTTTGTTTGCAAATAGGAATAAAAGGCTTCAGTTGATTGACAGACATCATCTGACAGATTCCAGTGTATGACATTAATTTTTTCCATGTTTTACTAAATAGGAAGTAAATAGCTAGCAGAGCTATTGGCACAGGTAGAAGCTAATATGGTGCTTGAGGATTTCACCAGGCCCACGCTTGCTCTGGCCACACAGGAAGCTTTAAGAGCTGTGCAGAAGAGAACAGACTGTGTATGCACAGGAAACCAGAGCATGCTGCACATGCCCACAAACCTTTACCAAATAGCCTTGATGTGCTATAAAAGGTTCTTTGCTAATCACCTAAAAAAGTAAAATCAGCAAATAAACAACACAACATCACAATTTCCTGCATAAAGATAGTTAAGTCCCACTGAACCTGAAATGTTTAGCTTTACAGGGCTGAAATACACAGATGGGTTGAAAAAATAAAAGTCCATCTTACGCTGGCTGATGTTATAGCTGCCGTACTCCACCAGAAGTGGCTTCTCTGACACCTTTGAACTGCATTGAAGCTCAACGTTAACAGCAGAGCTTGCAATATGAAAGACTGTTTGGTGATCTACATAGTAACCACAGTACCTAAAAGAAATCAAAAGTTCTAGGGCAGCCTTCCTTCACATCCTGATTGTCTTACATACAATTTTAACATCAACATTACAATACAGTCAGCTAGCACACTTTAATCAAGAACCAACATCTAAAACAGTACCCAAGTTCAGAAAAACACTACTCATGATCCACCATTCCTCAGTACAATATCCCGCACACATTCAAGCAGAATGTTTCACCAGAAAGTTGAGAAGACTGCTAAACATGGTACTTTTGTCAACACTGCTGGTAATTACCTTCAAAAGATTTGAATTCCGGCAAAGGCATGAGCAATTTGGTGGGAAGGGAAAGCAGCATAGTTTAGCTGCTCTCGTGTTGAGGAGTACTCCTAAAAATGAGCACACAGGGCATTGGTCTGACTACTTTGGAGGCAGAGGGAAAAAGATTTGGGGAAACTAGAAATATTTCTAGGTAGCCACCCAGCTTAATACCATGAAGATCACAAAGTTTAGCCTTTGAAAGACATGTCTTCAAATAACTAGGCTAGATGAAAAGATTCCTTGGATGTGCACCTGTGTTAGACAGCAATTTTGGCAAAGAGCTTCCTTGAACTTCTGCCTGGATGCCACTTAACTTGGAGAAACCTAAAAGAACCTTCATCAGAGATAAAGACATTGCAACTGGCATTTATATGCTTCTCTAGCTAAGGAAAACCAACGAACAAAGAAACTCTTTAAAAGGATAAGGTTGCCTAATGATGGTTTGAAAAGTAGAGACCATTTTAAGTGTAGGAAAACTTTGAAGACTGACAGTTTAGGTTGCACAAGAAGTAGAAACAAAAGTCCGCCTCCTCTGTACCACCAAACCAACCCAAAAACTCAACACTTACAAGAAATACATGTGGCTTCAAGACTCCTGTCAAGAGAAGTCCTTACTAGGCTAAACAGATATAAGAACAGAAGCAGATGTATTGATTCTTGGCACATTTAGCATATATATTTCCTTGACAGCATTGCAAAGGAACACAGTGCAGTTCAAGTGATCTTGAACAACAAAATGAGTTATTTTATTGTTATGTATTACTGCAGTATTATCCTGAGGTAAATATTTTTCTCATTTATTTTGGCAACACCAAAAGGATAGCTGAGAATGAAGGGGAGCCATTGCATTGTTTCAGTGCTGATCTTCACATCAATGAATGCAGGGAAACTGGGCAGTGATTTCCATGGGGATGGATGTTGTCTGATGTCCTGTGCACCCTACTGAAGTATGCCATAGGGAGTGGCCACCCTTGCTCATACATTTTCCCTAAGTGCTTTGTTTCACTCTGTGAAAATGAAACATCCTTTTAACAGGTCTAGGAGATAACTCCAACAATGTCAAAAATAAATGAGAATAACAAGAGACTGCTCTCACACATCCTGAAGACAGTGTCAAGAAATGTTTTACAGCTTTCTACTATAGTAAAGTTATCTGTTGAGGAAACAACAACAAAATCTATCAAAGCTAACAGTGAAGACCTTCCTGCTACAGAAAGTCGTCTTCTCACTCACTTTAGTGTCTGTCATCACTGTCCCCAGCCTAAAACAGCCCGCCTAAGTGCATAGCAGAAGGTTTGCAAGCCATCTGATTCTCCTTAACTAACCCACAGATGTTTTCTGTTTCTCCTGTCAGTTAATGGGACACAACTTCCCTCCAACAAACCTTGACACTATCTCAAAAATATATAAAAAAATCACAGACTGCTTTATGTGGGTGAGAAGCAGTCAATTCAATCTCATCTCACCAGCAATTGAGGAAGCTCCTGACCATCTATGGAAGAGCTGAGAGAGCTAGACGAAGGAAGCTGTACCCTGTACACCGTAAGAAATGTCATATGCTCAGGGGGTTTGTAGGAGAGCTGCATATCCTTGTGAGCCTTCTACTAGTGTTTTACTTGCCCTTTTTCCAGGTCCAGGGCCAACAGAAGTTGCAAAGCACCATCTGTAACTCTGCAGGAGTGCTAAAGAAACTAATGAAGGCGACCCTGTCGCATACTCTGAAGCAGGGAGTGGGTTGCCTTTTCAAGGGATGAATAGATGTGCGCACCCTGTTGCGGGGTAAGTGGGACATTGCACCAAGGCCTTTAAAAACAAAACAAAACACTGGCTATTTCTTAGCTCCCGTACATCTCTAATGTTCTGCTCACAGGGACTAGCTGATCTCTCTGCCAATGATAATTTTAGCTAAAGCGGTTATTCAGCTGCAACTCTTCCAACTGGGCAGATCAAACACACATCCTCTGGAATAACAACAAGAACAAACTGAACAGTCATGTTCAGTGCCTCTGGTTAGATAAAGCTGACCCTAGAGGGTTGAAAAAAAACCTTATCTGCACCATAGTCATGGTCACAGTCTTAGTTTACAAAGATCAACTTTGTGAATCTTCCTAACCTTTTTGACACGAGGTAGCAGAATATGCATGCTATAAGTTGCAATTGCAGGGAGCTGAAAAACTGGTGTGCTTTGCTGTTAGCTTCCCTCCACATCCCAATTTCATTAAACATTATAGTTTGGAGGGGAAAATGCAAATATCAAAATGTTTCATACTTTGTCATTATTTTCCATGGAAAGTAAGCATGGAAATGAAGATCACTGAGTTCAAAAGCCTTATTTTCTGTGAAAAATACATTTTCTAAAGAAAATTCATATTGTCCTACTTACATCAGCAGCAACTAGCAACAGAAATTGGAAGCATGCATTCTTTCACAGTACTTCAAAACTAGCCCCAGATGCATTTTGGAAGATCATACTGCAACATTTGCTTCTGTGAAATGTTTAATTGGTAGGCTTATTTAAAAGCTGGTCTTTCATAGAGAGAATCTTCGTAATGCAAACCCATCATCAGTTTTTTCTTCAGATTTTGCCTTTATTTGATGCATCTCTCAGCAATCTCTAACATTTCAAATCCTTCCAGTTATGCCATAAAAAGAATACAAAAAGAAACACACAAACGCTCCATGTTGCCTGTTTTGACTGTTTTGTTTTCATGCCCATGTTGTCCAGCCATCAATTGTTATCAAGACATAATGTTGATAGCATCATGAAAACTGACTAATCTATGTAAGTACAGTATGGCTTAGTTTCAGTAGCGAGTTCAGAAATTCAGTTTCAAGTCTGATCTTATTGATGTTTCCATTTGAACAAAATTTTTAAAAAGAGTCCAACTTCCCAAATCTAGCCTCGCCTCATCATCCAGTGACTGAAAGACAGTTTTTAAAATTGCAGAAAAAAACGGGTAGAAAAAGTAAATGAAAAAAATAACAGTAGCAGCAGTATTTAAATGCAAACCACTTAAATATGGCATTTCTTGGCAATCAATCTGTGTGGTTTCTTTCAAGAGCCTATGACTGGAATGCAGCAGCAGTTACTCTTCTACTCCCAATGATCTCATTGTAATACCTTTTCACTGGTAAGTTAATTAGGTTCAGTGTCCTCGTGAGCAATGATATGATTAAGTTACACTTAAAAGTTTTTTGTTTGTTTTTTACTGACCTTATTCAGTGATCACAGAAAACCCAAAACTACACTAGGGTTTACCAGACATCCATTTTCACCCACTCTTTCCATTTCTTTCCCCTAAGAGAGCACCAAGGGCCCTTATTTTCAGCTTTTTGGTACTTTTCATTAGATTTTTTTTTTTATTCTATTTATGAAGATTCAGTTACGTTATCAGCCAAAGTGAAACAAGAATTATAAGAGGCACCAATGAAGTATCTCTGTCTTTGTGTAAACTTTCCGAGTGAACTCCAGTAGTGATTGGAAAGTTTCTTTTGGTAATGGTAGTTTAATAACTCATGCAGAAGTACTTACATGCGTTCATTAATTTTCCACCATCCTCGTTCACAGCCTTTAATATTCTTCTCACTGATGGTATAGTTATGAAACTTCAGAGCTATACCAAGGTTCTTCTGTGGAGTCTGTTGTAAGAAGGACAGTGCAGGCAGGCTTCCTTTTCCTTTTGTGGGTATAGCACATGAAAGTCTTTAGGCTTATCTCAGCAACTACAGTGCTTGGCAGTGCCAAACTGTGGGAGCTGTGCTGACTTCCCCAGCTCAACAGCCAGCACCTGAGATACCTGCCAGCTATTCAGTCCTCAGCAAAAGGAAAGGTTGGCAAAGGGCCACCACAGCTGCAGGCGCTCTTCCCCTCTGGCCAATAGCCCTTTCATCTTCAAAAAGCCACTGGCTGTGGATATAAGGCAGCTTTTGTGTCAAGATCAAAGCATTCAGACATATCTAAATTTACTTGTGCAGGGACAGACAGCCCCAGAAGATTGTTAGCTAAGATACTGTACCGAATACCTGTACTGCCTTGGGAATGCGGGGAGTTATTTCTACCACAATATTGTAGTCTTTGCTAGCACCTGTTCAGCCAAGGACTTGCTAGTATTTTACAGAATGTTTTAACTGGCAGTATCATGAAGATTCATGATTAATTATAGCCTCCTTTATTAAAAGAAACAGAACCTTTTAGAAAGCACATGGCCACGTCTTCCAAAAGCAAGGGCTGATTCAGGGCAAGAATCCAGAAATGAAGATTCTTCTTTTTTCTCACAGAAAATATATAATATGGGAAATTAAGGAAATTTCAACATTGAACTATGGGGAAATTAAATGGTTTTAGGAAACAGTATGGGCAACTCCCAGGACTAAACTGGGCAACCTTTCCCTCAGAAGTCCAGGCTGAACTGAGGACATGAAGTTTAGCAAAAAGGTCATTGACTTAGTTTTCTAGAGGGAGAAAAGGATGTAGGTCCTAGTTAACTGGACTTCATTCATATTGTTGTAATTCTACTTGGGCAACCAGTAGCTTAAGAAGGAAGATGGGCAAAGAGTAGGCTGTATTGTATCCATTGTCTTGTTCTTTAGAGATAAAAACCCTTGGATACCAAATAGGTACCAGAAAAGTTCCCAAAAATATCAACCTTGCAGTTTGTTTTCTTTGCTGTTTTGGAGACTGATCATGCTATAAAAGAGGATGTACTCAAATTTTGTTCATAACTTGAGACACCACACCACACAGGGAAGAAGGACAACACTTAACAGAAAGAACAAGCTCTTGAGGCCATCCAGAAAACAAAAGAGAGCTAAGGCAGTGCATAAGGTTATGCATTTGAAAGCTGACTAATAAGAACTACTACAATAAATTGTGAGCTTGGGAATTTGAACCAGTAAAGAAGGATAGAGATTTTGCATAGTCAGTCACAGTATGACTGTAATGCACTAATATAACTTGACTGTGATGGGGAAACCATAAATCAAAGATCATCAGGTGCTACATTTCTGATATCAGAAAACCTACTATCAGATTTTCTGGGATAACTGGAAGAGACTAATACCATCAAGACAAGGTGTGACAAAATAATCTTAAATTTAAATTTCTGGTTATTTGTTTTCAGGAAAGTACCTGAAAAACATAGAAAAATTATATGGGAAAAAAAAAGACCAAGAAAAGTCTGTGGGGTTATACTGATTGGAGAGACCATCTTGGAAGACAAAAATTCAATTTATTGTGCATAACATAGGAGTTATCAGAGAAGCAACAGTACAAACTTTAGAGCACAAAAGTTTATTTTTGGTCTTCCCCCCCCAAATTTTGGGGGTTGGAAAGAGGGAAAGAAAAAACATTTAAGTCTTGCATTCTCTTCAGTTAAGCAATTCTGTAAGCTCAACATCAAAACGTATTTCATCTCAGCTCTTTACCTTTGTAATAAATCTGACAGCTTAGGAATTATGTTCTCTTTGTTAAGAATAAGGGCAAAGAAATCAAAATAACTGGGCACAACAGCTATTCAGCTGTGCCATTTCTATAAACTACCACATCTATGAGGATGCAGATTACTCCCAACTCAATTGTTCCATCTATGCACACAGGCACTGTATGCCCCCCCCAAAAAGTAACAGTGCTTAGAGAGAAAGAAATCTGTATTACCTGGAAGTTCCATGCACAAATACATTTTGGAGGGTAATAGCTTGGGTAATAGGGACTTGTGATTCTCCCTTCATAGTCAATCTTCTCTTTTGTTGCTATTGCTTTTCCACACCCTAGGGGGGGAAAAAAAAAAAAAAAAAAAAGGAGGCAAGAGTTGGTAAATCTTAACCAACCTTTTCCAACAAAGCTATTCAGTGGGCTAGGCATTCAATTTTATCACAAGTGTTTCACTGTAAAACAGGACAGCTATGGAGTTATGTTTATCTAGGTTCATGTTGTAATAAATTCACTGTAAATCCAATGTTACAGACAGATAAGCCTCGTAAAAGTCTAGGAATGCTTGCTGTGAAACTCTGAGTGTGCGTCTCACAAAACAGAAAGTTCATGTTGTCTGTTAGATGCTCTAAGACTGTCAGAAATTACCCTAACCTCTCATTTCAGCTCAAAGGTTTGGGAATGATAAAGTGATTTTTTCTTCTTTAAATAAAGGCCTTTACAGGTCTGTTGACTTTTATTTTGTCTCTACAGGACCAGGAGAAAACACTGACAAGCTTTCTGTCAGGTATTTCACTAAAGGCAGTTCTGTGAACAAGTCTCAGTGAGCAGTGTTGCACATCAAGGCATCCACATCACAGTAGTACATGAGGATCTCTAGTCTTAAAATGCAACCAGTTAGAACAAGAATGGACAACGTGCTAATCTTATTAGCCTCCCAGAAGCCAAAATGTCTTTTTATGACTGATTAAGGGATTAAGATAACTAATTAAAGCAAACAAAACACAAACAGTAAAAACATAGCCCTGAATTTAAAATTACTTATGATGCAGAATTCATCACATACTTTCATGATGGTATTTCCATGCTTAGTTACTCTCACTATTGGAAATATGCAGCACCTTTCTGAGCAGCTTAATTACAGCCTAATTTCCTTGTATCGGAATGTGTTATACTTTTGTCTTTGTGCTGCTCAGGTGACACTCCTTGTGCTATTTGTGATTATGACCAAACCACTTCTTAAAGCTTAAAGCAATAAGAAGCAGAAGAGACTTGATGACCAAACATCACTGAATCCTTTGTTGTTAATGAGGCAGAGACCAATAGCAAAAGGCAGACAGAGCTACTGAAGCTTTGTACTCTGAAAGTAGTTTTCAGTGCTGAGTAATTTCCACCTTTAACATAATCACCAAGTCCCAAAGTAGGAGAAAGACCACAGCCACATCTGGAATAACAACTCCATCTACTGGCACACTGCAGTCCTGACCCACTGAATTCAGTCAGGGTTGGTTTCAGCCTTCCATACGTTTGTATTTCATATAGACAGCTAATCCAAACAGCTGAAATTACTCAAGAGGAAGGCAGCCAGTTAATAATGCAGAGGAGATGAAGAGAGAATGTGGGAGAAAAAAAAAAAAAACAGATACAGATTTGCAAGGAGTCATTTATCCGTAGTTAGGAACATGCTAGCCACGTAGGGCTCTGAGAGAGAAATAATACAATAAATGCATTTCCAAATACATTAAAAACCTACTTTCTTGTGTAATGACCTCAAAATAGCCATGGAACTCCTTCCGTTCGTTTATCTGTGCTGCCTTAAACATTACCAGCATGAGGTTATTTGTGGACACAAGTGACACCAATGAATCGGCTGGCTCGCATGCTCTGAGGGGGAAGAATGGAGAGTACATATCTAAGCCATTTGTATCAACAATACATTGCTCTCATTCTTTGCTTTCCACTGCTACAGTACTCATGTACTTCAAAGCCTGGGGGGGGGGGGGGGGGGAACATGCTCGTATGCACAGAAGTGTACCTCTTAAAAGCCCAGTTGGAAACACCTTAAACCTCTACAGGTACTAGTAAGTGAAAATCATCTGCTGCTTTACGGAGAAGTCAGTGAATGTTTCAGGTCACTGGAGAACAGATCTCTAAGAGGACTGGAAGGCTCTTTTTGAGGCTTATATACACACCAACAGGCCAGAGAAAAGGCTTTCAGTGGTCAAAACACTGAGCTCTTCATCCACTTGATGGAGATGCTCCCCTCACCTTTCAGTCTGACAGAGTCCTGTGGAATTATTTACCAGGAATTTTATTCAAAAAATCCCAAACTAAAATTCTAGATCATAAAAGATAAAAATAAGTAGTAGTTCACATGCCTTGACACATCAGTTTCAACTCTAGATTTTAATAACTGTCTGAACAACTCATATGAAGCAGCTTAAAAAGGCACTAAAGAAAAAAAAATGTACAAAGAATCAGGATACTTAGTTTTACAACTTCAGTCTTCCTAAGAACACTAGTCTTCATAGGGAAGAAAAGTTCACTTTTAGGAGGAAATGTTGACAATTTGTTTTAGTTAACAAGTCTCTTGACAAGAAAGAAAATTCCACCCAGTAATTTATGAACTTGTCATATTTTGATATGTAGGTGAGGATACAGTCTATTTGAAGAATAACATGGCATCTGAAGAATATTTAGCTGTTTCTTTAATTAATTTTCCAGTTTGAGGGGGCAGGGGGGAAGTAATTTTGGTGTTCTGTATACAACATGAAGATGAGACTATTTTAAACAAAGCAAAAAAAAAAAGGCAGATAAAGATAACAAATCTTCAGGAAAAAAAAAGAACTTCAATGACTTCTCAAAATTTATACTCACCGGTACAGTATCTTATGTTTGATTGGCATCAGAGAGTCATAAATGGTTAGAGAGTCAGTGATGCAGTTATCTGCTCCAATCTGAAGGGATACTATTGAAAGACGAATAAGATGGCCCACTAATGCGATCAGTTTAAGATAGCAGATCGTTCCCCCTGAGGTAGCATGGATATCCAAAGGAAAGTGTTTGTGTAGACGATCAGCATGCAGGTCGTACATACAATTTGTTCCTGTGGAAACATATTTTCAACACTGGACACCTGCTCTGAAACTGGTAAAGTCATGCATGGCAGTACAAAAAAAAAACAAAACTATATATAATTATGAAGTAAAGCAACATATGAAAGCATATCCAAACAGAAAAACAAAGTAGCCTATGCTGCTCACTGTTTTCATCTCAGTTACAAGTCTCTGGTCAAGGAAATGTCTATTCATAAAGCTGCAGAGCTTGGCAAACAGCACTGTAGATAAAAACTTGTAGGGGTACTGGTACCAAAGCACTGTCATTTTGTACAACACGTTTGCTGTTAACAAATCTCTGTGGAACCTCCAGAGGATAAATGACTCAAACAGTTGTTCCCTGGGAAATATTCGTCTACTGTCAGGATAGAAATCAGCTGCTCTCCCCTACAAGTATTTTGATATTTATTTTTACAATATATATACATACACTTTTTCATACTACTCTAGTTTTTATAGATTACCACTCAAAAATCAAGCTACTCAATGTTTTATGTGAAATGAACTGGACGTGCTACAACAGATTCACCTATTAATTCAGGTTGTAAAGGATGCTAGGACCTTCGCTGTTCAACTTCCTGCTCAAAGCAAGGTCAAAAGGAATTTGAACCAGGATTTTCTCATGCCAGATCCTGAAAACTTTTGCAGCATTAGAAGTCACTGATAGAAATGGAAGTACTGTGAAATATACGCATTACAGACTAGCCTACACAACCCAGTTTTACTAAAAAAAATTAAGTAAAAAAATCAAAATCCCATTTGTGTCATAACTTAGACAAGAGTCACCAGAAAATTACCCTACTTCTATCCGATTTTCTAATTAAACTAATACAGTTGTGGCTTTCAAATCAAATATATTAACATTTGTTTCAATTTGATGTTCCAGTTCCCATTCAATAAAAAGCTTAGGGTTTTTTTTTGTTTGGTCATACTTAGAGCTCTTAACATAGCTCTTTGAAAGGTGAGAAGAAACAAGAGAGCAAATTAGGGACAATAAGACCCAAAGTGAATATTTGCATGAATCTTTGCCTATCACAGAAACAAGTCTCTGAAATAGTTACCGTAGTGGAACGTCAGTTAGAGCACTGTGGAATTTTGCCATCAATTTTTAACTAGCAGTTAAAAGGCCAACATTTACTTTGAGTCAACCAAGACAGGAAATAGCAGGCTTTGTCTGACTTCCACTTCTAATTTATAGTCTTGAAACAAACATTATAAATGCTTATGAACTATTTGTAAGAGTCACATGCTCTCCGAGTTCAGCTATGGTTGTAACTATTTAAAGCTTTGGTTGACCCATTGTTCTTCCTTCTTCTTTTGTATCTTCCCAGTAACTTTTTTTCTCTTTTAATAATAGCTTTTTTCTGCTTGTTTACTCAGCCTTAACAAAGCCAGTTTTGATCATATGAAACTCTGTAGAATTAAGTGACTGCCTTTATTGCTACTATGCAATTAACAATGTGACTAGCTCACTGCTGGTGAAGCATGGTGCATGTAAGTCAGAGCTAACCCTAAATCTAGAAGCAATGTAAGCATGCCAGTTTGAAACCAAAGCTAGGTACAATCATTATCCATAGACCCTGCTCAGCCGTACAGTGTGGCAGTGCAAGTCAGTTGCACCAGCTGAACCTGTACAAGTCCTTTACCCAACCCATCCTTTAAAAAAACCTCCACCCCAGTGCTGAGTCTAAACCAATTACTAGGTACGTCTTCATTAAAAAGTTACTCCATTGCCCTCAAAATACAACACAGTGATCTGTTCCATATAGTAGTGAACACAACTGGGATGTACTTTCAGACTGTGCATGTCTTCTTGTAAAGTCTCTGCACACCACCAAAGAACCCCACTGGGAGATGTAGAACACAAAACCAGGGAGGTATATGAATAGTGTTTCCCACTACCCCGGAGAAGTTGAACTACTTAGACTAACTTCTGCTAGAGAACTCATTCAAAAGAAAAACACAACATTAATCTTGGAGAAAAGGGAGTAAAGGAGGATAAAGGATGGATAAAAAGTATTACTATTGTTTAGGGTGAAAGCCAAAAAATAGATTCAAATTCAGTGCTGCCCAGGTTAGAAAAAGTTAGAGTGAATAGCAAAAAAGTGAGTGACTGAATTTATTTCCCACCCTGCCACCAGGCACAGCCAAAGTTTCCCAGTCAAAATAAAGGCAGATAGTTTATGTATTTGCCGTATGCAGGACTCCTGGTCCCTCTTAGAGCAAGTCAGGATATAAACACCGAGGATTAATTTAACCCTTTTAAATTAACACTAAGCAATATCTTTGAGTCTGAAGACATGAATGAGGAGCTTTGTTCTCCACCATTCTTCTGCCACAAAGGTGCCAAGTGGTGAATTACCTGTTCCTGTTGTTGACCAATAATCTGACCGAAGACCTGCTGCATAGAAAAAAAAAAGGTTTTGTGAGTCTTCTAATATGCACAACATCCAGAATTCAGTGTTTGATTCAATCATGCTTCCTTAATCTTATCACTAAGCACACAGAATAAAACAGCTCTCAATGCGGGAGACTGCCCAAGCCCGCACCATCTGCACAAATTCTGCTACTATCTTTGGAAGCAGCAGTCATGTCCCCAGGCAGAACCTCCGTGCCTGAGGGATGAGGGGACTGCTGGTCAATTAAGCAGTCCAATTCAATTGAAGGCCTGAGGCAGAGGGACCCAGGGAGTGATTTCCCCACCCTTGACCACAAAATCTTTTTCAGCTTTCAGTTGGGTAGAGCTGTTCAAATGAAGCTTGTTCCATCCTTTGTTCGTAGAGCTGAAAATCACACACTACTTCGTAACTAGTTAGATTAAACAGGTTCTTGAACCTGTCTTGCTAATTTCTTCCACAGACAGAAACAGCACAGGATATAGAAGTTGTTTAATGAATAGGCAGCTTTATGGTTTTTTTTTTGTTTTAATCTAACAAATGTAACAACAATCCCATTTTCCATGGAGATACTGAAGTTTGATCCTTGTATAAAATAAAACACTTCATCTTTTGATGTTTTAGGTTGCAGCCTAACCCAAATCTGAGCTGGCTACGAGTTCTCAGGCTTTGCTCCTGAGTTAGCACACAAGCTTTGCATCAGTGACAAAGCCATTTTGTATCTTAACATGACCTCCAGTCTGTTCTTTTTTCTTCCCACCAGCCCCACCATAAGAGGCATGAGATAAAGATTTTGGTATATTTATAAAATCTGCTACTCCAAGATAAATACTTGTTAATAAGCGTTTCTTTAACAGTAGGGGCACATGCTTTTACGAACCGCTTAGTACAATGGAGTCCATGTCAACCGCGAGGCCCTGGAGACTTCCCACTGAGGTGCGGTTGATGACGCTTGTCTGGATGGAGTCTTTTAAAATGGCAGCCACGCAGTCCTCACACAGCACTTGGCCTTTTGGCTGCGGTACCACAAATACGATCCAGAAGTGAATAAGAAGGCCTCCATTATTGTTATTACTGAAATAATAATAATAAAATCCCATGGATTACCATTACGCTGAAAGTTTTCTGAAGACTAGATTCTTAACACAAGCATCTGAAATACAAATTTAGAAGAACGTGGCTCATTTACATCTTGCCCTGTTGCTTTGACATACTCAATGCTCATGCCTAGCATCCAGTTGGGGTTGTTCACTGGGATGACTTCCTGACTATCGAGATCTGTGAAAATCATCCCATCTCCTAGAGTTAGAAGTGGATTACCTCCTAAAAGTCATAACATAAATGGTAGAATTACCATCTCCAGAAATGAAAAAGACTGCATCTCGTTGCATCTGCAATATGCAAGAACCAATATGCACTGTGCACTGCAATAAGCAAGAACCAATTTCTAGACTGTTTAGGTAACATATCAGAGACTGAATATGGTCACCCAATCTTCGTATTCCTGATGGGGAGAAAGACCATTTTATCAGATATAATCCAGAAACTTATGTTCCAAAACTTATTTTTTTTCATGAAAATTGGGATATTTGATCCTCTAACATCAATCTCATGCTTAATCCTAAAGCAAACATACTTTATTGCAGCACAGAGATTTCTTCCTTTCTCTAAGTAAAGACCCCTATCAGTATAAAACAGTTTTATGTCAGTAACATTATGTATAAAATACATCCAACTCCGACAACAGTAGCATGCTGCTAGAGCAAGGTTTATAAAGTGGCTAAATTTATTACTTCTGTTTACCTTAAATTCACCTTAATTTCTTTTTATCTGACAAAGAACTATTAATATGATTTTAGTTTGCCCTTACTTACACGAAAGGAATTGGGACAGGTTACAGGTGTGCTTTGCTATCAGTACATACCAAAGAGATCAAATCCTAACCACAAAAACGGGCTTTTCCTGTGGGCTCGTTACACTATCCAGCAAAAACACAGACACGTTAACCACACTTTTACCTGACTTCTGAAACAGTGGCCTGCTTATAAAACTTGGAGAAAGAGGAGGTTCTGTAAACCAAGTTCATCTGAAAGAGAAAGTACAAAGCCGGTGAAGATTAAGCACTGTTGAAAGTGAGGCATAGCTCAAGATATCCCATGCCTGGGATGTCCCAGGGAAACGCTCTCTTGTGCCAGAAGGCAGCCATCAGCACACCCATCCAGACGGACAGCAGACACGCTGGGCAGAGCAGCAGACACGGTTGGGCCAGCTCTGCCACACACCCCTGCCAGCTCCAGCACCCCCAGCAAACACCAAGCCTTCTGCATGGGGCCAGCTGACGTATAGAGTGAATACTGCTCCCAAATAAATGGGTTTTGGAAAGGGTGTGTGCTCTTCCAGAACGTTCTCAAATGCAGGGGCCCGCCCTTTCCCAGTGCCAAACCTTTTGAGCCAGTCTTCAGGATACGAAGACGAGTCCCTGATGCAGTGACTGTCACTAAGGTGCAGGCAAGGGTGCATCCAAGCTCTTCTGCAAAGCCATAGCATGACAGGGGCTGGAGGGGGCCTCTGGAAATCCAAAACACTGACCCATCCTCTCAGAGTGACAACGGAGAGCTACAGGCCCCAGAGGGGGCCGCAGCCAGGTGGGTGCATGGGGTTGGGCTTGCTTTGCCTTTTTTTTTTTTTTTAAAAAAAAAAAAAACTTTTGTTGCTAATTTTGTTCTTGTCTTCGTTTTGTTTTTATTTCTGTTTTGTGGGTATTTTTGTAGATTGTGTTTTTTTCTTTTAACTCTTTGAGGGCGTTATTTTTGGGGATGATTTTTTAATTTATTGGTGGGTTGTTTTCTATGCTCTGCTTTTTTTTTTTTTTTTTGCTTACTGCTTTCCTTTGTTTTTCTTTTCTCTGTTTATTTCTTATATTGTCTTTCATTTATTTCTTTCATTTATTGACAGTATTTTTCTGTGCTTTTTTTTTTCCTCCTCCTTAGGAGATGTTCTTTTTTTGTTTGTTTTAGGATATTCTTGTTTCCTGGGGAGACAGTTTTTTTTTTTTGTTTTAGGTTTTTGGAAGGTTTATTAGTTCATTTTTATGAAAATGAACTAAGCTTGGGAAGTTGATTATTTTTTCTTGTTCTATTTTTTATGGGGTTTTGTATTTTATCCTCTTTTTTAAAATTTATGTATTTTTATTTTATTTTAAATTGGAGTATTGTTAGGATATTTTTTGTTGCTTTCTTTTTCATTTTTTTGCTTTCTTTGATTTAGTTATTTTCTTTTTATAGGGTGGAGATTTTTAGGGGGTTGTCCTATTTTTCTGAGGGAGTTTTAAAAGTTTTTAAGATTAAATGCTTTCTTATTTTTATTTGTTCCAGATGTTGCCTTCCCTTGTTTTTGGAGGACAGGGAATTTTATTTGCTTTTTGTCCTTTTTGTTGTTATGTCTTGTCATTTTATATTGTTTTATGGGTATTTTTGTTTGTTTTTTGTTACTAGAGTTTGGGATTTGTTTTCATTTTTTTTTTCTTTTGAGGCGTGTTTTGATATTTTTTTTCTTTTGTGTTCTTTGGATTTTTTTTATTCTTCCCCCCTTTCTCTGTTTGTTTTCACTTTTTGTGTTTTTTGTTATTTTTTCTTTACTTTCTTTTTTGTAGTTGGATTTTTTTGTTGTTGTTGGTTTTATGATTTAATTTGCCCTGTTTTTCCTTTTGAGGCAGTTATTTTTATTGCTTCTTTTTGGGGGGGGAATTCTTTGTTCGTTTTATTGTATTTTTCTTTTTTTCAATTTTGATTTTGTAATTTTTGTATATTTTTATTTTGCTTTCTGTTTATTTTTTTGGGGGGTGTTTTTTGTGATATCTTTTCTTCACTTGGTTTTTCAGTTTTTGTATTTTCTTTTTTTCTGTATTTTCCGTGTTTGTTTTTTTTAATTTCCTCTGGCTTATGGTCATTTTTTTTTGTTTTCTTTTGAGGCTTTTGCTTTTCTTTGTGTTGGGGTGTTTTTTTTTTGTTGTTTCTTTTTGCTTTGGGGGGTTGTTGTTGTTCTGGGGAGGCGTGCTTTGTTTTCTTCCATTTTTTGCATGTTTTTGTTTCGGGGGCTGTCTATTTCTTGCTTCTGTTTTACGGGGGGGCTGAGCTTCTTGTTTTTGTTTTGATGTTTTTAATGTTCTTGTGTTTGTTTTTTTGCTTTTTGGGGTTGTTTTTTTGAGGGTGTCTGTTTTTGGAGGGTGGTTTTGCATGCTTTTTTTCTTTAAGGGGGAACTTCTGGTTTGCTTTAAAGGGCATGTTTTTTGCTTGTTTGGGGGGAAGCTTTTTGGGGGGGTATTTATGTTTTAAGTTTGTTTTTTTTTTCTCCACTATTTATGGGGAAATTCCTGCCTTTTCATTCCATTTGTGAATTGCCACCCCCCCGCCCCCCACTAGAAACTTGGCATTAATATATTTCTTTCCAATACACAGTGTAAAATACGTGGAGGGGGAAAATTCTGCCCCTTTCTTGATATGGGATAGCCTTTGGGGAAAGCATGCTCCCAATTTCACCAGTTCTTTGGATAAGCACACGATGGTAACCTTCCTATTCTTGTGAAGGAGGCACACCACTAGCACCACCAGGTGGCACGTACCTCAAGCTGTTCAGACCGCCTCCAGCTGATTAATTAATGCCCAAGGGACTGTAACTGGGATTATTTTCAACCCAAGGCTGTGGAAATCATATGGATGTTAGTCCAAAACTTCCACATTTGACACGAAGTTGGAACAATCAGTTTAAGGGTCTAAATAAAATGAGCAGGGGTCACTCTGTCTCCAGATTAGGCTATGAGGGATTCTACCTATATATTGCTTTTACTGTTAAAGGGGGAATGAGTCTATTTTGCAAGGTTCTTCTGCTACTGTTCTGGAGACCTCTGAGACACAAGTCATGAGCAAAAGGGGTTTCAAAGAGGAAAAAAAAAAAGACAAAAACCTCACAAACCCAGATCCCCCACATTCCTGCTAGACTTTTTAGCCAATAGTCATGTAATCAAGATGTACATTATCAGCAGTGCTAAGTCTATTGGTGAGTATTGGCTGAGTTTAGAGAAAAAAATCATTTCCAAATAAAGTTCAAGCAGAAGATGGTGGCACTGGCAATTCACATGTTCTCTCTCTGCCGTGCGAGAAGATGGCAGGATGCTCTGGGACAAGAACAAGACAAATGTCTCACAGCAGGTTGAAGCTGCTCCCTGGTAAATTTGGAAGGACAATACCTGCAGTGCTCCCACCCCTGGCCTGAAAGCACTTCAGGTCATCAGGAAATCTCCCCTCTGATCAAAGAGCTGGTAAACAGAAGCATGAGTTCATGCTATAAGATGACCAAAACTTAGCGATTGTTCAAGAATCTCTGGTTGCATTGAGACACCCACCTCTGCCTGTTGTAGAGCAGCCATAACTGCTTACAGCTGAGTGCTGTTTCTGCTGTGACTGTTGCAAGGTGTTTGGGAGGAATAATGGTTTTAGGAATAACTGGCACCAGAAGGAAATGCAAGTGTAAAAGCATATGAGAGCTCCCGTGTAATTATAGATGCTCTAAGGCAGAAGACTGGCAGCAGATACCACTTTGAATGCAAAAGATTTCATCAATGTCTCAAAAGTGGCAATTATATTTTGAAGGGTTTTTGTAAAGCTCTATTCATAGACTGGTTTGTGGGGGAAAAATGTGTAAAATTTTAGTCAATGTATATGTCAAACAGACCTTCACAAAATGTAGTTTGTGGTTAACAAGCTAAAAGCACACAGTTCCTTCCTGCCTTCAACTAGCCACCCTTTGCACAGTCTTCAAAAAGAAAAGAAAAACGAGGAAAATAAAAACAGCAAAACCCCACAGCAGACTTGATGGCACCTGAAATTCACACTTACTGATCACAGCTCTGGTCTTTTTGCTACTTTTTGTTAACCAAGCAACCCACTCATCTTACCACATGCTGCACGTTCTGTGCCACAGAGAGAAATTCTTTTGATTCCTTCTGCCTATATTCTGGGAGAAACTCTATGTTGGCAACACGAAACAGCCCAACAAAGTACAATACATCTTTGTTTTCTGCCTGCACTGCAAGAAACAAAAGACAGACTTCAATTATTTTTAAGTCACAATGAAGTGTTCTTCTGATCAAATTTTAAACCACAGTTAATCTATTCAACCTTGAAGTGGAGAAGACTACCAAATCAACCTTGTATATTCAAAGTCATTTGAATGACTTTGGGTGGGGGAAATCACACTTCCTAAAACAGCAGTTGTGCCTGCTACTATAATTCCTTGTTCATTTGAACCCTGTGAATTGTAACAAAGGTATTCCGGGTTTTATGCTTATCTGAGAAAGAGCCTTCAGGACAAGTGAGATGCTACAAGCAACTGCTATATAAAACAAAGTGCTACTAGGAATAGTGATATTTGAAGTCGGTGTGAGCTTTCAGCAACTCACCAATGAAGAGCCAGAGTAAAGTCCAGGTTACAACGCCTAAAATAAATAGAATGAGGGTAAAAATAATTATTTTGTTTTGAAAATTCCACAGCAACTTCTCTTTTTTCTTCAATTTGCCATGTTTTTTCCTTGCCAGAATCCTCTTTGCCAACTTATCTTCTGCAGATACCATTTGGACTGAGATGTTGGCTACCTAAAACAAGGTGGAAGACAACAAGCAAATGTGGAACATTGCAAACAGCAGCTGACTGACCAACAGCTAGAACAGAATCCCACACACGTTTTTCTGTTACTGACATACAAAGCTATTGTTAATGCAGTAGCAGTTTAAAACTGCAGACATTTAGTAAGGTCCAGACACTTGCAAGTACAAAACAGAGCCAAAGCCCATGGTACAGGGATGTAAAAACACAGTGTACCCAAGGAGAACAGCTCACCATGCAACAGCAATCTAACATTAACTATCAAAACAAATACTTATATCCATGGCATCTTTCATTAGCATAAATTACTTCTATTTTGTCTAAAGGGCAGGTAGCCTTGAATTACCTTGCACTGGCTGCAGCTGAGATGTATATACACACACAAGTACTGCAGAACAGCAGCTTTTCACTGGTGGCTTGCTAACATGACCTAGCAAGCCATCTCACTACCCAAACTTTTGCTGTTTTGATGCAAGTTTGGTGCACAGGCAGACAAGTCCAGTCAGTCATTCCTCTGTTTGTGTGAAGCTGGAGGAAGGTGGTAGTATGATATTCAAATAGTCAATCCTTTTCCATATATAATGGCTTGTCCTTTCCATGCTAAGAAACTGGGAAACACATGTACACTATTCATACTTCTTCCCAGCCCATGGTCAAAACATGACCGCTGTTCCAAAAAAATAAACCCAATTTCTTCTTAGGTCATGACTGTCCCATTGGTAGTATACTCAGCTTCCTTCCAGGAAGGGGAACAGTGGGTATGGACTGCTTCCTCCTGGATGCCCAGCTTCCTTTAACAAATTCCCTCTGGTGAACAGGAGTACATCAGTTCTTTCTGGGGTTGTGTCTGGAGAAGGTCTGCTTTCAACTACAGTACCAGATTGTCTAAAAACACTCAAAAATATTTCCTGACTTTCTTAACTAGGTACAAAAGACTACCAAGTGACCATTTCTGCATTTGTAGGATAAGCTTTTACTTCCTGTAAGCATCTTACCTGTTCAGTTTTGTCTGTTTTGCAGAGGAAAATGCCTGCAAGAGTCTCAAATACAAATACCCAGCTATACCAGAATTATAACTACAATAAAACTTTGTTTCCTTCTTGTATCACAACCACTTCTTTTTTTGTTTTGGTCTTAGGGACAGCTTAGTTCATTGTAATATTTTCAAGGTGGATCTCACCTGTGGACTGGGACCTATTCAGAGCTATGTCATCTCCCAGAAACACAAACGAGTGATCTTTGACACAGCCCAGTGATAATCAGTGCATCATTTGTTGAAGGTGGAGGTGGGCTCACTCTGCTGAGGGACAGACTCCTGCCTCATCATTCTTCCACTTCAGTGCTCAGACAGTAACACATCGAAGAGCTCACAACCACACATGAACAGATGCACATACAACAGCACATGCCTCATCTAGGGCAGATCTGGCTGTTCGCTGGGCTGAAGAGTCCTCCTTAACATCTACAGAGCTACAAGGTGTAGACAATGAGGAGACAGACTGCAACAAGTTGTCAGGCTATTTGCCAGCATCTTGTCTTCAAAGCCTCTCAGAAGGTACAAGGCAAGAACCTGTGGCCTGCGGTCTACTCTAGAATGAAAGATGTGAGTGCAAGACTCATTCTTAATCCCTATTTTTCACTGGAGGAGGGAGAACGCTATCAAAGTCAGGAAGCACCTAGCTAAGAATTGCACTCCAAATTACCAATGTGGAATGCTATATTCATTCAGTGACTATAAAAAAACATGCCTTTGGAGCTTGGCACCCAGGAAGCGCCGAGCATAAATACTAGCTGTTTGCCAAAACACTGCTGTGAAATCAACTGAAATAAGTTGTTGTTTCCTTCTGCCCAGCAGTATTAGAGCCACTTCTGAAGTACTACATCCAGTTTTGAGCCCATGAGTACAGAGACATTGACAAACTGGAGCGATTCCAGGGAACAGCCACTGAGAAGTGCGAGGCTAAGGCATGCATTACACAGCAAGAAGGTGAGCGCTGCAGGGATATTTAGCTGGAAGTGAAAAGGCAAACATCAATGCAAATAAGGCTAGTCATAGATTTCCCTGCTTACTGTGGGTTACAGAGAACACAGAACCAATATTTTCTCTGTGATAGAAAGTGAAGAGAGCCAAAACAGTCACATGTGGCAGCAAGGGAAATTCCTTCTGGACACATGGAAAATATAGTATTTCACCATGAGGGCCAGGCACCTAGGCTATACCCAGAGAGATCAGGGAATTTGTGTCACTACAGATACACAAAACTCAGTGGGACAAGGCCCCAAGTAACCTGGCCTGACCTTGATTTTAGCTCTGTTTGGAACTAAAGCATTTGATAGATCCCCTTCAGAAGCTTCCACTAGCCTAAGTTTTACTGTGATTCTCTAATATTATGCCCTAGTAATGCTTTTGGTAAGAGAGCTCTGTATATCCTCACAGAGAGAACATAAGCTCCATCATCACAAAGATCCTCCCGCAAGCCCATAATCAAAAACAACATACAGCAACCTTTCGTCTCAGTGTTGAGAGTGTACAAAGGTGAGCTGAAGAATGAGTAAATTGAATAATAGAATAAATAAGACCCAATAGAACACTTCATACTTTCCACAAACTAAATGGGAAAATACACAACCGAAAGATTCCAGACTCATATCTTCTGTCTAGGTAACTACCAGCACTTGTTTTCCATAAGTGCTCTCAAAAAGGACTAAGTTTGCCTGTCTTCCAAATTTGTTTTTTAACCTTAAGTACAATTCTGTCTAAGGATCAAACCCAAATTACCTGTTTGTTTAAAGCTATGATTTATCATGTTAAGTTCTTCTATACTCTCAGGTGTTCACTAGGACAACTTGAGACAGCTTGATGAGCTCTCAGCTCTGACATCTGAATTTAGGGCTGCTTTATGGATCAGTGGGGACACTTGCTGCTTTTACCAAGATTCACCCAAGAATAACTTATTTATGTCATTCTCATTGATGTCTGTAGAGCTAACCAGACAGATTTATTCTTAAAAATTAGGTACAGAGATCTCTGTCAAGGATCAATAAAGACTGCTCAGGATTGACACCACTGGAATATTAAATGTATGCTGGGAACAGTTAGTGTCTTCATTTCATCTTCTGCAACTGTAATCTTTTTAAAAAATGTACTTCATGTATCAAAGCTTGCAAGGCAGACTTCTCTGTTACATGGGATTCAGAGCAATACTGAACGTTGTGCTCCACATTATAACATTTCCTTAAGTTAAATAGTTTAACATAAACACTTTGTATTAAGGAAAACAATAGCAAAGTTCAGCTGTTCCCTTCCTTGAATAAAAATAACAATTCTTAATTCAGTTTTCTCTCTACTGCAATTTATTTCCTATATTCTAGAAGTGGTTTCCAGCTAAAACTGCAATTTGACTAATCACTACATACTAAATTATTTAACCTCTTTGTTGTCACCAGTTAACAGTCATGCAGTAATCCTCTTCTGTATCTTTTCAGGGATAAACAAAACATTTCACCTACTCTAATGTTGACTTTCTTGCCTAGAAATTTATTTCTTTTTGGACAAACATGCTGCCACAACACCAACATTAGCCTTTCATATTGTCACTCTAGTAATCCCATTATTTCAGCCTGAAAATGCATGTTATTAGAGATCTGAAGGTGCACTAACAAGCATTGACATTTTCAGATTGAGCTGTAAAATAGAAAGGTATAACAAATCCAACTGGAATGTCAAAGTTAATACTTGATAATTAGATCATAGCAGATCTAATAGTGTGAAGAAGTGTATGAAATCAAGAATGCTTAAGCCAGCCTACTTACACTTAGTTCATCTTCAGGTTTAGCTGCTGGGTGATCATTTTTTTCATCCATTCTAGCAGAATTAATTTGATTGCTTGTCCCAGCTAAAAAAATAATAAAAAAAATAATAATTTTAAAAGCCTTGCACTTTTCCCCTAGGCACTGCTCCTGCTTCTGAAGCTGAAGACAGCTAACAGCAAAGACCAGGACCAAAAGAGGCATCAATTTACTCTGATGAGTTTCCAATTGTAATCTCATCTGCCCTGTTGCTCATTTGTGAATATTAGAAGATGCTATCAAGTAACTTTAGACATCAAAGCCAGTCTGAATAAAATAGGCTTTTCATAGTCTTTTCTTTTAAGCTGAAATAGACTCCAGCTTGTTAACACATCCAATCACAGTGCTAAAATCTATACATCATTAAAGCCTATTCAAATTAGTTGCCATGAACAAGAAAAAAGTAGGAAGTAAAACAAATATGAGAGAAAAAATTACACAGCTATAAAGAAGGAAAATAAACAAACACCTTGAGCAAGAGTGCTGCAAGTAGCAAATGACCAATTTAAACAAAAACAGCATTTTGACTCTTCCAGGATTTTGTGAGGTACCTTTTCAAAATTCAAATTTGGTCATTTGGTTATTGCAACCTAGAAATAAGCTGCTTCAGACAACACATTTTGTGATGTTAAAATAGAACAAACTTCCAACTGAGATGCCTTTTTGCAACCAAATGCAGGAAGTCACTTGTACCATAACAGTCTCATCCTACTTTCTTTGGTAATTAAATATTTATAGAGGATGTAAAACAGTACTTTCCTCAATGGATGCTAACTATAGAGCTCCCTTTACTTTCAAGTGATTAACAATTTCATTTCCTTCCTTGGGACAAGTTCAGAAGTGGCACTAGAAAAAGGGGGACTGGAAAAAGGTGAAGTTTTTGTTATTAAGATTGTGCACATTGAGTTTATCTTCGAAGATATCAAACCTAGACTAAAAACCTTAACAAATTTAGCAACATAATAATGCAGAGGTATAGAAGAGAAAAGATGCTTGGAACTCACCTGTTATAAGTCTGGCTGCAAGACCTATGTTCCATAGGCATAGTCAAAAAATTATATTGTTGGTTATGAGGCAAAGAAATCCTAGAGTTACATAATGTACTTGTAAAACAAGATACTTCTTGTCTGCATGTTTGTCTTTGGCTTATGCCCTGAAGCACGATATTTATGTCCTCAGTCATTTTTTATTATTTCTGCTAGAACTACAAAGTGTTTTATCCATATAGCATGATACCGTAAGTTCTGGGCCTTTTTAACTCTTTAGTACTGTAAGGGCAGGGGGAGGGGTGCAGGGAGGGAACACTAGTGACTTAACCTACATTACTATAATTCTTTCATCTCCCAGTTAAAAACAAAACAACGACAAAAAAAGAAAAGCACACCACTTTATTTTGCCAGAACTAGAATAGAACAACAGAACGTAGTTGCAGAGAGCAGCAGGATCACCTCTGAGCACTCTGTTCTCCAGACTGGAGAAGGCAAGTGCCCTCAGCCTCTCTTCACAGGACATGCCTTCCTCTTACCAGCTCTCTTGCCCTCTGGAGGCCTTCAAGGACCTTAACATCCTTTTTATATTTTGGAGACCAGAACAGCACACAGTATTCAAGGTGAGACTGCAACAGCACTACATACAGTGGGAGAATCATCTCTTCTGGCCACGTGGCTATGTTTCATGAATCCTAAAATGTGGTTTGCCCTCTTGCTTGCCAGGGCATGCTACTGGCTCATGTTAAGCCTGCTGCCGACCAGCACCCCCAAATCCCTTTCTGCTGAGCTGCTCTCCAGCCACTCTCCTCCCAGTTCATACATGTGTCCAGCATTATTCTGTCCCAAATGCAGAACCAGGTATTTTCCTTTATTGAATTTCATGCTGTTGATTATTGCCCCATGCTCCAATTGATCTAGATCCCTCTGCACGTCGTCTCATCCCACCAAGGGAGTGAACAGCACCTCCCAGTTGAATATCACCAGCAAACTTGCTGAGGATGCACTGAGGATGCAGACCATTGATAAAAAATATTGAACATAATCAGCCCTAAAACTGAGCCCTGAGGAACACTGCTAGTGACAACTGCATGCAGCCCCATTTACTACAACCCTTTCAGCTCCACCATCAAGCCAGTTCATCACCCAGCATAGTGTGAACCTGTTTATCTCACAGCTGAACAATTTATCCAGAAGGATGCTATGAGCGATAGTATTAACATCCCTATTGAAATCCAGAAAGATTATATACAATGTCTTCTGTTCTTCTATCTTATAATAGAAGAACAAATCACTAAGGCAGGAGTTACCCTTCATGAGGTTGCATTGACTACACCTGATAATAGCTTTGTTCTTTAAATACCTTTCAATATCTTCCAGGGCAATCTTCTCCACAACTTTTCCAAGGATTGAGGTTATACTAATAGGCCTGTAGTTTTCTAGGTCTTCTCTCATGCCCTGTTTGTGGGCAAATATAACATTGGCTAGCTTCTCATCCCCAGACTACCCTGATATTCAATAAATTGCTGAGAGGGGTCCAGCTATAACATCTGCTAATTCCTTCAGCACTCTCTGGTGAATCCCATCAGGTCTCACGGACTGATGTTGAGCTGATACAACTTGTCCCTTACCATTTCAGTGACCACAGATAGAAAGTCACTGCTCCCCCAGTCATGGTCCTCCAGGTCCAGGTAACTGAAGATCTTTCATTACTGTTAAATACCAAAGTAAAAGAGGCATTAAACACCTCTGCCCTTTCCACCTCCAAGTATCAGCCCAATGTTTTCCTTTGACCAGTTCTTGCTGTTGACAAACTTGAAAAAGCCTTTTTTATTGCCTGACACCACACTGGTCAGTATCAATTCAAGCTGGGCTTTGGCTTTTCTCCCTGCAGATGCAGACTACAGCTCTGTGTTCTCCCCATGAAGCAAGGCCCTGCTTCCAGAGGTCATATATCTTCTTGTTCTGCCCTAGTTCCAGGCAGAGTTACTGTTCAGTCAAGCTGGTCTTCCACCCTGCTTGCCTGAATTGCAGCACAGTGGGGTTGCCTGCCCCTGGGCTTTTAACAGGTGGCTCTTGAGAAGCAACCGGCTCTTATGGACCCCTAAACCCACTAGAGCAGATCCCAGGGGATGCTGCTAACTAGTTCCCTGAGAAGCTTAAAATCTGCTGTCTTCAAGGACAGGGTGGCAGTTCTGCTGACCTTTTTTTCTCCTTACACCAAAAATCTTGAACTCAGCTTATTCCTGATTACTACAGCCAAGACACTTACTGTCACCTCTCTCACAAGGCTTTCCCCTGTTCTCAAACAACAGATCCAGGAAGTCTCCTTCCCTTGGCAACTTCTTGTCACAAGTACAGGAGTGAGCCAACTTCAACATGCTCTGGGAATTTCCCAGCCTTACTTGTCACAGCAGTATGACAATCCCAGTTTATGTCTGGGAAGTTGAAGTCTCCCATAATGAAAACAGCAACCGATCCCAAGATTTTCCCCAGTTGCCTATAGAATAGCTCATCTACGCCGTTGTCTCTCCCCATTACGGAGAGGTTTGAGGAAAACATTATCTAGGCTCCTGAGTCCTTTATTTTTCTCCCTAGGGCCCTGAAATCTCTGCCACGAGACCTACACAGGGCATCAGGACTCAGAAGCCCCCCTCAAACAACTCACAAGCCTCCCACTCCTCTCAGCACAGAGCAACTGCCACTGCCACCACCACCACTATTACAGGTGGCTGCTGTGATGTCTGTGTTCACCTAATGCTGAAACCTTCCAAACCAAGCACAAGGAGTTAGTACCATACAAGCATTACTTCAAAAGCTGATCCACAGATTAATAGAGCATTGTACTGAGAAACCCTTTACCTCTGTCAGGATCAGTGTCTTCTGCATGATTATGCTGTAAGTTTTTATGCTCTGGAGAAGCATAAATATCATCTCCAGATTTCACTTTGCCTTATGTGATATAACCTCAAATATTTGTTCCCCAAGAAGATAAAAATAACAGATGTTTGTTATTAAGCTCACAATAAAAATTGATCAAAAGCTAGTGCTAAATGTATGCTTTAAATCTGGTGAGGAAAAATAGGTGCTATTTTCCTCCAGATGACAAAGACAAGCTGAGGTAAAAATGGTTGCCATTCCTTCAATGCGGTAAATAACACTAATGCACCTTTCACATACCTAAGCTGCATCTGAGCCAGCTGTATGAAATAAATGAAGCAGAAAATAGAATTTATCCCTAACCACATCTAATTGAATGTTTGTATTGGGTGTAGGAGGCAGGTTATTGGCTGTGGGGAGCTGCAGGGATGGTCTCTAAAGAAACACGAGCACTGCATCATGCTGAATAAAGCCAGTGCCAGCTGGCTCCAGTGTAACCTCACAGGACACAGCTGAGCCCACCAGCTTGGCGGGTGGCACCAAGCCCGTCAGCTAAGCTGGTGGCTTATTGTGTAAATACATTGGAAAACATATTTAAGAAAGGGCAAAAACAACTAGTTAAGAGAAGATGAGGAAACAAAAGGAACAAAAAAAAAAAGAGGGAAAACCAAGGTCAGAAGAGGATAAAGAGGTACTCTAGGTGCTGGACCATATATCCATGACATAGCCCACGGAGGCAACTGTGCCAAAGTGGATGGATTTTTCTGAAGGACTGCAGCCTGAGCAGAGCCTGCATTAGAAAAGGAAGGAGTGGCAGAGGAAAACTATAACCCCTCATCCCTGCTGAACTGCTCAGGGCTATGGGGGAATTAACAAGTAGATAAGTCAGGAGTGAGGATAAACCTGGGAAGGGGGTTGTGTTGTTTCCAAGTTTGTCTTTTTGTTTCCCACTACCCAAATTAGTAGCTGTGTTTTTAATTGTCAACAAATTAAATCAATTTTCCCCAAGTAGAACCTGTTTTGCCTGAAAGTGATCTAACTGTCTTCATCTCAACCCACAACCTTTTCCCTCTTTCCTACTCTTCCTGTTTTCTCTCCATTTCCAGCTGAGGAGGGGAGTGAGTGAGTGGCTGGGTAGTAACCCACCTGTTAGCCAAGACTAGCCCAAATCATTGCTGTGTTGTATGATATTTTCTTTTCCCTCCTCTCTTTTTAAAAAGCAACAGCAGTGTTTGAGGTCCCCCTCCCCCAGGATAAGTGTATTCTGTTTCCTATTAACAGAGGTTAGCAAATACAAGACATAAAACACATGAGAAATAAAATTGTTTTTTGAAACAGAGTATCGCTGGTTTTCCAGTTTCATTAGCCATTAAATACATGTTCCCTGTATAAGAAAGTCTTTAACAGGTTTAACAAAAAAAATCTTAACACAAATGATAGCTTTACTTTCAGGTTTCCTTGAGGGGCACCCCAGATTTCAGGTCAGAATCAAAGGTTAATGAGACAGTTACTCCACTTCTGAGCTCTGTGAAGAAATGTACTTTTGCATATGTCCACCAGAAGTGGCCATTGGCTCTGAGCCATCACTTTGCATGCATGAACTGCTTTTAAGCAGCTTCATTTCATCTCCTGCAAGTAACACGTATCAAAGCATGCATGTTACCTCTTTCTGACTTGAGTCAACATAATACCTACATCGATTAGTTTCAGGATGTTCTATTTTCTTGCCCTTGTCATGGCTTTCAGACTAGTTCCACCTTCTTATTTTTCTCATTGCTACAAAACCCACTGTCACAAATCACGGACTTCTCCATTTATTGACACACTGACTGTGACACTTGGTTTTACTCACATCATTGTCTCTCAGGGCTGTGGCTTCCTCTTGCACATTTGTTTGACAGCCTAACTTGGCTTCCCATCTCTCCAAGACCCTCGCGAAACCGGGGGCAGCTCAGCCTTATCTGTGACACCTCCCTCCTATCCCCCCACTCCAGCCCACTGGGTCTCAGATTAATGGAAAGACTGCAGAAGATGTACACAACAGCCTCAAGCCACAGCTGAGCTGCTTACCTCTATTACAGAGATTGCACAGAGAAAGACAAGATACCAGCAATTCAGCTTCCTGAAAAAAAATAAAAATAAAAAATCATGTGGTACCACACAAACCTAATGCTAAGCTAGATGAGATAGGGAACAGCTTACTTACCTCAGGCTGCCTAAAAGTTAGACATATAAAGCCAACCTTATTTTCCAGACTTCGACTATAGTCAGTGGTGAAAGAAAAGCATTCAAGACAGAAGATGAATCATGATTTCACCTTTGACTACAGATAGAAAAGAGGCAATTATTTTAGATTTGAACAATCTTCTACAAAATCTTCTTCATAACAAATCTTTCCTTTCTGACCATGATCAGTTCAGAGCCAATCTTTCTTTCTTCTTTAACTGATAGGATCCTAGATGCAACTTGTGAACATCAGCCCACTGACTTAATAGGTTGTTCTTGAGAGCTACAAACCTTAGCATGTCACTTCCCACCCCCCAAACTGAACATAAAAACTGACACAGTTTTCCCTTAGTTCAGGATCTCCCTTTGCTAACAAACACCTAATAAACTGCAAAAAAACACAGAAGGAAGAAACCCTACACAAAGCATAGTTAGTTCTACTAAAACCTGTTTTTGGTACCTACAAGAATTCTCTTGCATATAGCTTGTAACTACTTTTCTTTAATAAAAACTCATGTAAAACACAAGTCTTAATATGTCTGCAAAGATTAAAGAACAGTTTAAATGATTTATGATAACACTTGAGAAGGCAGTCCAAGCTTCTTGAATCAATTTTCATCAGAGCTGACAGGGACTAACACTGTAAAATTGCACATTTTGTCCTTTGAATAATTTCTTCAAATTACAGCCAAGATTACCTCCAAGAGAGGAAGAAAACATTTTGACTGTCTTTTTAAATAACTGAAGTTGAATCACAAATTCAGCTACGCTTCAACCTAGAGAATATCTAATACCTATGCTTTCGATAAACATCGACTGATAATAACTAGTATGGTATTTGTACTCTTCAAAGATCTGCACACACACACATGAATCATTAACATTTTGGGTACATCTCTTCCCTCACAGGAGAGTGAACATGCACAGAATAGATGTCTCTTAAATGTTCTGGGAAGTTTACATTGTGAGCAAGTTGAAATTAAACTTTCACGAAAGTACAGGAGTGGATGACAATTGCTTACTAAATATTAAGCAATTAATAGTCATCTGCTAACTTATGTTTTAGCATCATCTTTGCACCTCCTTCACTGAATGAAAACCATGCTGCTTACTTGTGACACCCTGGCCATCCAGACATGCACATTCAAATCATAACACTCATACTTATTTTTTTCTCATTGAACTCTTCCCTAATTTCTCATTCTTACCAAGGCTCAACCTTGCAATAGAGGCCTCTGATGTAACAAAAATATTTCCAACAGACAAAATCATCTTGGAAATCAGAGGCAATTGAACTCTCTCTTCAAAGATCCAGACACAATACATAACTGCCATTGACAGAGCATATAATCTGAAAGGAAGCAGTTGACTGCCTTTCATATCAGCTTCCCTGAGCACTAATAGAGCTATTTTGCCTCGCCTGTGCAGACTGAGAACAGCTTAGTTATTCGTATCTCCATCAATTTCAATTAAAGCAAAAAGGCTAAGTGAGCATATCTTTCAGCCACAGCATCCATTTATCAGTCTGTGGCATTTTAAGGACTGACAAGCCATGCTATTCCATCAGTTAATGGTCTTGCACCACTCGCCTCTTCCTGGGGCCACCAGCTAATTTTATTCTCAATTTCTCTTTTGCTTGCATGAGACTGGACAGCTAAATGTGGCAGGGAGCAAGACAAGGAACACTGATACAGAATACATCAATCATTCTACTAGATTATCCTAGTGCTAGGATATGTTGTCCCTCTAAGAAATAAAACCATGGGATTTCTCCAACATTGAGATTAACCTGGTATGCCTAGAGCTGAAGCCAGTGATAGCACCTTCTACAGAAGTCAAGCTGTGGCAGCACTTCAGCAAAGCACAAGCAACATTTGTAGCTTTGAGGTGATGGTATGTGCTGATGTGCAAGCTCCCATCTATCCGAGTGCTCAGTCTCATGTTCTTGTATAGGCCAGGACTGAGGAGCATTTGACTGGTGATGTCCAAGTACCACCATCAAAACCTATGTGTCACATGGAAGGTAAGTATCACTCTTCCCATGCTTATATAGCTAGCAGTCAGTTGCCTTAAAGCATGCCCAGCTGAAAACAGGTCACTGTTTAGTGTAAGAGAATGAAAGATGCATCACTTACGCATCTAGGACTGCAGCATCTCCCCAAGTGAGCACTATGCCCAAAGCCTCCACTTCTCTCCTGCCAGCCTAGCTACCCATTAGCCACAAATCTTGTATTAACCACAAATCAAGTTTCCTATTAAATGGCAATGTAACCTGCTGTTGTGCCTTTCCACAGTTGTGTGAATATTCCCTTGCAATTAAGCAGTGAGTATCTCTGATGACCCAGAAGAAAAAGACAGCATGGGAAATTTAACTCACCTTCCTCTGTCTTTCAAAAAGATATCCAAGCTTTCAGTCTTGGCCTTTCACCTCATTTCTATTTCTCTGATTACATTACAAATAAGAGGATGGAACAAAACGGGGGGGGGGGGGAGGGGAGAGGGCCTTTTCTGCCTCCATTTTTTTCCACCTAAAAGACTTCAGCATGGCATTCAGGTTACCTACACCAACCAACTTTTCTCCCCACTCTATCTGTCACAAGACACTGAGACCACTTATCACCCAGACAGTAACAGCCTACAGCAAGTACTTGCTATTTTAAGTTGTTTTGGTTTTAAAGCAACTAATGCAAATTAACCTGCTATTAAACAGATTTTCCCCTCCTAGTTTTAAACAAGCTATTTCACTCAGTTTCAACCTCT
Organism: Stictonetta naevosa; assembly: GCA_011074415.1. Classification (NCBI taxonomy): domain Eukaryota; kingdom Metazoa; phylum Chordata; class Aves; order Anseriformes; family Anatidae; genus Stictonetta; species Stictonetta naevosa. The sequence goes on along the minus strand of CM021697.1, from coordinate 89,707,297 downwards.
TCATTCAGGGATTATGGGGCAGCTCAATTTACAGCCCCCTAGAAGTGACATGGGGGTCACCGATACCGCTGGTGTCATCCCTCATCCACCAGAGGTTTGATAGCTATCACTACTTATCAAAAAGACCTACTGAGGTTAAGTATGTTTTTCAGTCCTTTAATTAATAGGGAGGGACACCAGGAAGTTGGCATCATCAATTTGGCTATGAAAATTTTAAGCAAAGGTGGTTTTAGTGTTTGATTTGTACCCAACCAAGAATTGCACTGACTCCAATTCACTAAATCACACATTCTAGGTTCAGACTTGTTTTTTCCCCCAGAGATGCTCCTGATGTTCTAGCTAGATCAGTGCAATCCTCCCCTCCCCCCAGACCTTGACATCTTTGAGTACTTGCAGGCAACAGCTCTAAGCTGCAGGAGCAGTAATCATCATTAATGGCTCTTAAACTCACCAGCTTGGCTGAGTGCAGTGCGATAACAGGCAGAAGTTAAGAGGATCTGGACTAATACAAACAAAAATGCAAGTCTAAATACCAAACTTGTTAGTGTGATCCCTATAAGCTGTATTTGTTTCTCCTCTGTCTGCTTCTAGGTTTTACATTATAGAGAAGGCCATTGGTACGTTGCTTACAGCAGAAGGGATTCAAAACTTCAGATTTGGTCATGACATACCTATGACAGTGTCCTTATGCACTCATGGTTGAATGACAAAGTTGCAAGGACTGAAGAGCTGTTTGCACAGGGAGAGCTACAGCCCTGTTGGCTCTGTTTGAGATGCCATCGCATTCCTGACTAAAAACTGATACCAAGTTTTGAACTACAGTTCTGTGCTTTTTTTTAATCTTTTGTGCCTGCTGTGTCTAAGTTAGAAGTGAGAAGGCCTTGGGCCTCCATACAGCCTAAACTCAAGGTAATTGTGCACCTTCCTCCAGCACTGTTGATTGATAGAGCTGTGTAACACAACATCTCTCAGCAATGCTGCTTGAGACAGCTCTGTGGACAGAAGGTCTACCTGAAGTTAAAACATCTCGTATTTCCTTTTCAGAAGCAATCCGTACTCTGTATTCCATCTTCTTTCAGATAAACAGCCTGAGGTTCAGCCCTCTCAGTATTAGAGCTGATACATCACAAAAGGTAAAGCAGAGCTACTGAAGACCATTAGGGAAACAAGTCTCATCAGCACTTTGCCAAACTGGGGGAGCTGCCTAAGATTTCTTTAAGGATCAGTACTTGAGGATCTAAAGGTTAAACATGAAACAGACATAAATAGTGTCTATGAGCACAGTACCTAGTTGGTCACAAACTACATTTGCCTGCTGTAGCAAAATTTCAGTGTTTTTTGCTGTCTGAAAAGCAAAGGTCCCCATGCTGAGTCCTTTGTGTACTATAATACACAAACCCAACGGGACTCTGGTGTTTCTACCTTGCTACAGAACAGTTCTGAGCTTCCATGCTTTGGCCTCCAGACAGAGCATCCTATACACTTCCAGGTTGACTAGTCATCTTCCTACTTTTTGTCTGTTCAGATTTGTAGGGGATCTATTTTAACAGGCAAGATGGATTCCTCATGGTGTTTTATGAAGCCAAAAAAAAAAAAAAAAGGAGAAAATTTAGGATCATCTGAGATGCTGAGAGAGCCATCCTCCTAACAGCTTTTACTGCCATGGCCACATAACCCAAGTAAGGCAAGAAATGCCTACGCTTTTACATGGACAGCCTGGACCCATCCTTGCATAGCTTAGGACCTTGCACAGCCTAATGGCACCTTGTTTCTCAGTCTTGTCAGTAACAACTAACATGCAGGGCTGTCAGCGCTCATCCTGCAGAACCATTACCATGAGGCAGCTGTAAGAGCCCCACTGCATTCTCACATGCTTATGCTGAAGTGATTCTTTTGTTGGTTTCATGTTCAAGAGACCATACTTCTGAATTTGTCCCAAACTGATCATGTCTCAGGCTTTCTTTCATATCCACAAAAGCTCTATATCCACATATTCTAAGAAGAAAAGATTTAGACTCCAATCTCCCTGTGTTTCTGGGGGAGAGTAAGGGAAGCTATGTATAACAATTCCTACACTTTAAATTGGTTGGAAAAATGAAGGTTTTTCTTCAAAAATCCTTCATAATATATTTCATTTTCTCCTCCTAAGGATTTTAAAGGACTCCGAGACACCACAGTGCATCTTAGAAGTGACTTGCATTTTTAAAGAATCCCAAAGGAGAAAACATGATTTATTCTGTAAAACACTAAGCAATAGCCACAACCTTCATCTCAAAGGACAAAGTGTAGTTACAAGCACCCAGCTCATAAGTAATGTTCTATAAAGAGCTATTTTTGGAGTTAATTTTCCTCGCCTCAAAGAACAAAACGGTTTCATGGAAGAAAAGAAAACCACCCCACACTGTTCTTTTGGAGGTTCTGGTTTCCTTTTGAATGATAGATAGATTTACTCATGAATGAGTAAATCTCATAATGAAGAGGCTCTGATGGGCTCTTGCTGTCCCCTGTTTCTTCACATCAGTAGCTCCCACCAGACATGGGGACAGCTCACACAGCAGAGCAGCTTTGCCTGTGCAGAGGTGAGGCTCTGGAAAGAGCACATTCATTTTGCTGTGCATTCAGTCTTATTTTTAGACAGCCAAGTAAACAAACAAGTGCCAGTTCTCTTCAAGCAAGGTACATTACCGGTCTCTGCTATGAGCAACTTCCCACTAATGCACACCAAGATCCGCCCTCCCTCATTGCCAGCCAAGAAGACAGAACCTTTACCCTCACTTGCTATACACAGGTTTAAATCAGCAATATTAACTGGAAATATCTAAGTGTTGGCCAAAGGGACAAATAAAATTCAAGATCCTTAGTGATCTGCAATGACAGAAGGAGTGGTATTGATGACATTAAGTCTGACTGTTTTATGTTTCCATCTGCAGAGTTCATTCATCCCCTCACAAAGGTGGGGATCCTCCTTTTTCATAAAGGGCATCTGGTTCCCCCTCCTAGCAATCCCCTCCACTCTACTCTTATTTCCCCTAAAGCATATTTTCCTCTGCCCATCTTTTCCTGTGTTTCAAAGCCTCTTTCAAACCTCCTCATTGGAAAGGTAAATTTAAATCCATCTGTTCTTCTAATCAATTTACTTTCTAATTTGATTTTTTTTTTTCCTTCCCAAAAAAGTCCTAACACTTATAAAACAGGCATTTCAGTAGCAGGTATGAAGCATTTGCTTTTAGGTTTTTCTTTCCTGTCAGACCATCTCCCCCTTGCCCTTTTCAAAACTAAAACAAAGAGTCTAGGAATCAAAATAATGCCTTGGTTTTATTTGCCCGTTATGGGGTGTTGCATGCATCACCCCTCATATGTCGGAGTCATAACCACTGCAGTTCAATTCTGTCCATGCTCTGCTGTCCACAGTGTTTTGCTTAGGGCTCACAGCTCACCTTGTCACTGCAAGCAAAGAAATCCAGCTGTTCCCATCCTCCATTTTCAGATTCTGAGACTCCAAAAATAGCACTGCAAGGAAAGGTTTTTAAGCTTAAAGCATGCTAATGGTTCTCAGAGGGCTTTAACTGTGAATCTTATACCTACAGTACAGATGAAACTAGCCATATCATTTTAAGAAAATTGTCCTAAAATACAAGAACAAATCACTGCTTTTATTTTAAAATTACTATGAAGAAGTTAAGATTTGTCAGAACTGTCTTCGAAACTAAAGATTGATTCTAGATGAACCCTAAGGCTTATGATTCATCCCATTACAGCTGGTACACAGCCACTTAAAGAAAGAAGAAAACATTCAAAACTGAAACCTCCTTCCTCCATACCTCCCACTTTTATAGAGGACAGTGTTTGCACTCAGCTGAAGGACACAAACATCATCATTCCTCCAATTAAGGGCTCCCTGGGCCCATTTATCTCCTTGTAATAATCCAATTTGGCTGGATGTACTTGACTCTGGTGGGAGTGCAATTCACAGAGCAACTGCAGAAGGTAGTTCTTAAGGGACTCATCACGTTACACAGAGGCAGACATTTTAAATACAGAACATATTCTGCTAACATGAAATTCACATATGCAGCCTGCTCCAGTGACACTGCAGTCCTATAGCTTGCTTTTATTTTACAACTCCCACTTCTAAAAAAGCAAACAACACAGAAACAGTCTAATCATTCATGGCTTCATTTTACAGGAGACAGATGCTGCTGAATTTTATTGTAAATATTAATTTTCTTTTCTCTTTTTTTTTTTTTGGTCCTCATCCTACATCAAGTATATAAAGGAAAAAGGAGTAGTATAAAAAGAAAAATAGCCACTTACTACAAGCACATTATGTTTTTTTCCCTCTACTGATTTCTAATCAACAGGTAACATGTGGGGGTATCCAGGAAACACAGAAAACTTCCCCAACAGTCACCTTTATATAATAGTCCTCTTTGTTTGCAGAAAGGTTATAGCAATAAGATGACTTATTAATACAAAAAAAAAAAATCTGTTTTCATTGTACATGGCACCTCACAAAACAGTTCAGACTATGATAACAGGTCTAAAGGAATGATGAAAATAAGTAAACATTTCACAGCAGGAAAATTACTTTTGTTTTATACAAAAAAATAACATTTGTTTTCAAGTAAGACCTCCAGAGCTACACAAATCACTTCCAAAACACACACTAGGATTTCAGTTTCAAGCAAAAACACTTCCTAGTTGCATTAAAAATACCCTAAAATATAGACCCCTTTGATACAAATGATAGGGACGTAGACTGAACACATAGAAGCCTGAAAAATAATTCTTGTGACTTAGGAACTGCAAATCTGTTCCTTAAAACTCACTCTGCTGACCTTGGTGGTGGCAGTCAGCACACCCTGGTGCGAGCCGTGCCCCAGGGACCAGCTGTCCTCTGCCACCAGCAGCTCCCACAAGGGCCAGATGAACCCAGGAGACAGATGCCTGTACACAGCCTCACTCCTACTTGCTCCATTTTCAGCAGCAACCATGGTGCTCCTGGTTAATAGCTATTCCATCAACATCCAGCAATAAAACGCACGTAATAACAAACAGCCAAGAAGGATTAGCAGCTGCTTTGCTGCATTCCCAGCAGCTCCTGCCTGTGCTGTGCCACCCAAGGAAAACTATCTTTACACTACAGGAAAAAGAAATATATTTCACGAGATGCACAAGAGCCTAAATGTTACTTATCTTATCTTATCTTTCTTAAGATGAGTCCTAAACCTTTCACTGCATTTTCTTCATATGATCTAGCAAGCAACTCCCCTAAACTACAGATTTTATAAACTCTGACTTTTCACCAGCAAAACCTTCTCCAGCTGCTACTAATGTGGGGGCCCAGCTGTAGACAATCTTCCCAAATACTCATCTGAGGCAGGTGGGAATACAAGAAATGCTGCTTTGATTTAATACTACTGCCACAATGGTAGCATACTGTTTCATTTATCTGTTTTGTTGTGGCTGTTGAGGGGAAAAGGTCTCTTCTGAGGGTATCAGGAAATGACAATCACTCCCGGCACACAGACATCCTTTGGCATCCCTCTTATGCCTTCTAAGGCTCTATGTGAAGTACTGATTTTCTATTTGTCTCAAAACGGAGGCTGCACTGGCTTTCAAACACTTTAATGTCAGACCTGTATGGATGTGACATTTCCCCAAAAGATGGAGAAGTGTTCTTGTCCCCTTACACCAAGGGCTGAACCAACCAAGACTGGTCAGATGCTTAGCAACCCTTTGGTGTTAAGGCACATCCGTGGGGCGAGGCGCATGAGCGTCTATAAGAACTGATCACATCTACGGGGATGTGTCCCAAGGAACTGGAAGCGGCAGAGCTACCTTTTATCTATGCTATGTGTGGGAGCTAATACAAAGATACTTGGCACGAAACGTTGACTCATAATAACACTAATGCAAAACCTGCTATCAACAATCACTGCACGTTTTTCCTTCTCTCTTTCTGTGCCTTCATAAAAAAAATGAAACAAAATATTTAGATGATTGTGCAAACACAAAGGCTCTCATGCACCTGGCATCTTTATTGACAAGACAACAACACATACCCTTTATTAAAATTGAGTTTGGAGATGCCCAGTTTTCTGTCTCTGACAGGCTGCAGCCAGGTACCTGGCCATGCTTGCTCCTCTCCTCCACTGTTGCCTCCTCAGGCCAGGGCAGAGCAGGGCCCTCACTTGTGATGCTGAGCATCGCTCCTGAGCCTGGGCACGTGCTTCCCCCCTGCCACGCAGGCTGCAGGGCACTGACCCACCAGGGCATGGGATTTAGTCATGCCAAATAACCGAGTAATGTTTCTAGCAAAGTGAGCCATTTCATAGAAATTTCATTAGGGAGAAAGGTCACCACTCTAATTTCCTTTATAAATCCAACAGGACTGCAGATAAATTTATTTCTGTATCTGAGAAACAGCATTATATCTTCACTTGAATGTCACAGCATCACGCGCTTTGTTGTCACATGAGCACTGCAGGATGAGAGCAGAATTACCTCCCATCCAAGGCTGTGATTTTCCCCCACTCTAAGTTAATACTTTCCTCCCATTTTACCGCATGAATTTCTATTGCTCGGGCTTAGTCACAGAGCTGTGGTGTTTTTATTTGGGAGATTTGGGTGGGAGGAACGATCTCAGTGAAGTTTAAGTAGTTAAATGTACTTGTTCGCGTGGGGAGAGCTGGTCACTGTGCTTTCCTTAGTAATCGCCTGTGCTGTCCCTGTGCCCATGTAACTGGCCTTTTCTGCATAGCAGCAAGACCCACTGAGAGGCAAAGCACAGGTTTCCTGTCAGAAACATACACATTTCCATAGATAAGTGCCAACAGTTCCTCTCCCTGTGTGTTTGGGGATGGGGGTTTGGGGATTTGCTTTGCCCACACGGAGACCCTCACTGCCTGCCTCAGGAAACACCATGGCAGCCACAGGGTGGGCTTGGTGCAAGTGGCTGAACTTCTTTCGTCACTCGAGGTGCTCACTGCCCTTCTCAGCACACATAAAGCTCGTTTCTGTTAGGCTATACTTGCATACCACCGATCCTGTTAGTGCCTGAGCTGCTCAGATCGTCGGCATTAAGTGCTTTCATACAAGAGAGGCCCAGGCAGAGAGTTCAGACAGTGCAGCCGGAGCCAAACGTGATCGATTGCAGCCACAGGAATGAAACTGATGCACTGAGCCCTTGCCCTTCCTTCCTGGTGGCTCTGTTTTGGCCTCAGCAGTCAGCAAGGCAAGCGGCCTTCGCTTGGACCAGTGGTGGCCGGACTGCGAACCCCCGTTGAGGGCAGCTGCCCGCCGGCAGCCAGTTCTCCTCACGGAGCACAGGGGTGCTGCTCAGCACAGGCACGCCGCAGAGCAACGCCACGGGCAGGTTTACTGAAGAGCAAAGTCTCTTCATGCCGTTCACCCTCATTGGTTTTTTATTTAAAACGTGCCAGGTTGTGTTAGCCTAATAGTCCTCAAGCTCCAGCTAAATTGAGCCAACTGAACTTAATACTGACTTAATTTGTTGCATTTTCTTTCTGCTCTCATTCTAAATAAGGATAAACTTGGATTCCACACTCAGATATGGGGCTCTTCCTCACTCACATGCCTGTGGAGCATTCTTTCAGGAGGCCATTAGATGCCACCTCTACATTAAGAAGAAATTACCGAGCAATTGTCCTTAGTGAGGTCACAGTAATGAAACCTTCATGAAGGCAGACAAATGCCTAAAGCACAGAGGCAGCAATGCTTCAGGTGTTTCTGGTCCATCCTGCTGCTGGGGGGGATGACATGTAAAGCACTTGCTCACAAAAATATTTTGTGTTTCTTTTAACCGGGGTAGTTGTTCAAGCTACAGCCAGGCTTCACAAAGGGTTATAGGCAGTGTGTGAGAGGGTGTACCTTTGCTGATACTTGCTGTTAAATTGAGTCCACAGCCTGAAGTGAGATGCTGCTCGGCCAGTATCTAACAGAGCTAAACACACACCCCCAGGCACATCATCACATCTCTCCCTTCAGTACTTGCTCAAAGCTCTTGCTCTTCTTTTCCTCCCTTTGTGAAACCAAGTTCGTGTTTCACTCACATTTCAGCCCCCCACCCCATACCATGCCGTCTCAGAGCTTTCAGTTCTCTGTGATTTATGAATTGCTGAACATGAGCATAATTATAACCAGTGCGTGTGCAGCGTTTGACATTTCTTGAGTGCATCTCTACCATTGACAACATGAATGTATTGCTAATGCATGTGCAGGCTTTTAGTAGGAATAATGCAGAAGGTTGTCATAGAGACTAATTAGGCTTGTGGGAGACCTGCCTAAGTGTTTTTGATGCGATAGAAGCAAGCTTACAGTGGTTTATTGTTAACATAAGAAAAGCCATAATGTTTCCTGTCATCTTTGTTACTAAACTAGCCTTGTGCTATATTTATTTACTTCTTAGCTTAAGATGTTCGTAGACTTGGTGGCAAGGATGTTTTACTAGGGAGACATAAAATCCAGAGCATGTTAATATTTAATTAATAATGTTAGTATTTCCGTATCATCATATGGGAACATGGAAAGATAAGGTTAACCTTTGGAGCAACTCCTGCCAGATATTAACAGCTAGATAGCCAGATTAGTTTGACAGTTTTTGGTGATGAAAGCGGTTGTTGTGAGCTGGGGGAAAGGCCAGATTCCAGGTAACACTCAGTAGTGCTGTTCCCATACTAAGCAGGTTGAGCGTGTGCAGCCACAGTTTGCAGATTTTCTTTCCTGGAGCCCTAGCTCTTGTTGCTTATATGGGGTGTTAAAAGTGCTGTCTTTTCACTGTGCAAGCATACAATGTTTTCTATAACCTCAGTGAGGCCATCAGAATGCCAAACCTAATGAAAGCACATTTAATTAGGGACTACGGATTTGATGACAGGACATTTAATTGGCGCACGGTCTTTCTTTTGCCGTGCCATGCCTTATTGCAACAACTGCAGATGTAGATGAAATACAAAAGACAGGGAAAGCAGCCAGGCTCCAGTGATCTCTCTACGTAGCCTCCATTTTTGCCGCTGCCAGAGGCAGAGCACTGGGATAGGTGGTCTGCTGCTCTGCCAGGAGGTCTGCCTGCTGTGTTGAGGAGGTTGGGAGCTGCATTTGGCCCCATCCCCTCTGCTGGCTGTGAGCTCAGGAAGAAAATCTGACAGAGAAGAGCTGACCAGGGATGCCATAGTGTGGTGTCAGGAAGACAGAAAGCCAATGGTGTGCCCTTGTGAATGCAATTGGCACGTGACACTTAAAATGGTGCTTCCAGAGAGAAGGACACACAGGATGACAATTCTTTAGCCAAATGGAGGAGCAGGACCCAGGCTGGCAAACTCAAAGATGGCTTCTGCAGGTTGTGTTCCCTGTGGGGATGGTGTGGGGCAGAGGGGTCAGGCTGTGGGCCTCTCTTACCCACATGGCAGGTCTTCCAGCTCCTCCCATCGATCTGATGACAATACTACCATTTTGTCTGTCACAGCTGTGACTTTCTAGTCTCTGTGAAGGGCAGATGGCTGCTTTTCATGTTTGCGTTCTCCAAGGTGAGGTTGTCTTGTTAGCCTAGAGAAGTTCCGTTAATTTTGTTTTTTTCTTAATCACCTTATTTGCTTTCAGTAAGAAAATTGTTACTCTATTCACATTACAACTAAAGTAGTATATAGGGAGAACGTACACGTTATACTTTGAGTTGAGCTAACCTCCCACCACAGCTGCAGGGTGAGCTCCTAGCCCCAGATACATCATCTCAGGTGGTCATCTGCTCCTGTACTGAGCTAATTCACCTCAGTAACAGAAAAGTAGCCCTAAGCTGGTAGCAAACATCCAAAAATGTGCTTGATAAGAGCACAGTAGAAAAGTCGAGATGCCCTAGCAGGCTTAAGAGGAGGTACAAGTGTGGGCAGGACCTTTTCATAAGCAGCTGCTATAGCTTAGCTCGGCCCCAAGCACATGATGTGACCTTTACATAACTTCTCACTTGCTATGCTCCATAGTGCATCAGCAAAGCTTGCATTAAGTGGGTAGGTATTAATCCCATGCTCCTGACAGGGAAACTGGAGCTTAATCTGAGATATGAGAATGACGTCTTCAGTTTACGTGCCAGTAGAAACTTTTGAAGTCATGTCAATCTGTGTGTCATCAGCTCCAGGACTGCTTAGTGGATGACTAGATATCACTGTGTGCCACTAGGTTCAGACCTAAGGCAGCAACAAATGGACGGAAGTCACCCCTATGTATGCACATAGGCACTCAGATAGCAGCCAGAACAAATGCCCGTTCATTTGTTATCTTTCCAGATACTGTGCCTTCAGGCCTTCTTGGAATTCTGTTATGAGTAAAAAATCCCACAAAGTTTGATTATCACATTTCCTTTCCTACTTGCTTGGAGGGAAGAAGTGATAGGACTTTGCAAGTGAAGCTGACAGAGATAGTTATCAATAGGGAAAAAAAACTACAGAGAAAATATCGTCTCCCCTGAGTATATGCATCAGGTATCTGCAAGGCAACCTGCACTGATGAGCAGGTGAACTGCTCTGGTGAGCTCCTGTGGCCAGATGACCATGCCAGTAAGCAGTTCCTACTGGTTCTCCAGCAAACTGTCCCAAAATGAACAACCAGCCAAATTTACAACAGGTGAGCATAACAAACTCTTTGAATTTGAACTACAAATGACTTTAAAGTCTGAAGCCTTATGGCAATTCTCTTCTGTTTTTTCCTTTGTGTTTAAAACACTCCTTAGTTTGCAGCATTTTGTTTGATACAACATCAATTATCACAAAGTAAAACCTGTTCTCACTTCCAACAGAGTTTCCTTTCAGAGTGAAGAACTCGCTGAGGATTGCGTTGCATTCATGAAGACTCAGCTGTTGCTGGCTGAACCACCTCTGGCTGGGATGGATTTGACATTGTTTACAGCAGCCCTTATGGTGGTATGTTTGGGATTGGTGACTAAAACAGTGTTGATAACACACCTGTGCTTTGGCTGTTGTTGAACAGTGCTTGTACAGTATCAATTAAAAATGCCTCTTTCTTTTTTTCTTAGTCTACTCCCACAGCTGGGGATGGACAAGTAGTTGGGATGGGACACAGGTGGGACAGCAGACACAACTTGGCAAAGGGGATTTTCTGTATCATAAGGTGCTGTGCTCAGCAACAAAAGCTCAAGGAAAATGAGGAGGAAGTGGGGATGTCTGTGGTTATAGCATCTATCTTTCCAAATAACCATGACATGTTCTGAGGGCCAACTTTCCAGGAAGTGGCTAAATAGCTGCCTGCTGATGGGAAGTAGTGAATAAAATTCTTATTTTGCTTTGCTTTCACACTCAGAATCAGTTTAATAGGGAAAGAAAAAGCTAGCTTGATCCACCAGTTTTCTTGCCTTTTATTTTCTCCCCATCCTGTGGGAAAGGGGTCTGAGTGTGCTTGGCTGCTGGCTGGAGTCAACCCCTCACTCTAGGTGAAGGTAAATCCAAGCTAAATTGGGTGGGACTACATGTTTCAGACTCAACAGGTAATATATCTTTTTTTGTGAGCATTTTTAGGAAATCATAGTGGGTGTACCTTTAGATAAACACCAAACTGAACGTGTAACAGATTGTAAACACAGAGCAAGGAGTCACTCAGAGAAGGCATTTGGTTAGAGGCAAGACACACTGAGCAATCAAAACATTTAACTTCTCAGCTCTGTACCACGTGCTGGTTGGTTTGCATTGCTTTTACTTCCTTTAAAGAATGAGTCTGAGATGTGTTTTAATGTCTTTATTCTTAGGTCAAACAATATCATCACTGAATTCAAGAACAAGGTTACTGATTGAGATACAAGAGTGGTGTGAGACAAACATGGAAGATAACACTTTGCAAATAAATTAATACAGAATAATTGTCTTTGCATAGTTCAGAAGTGAAAAGTAGGAGGCAGCAGTGCGCACGTGCTGTGAACTGACACACAACACCATGAAAACCCAAGTTCCTAGATGAATTCTTGCATCTGCAAATAAACCAAACCAAACCAAAAATACCCCAAATGTTAGAGAGCGTTAACTATGAAAAACCAGGCAGAAAGAAAACTAATGAGCTTTTTTTTTTTTTTTTTTTTTTTTTCTGTTAAACAGACCATGCTGCAGAAGGAGTGTTTTCTCTACAGACAGAGGTGCTTTTAGATAATCTGCCTTGGCATGCCATAGCCTGTCATACCCGACTGTGAGGCTCCTTTGTTGCTGCCCATCTGAAGGCCTATTACATTCTGTCCCTGACGAAGCTGCTCTTCTGAAAATCCTCGTCGATTCTGCTGTGCTTTCCTGTCCAGATGCACACAAAAAAGCAACACACACACATGTGGTCATTCTGCAGATGCCCAGATGATCGTGAAAACCAATCTGAGATTGGCTTGTGTTAACAGATGTTCCCCTTGTAATGCAATACTTCATTTGCACCATCCCACAGGGCAGACAATACTGGCTGCACTAATTGCTTTCCTGCAGTTAGAAGCAATACTCTAGTCAAACCCACACTACTTCAAAATTTCACTGTACCTCTTACTCAAGATCCCCAGGGTTATAGCTTCCCCAGCAGCTGTGACAGGTAAAATATTTATGTAATGCTGTATAAAACACTCATAATAGGCTTAAGTTTGTATTAGGCCCTGTTGCTCTTAACAGCTGTGGTCTGTGGGATCTGATCACTGAGATACTTATATGTGTAGTAATACAGTTTGATACCCATCCAGAGCAACAGTATACATTGGCATAATTCACTTCAGTGCAGTAAATCCGTGCTGGATGTACCCAGAGAAGCAACAGGGCAGACAAGGGACTTGCTCATTTTCACGAGTGGATGATGGTTGCCTGCAGGACAGAACAATTGCCCTGTTGCCATTTCCAGATCTCTCTCCTCCAAAGACTTTGGTCTTTGCACCTATATCTTAACTGTGTGCCAATCCTTTATCTTCTGTCAAAATGCATTGACCATGTTTGTTTGGTCTTAGTGGTCTCAAAAGCCTTTTAGATTAATGAACCTTTGTTGGACCTTAAAAGAAACCTCTTTTCCCTGAAAATAGCTCTGGGGACAGAAGTGGCTGTCAAGCCCCCTTTAAGCACAAAAGTTTGTAGTCAATTAATCTTTGTTTTATGCAAGGTGGGGAAAACAAGCCACCTGGATGAGAGGAGGGTCAGTCTGTTGCTGTGGCAAAGGTCCAAAGGGAGGAAGGCTTTCAGTCAGCTCCCACCCAGGTACAATCTGTCTGCCTGCTGTGTCTGTTTGTCCTGGGATCGCATTACCCTGCAATACGGCATGGCATTGCAATTCCCCTCCTCTCCCCACCCCACCACTAGATGGGAATGCTAGATTAGGTGCCTGCTGTGATTGCAAGCCATCAACGCCATCCTCCGTGAGGGTCTGTCTGGTACTGTGCTGAGTGCCATGGCTCGAGTCCAGCAGAGCACTTAAGCTCTCTGTCGGGCTCAGGGTGTTCAGGACATTGCAGGAGAAAAACCCACATTCATGAAAACCTATCAAAGCAGACAGTTAAGGAATATCCACAGACAACCAGCCACCCGGTTGTTCTTCATTGCATCTCTAACATTAACACACAGACTAATATGAGGTTTACAGAGGCCCACCACAGGCTCTCAGGCCCAGAGCTCTTCCCAGAAAGCATGCCGCTCTGGAGGGAGGCATACAGGACTTGGGGTGCCTTGGAAAGCCACCCTGTCTTCCTGCTGCTATATGTCTTTTCCAGAATCCTTACACGGGCAGTGAACTGCTGCCAGGATCTCTGAGAGAGGATGTTTTTGGAACTACTCCTATGACTTAACTCAATCTCAGGTTTGCTGTGTCTGCCTTTATTTAATTAAAATCCCAGGAACACTTTCTATTTTTTTTTCCCTCACAGACTTTTCAGCTGTGCCAATGAGTAATTCCACAGAAAGTTGATATGTAGCTATCTATGATCAGGAAATGAGAACTGCAAATAAGGTATCAGAGAGAGAGTGAGAGAGAACAAAAGGAAGTCTGGATAGGCTAATAAAAGTTGATTATTTGTACAGTTTATGTCATCTGGTGTTATTTTTATGATCATAAGCACCGCCCTTAGTCTACTATGACCTTACAGATAACAACATGTACTTAAGATTTGGTTTTAGGTTAATAGGAATGGCCTTAAATGGCACTGTAGAAAAGCAAGTGAGGGCAAGCCTACTCCCCTCAAAGCCTCACACTACTACAAGCTGTGTTTGGCCTCTCTGCCGTTACCCTTACCACCATGTGAGCACACGATACCACCACACAGACTTGTTAACTTTTTGTGCCAGCTTCACATCAGCACTTGAGGCTGCCAACCCACAAGATAATAAGCAGCTGTGGATCCACAAAGCTCACCAGGACACACAAGGGAAGGACAACCAGGCCCGATGGAAGTGGGCGTGAGAGACACTGGCAATGGAAAGTTAAAAGCTTAGCCCAAATGTGGGGGTATCTTGATCACTGTAGATCGATGTGTCAATACTCTTATTCCACTTAATCTTGACATCTTTCAAATCAATTTAAGGTGATTAAGGATCAGCCTGACAGCCCTGACTCATGACTAACACTGGGTGGCAGTGAGGGTCTTGGACTGCCTGAAGGGGTGGTTAAGCTACTCAGAAAACAGCTCCTGACCTGCCATACATTATTTCCTTATAGAAATAACACCGGTTTTCCTGCAGGCAACAGCTACAAAACAGTCTTTCAAGGACTGCGGTACATATGTGTTGGTTATCCATCCAGCACAGGCAGGGCAGACAGCTAGGGAGGAGGGAGCTGATCATGTCTTCAATTACACCAATGAAAACCGTTTCCACCCACAATTAAGAGCCCAGATTAAAATTAATTTTTCCATGTAGGACTTTGTTGTAGTTACATAAAACAAATAAGCCTGTCTGGGTCACAGTGATTTCATGTCTGGTTTATATTAAAGCTTGTAACTGGATTTGAATTTTAAAACCAATTATGTTCAGTAAATACAAATCTCTTTGTGGACTGTATTACATAAATTTAAACTAATATCATATGAAGAATGTATAGGAGTTTTCACTTTTTCACCTAAAATTCAAGTCTCCTTTAGCCTCAATTAAACCAGCTCAGGCTTTAAGACAAACAAAGCAAAGTTTGCTTTGTTTTTGCTGATCCTCACCTAGATACTAGAAAATTCAAAGAAAACAATGACTAGGAGGCAGCACTCTTTTTGCTAACATGCTTCAGTCATTTCAGTATAAGAAATACTCTTGGATGGAGGAATCTCATTTCAATACCATGCCTGTGGGGCCAGAGGGCTAACTGTGGGAGGATTTCCTTTTCTTCCTGTCCTTCTTCTCAGCCTCCCAAGCCAAAATAAATGGAGCTTTAGAGCAAATAAACATCTTTGCCAAGACAGAGAATTCTTCCCAGATAAGTGCTACTCTACAAGAAAAAGAAAAAATGACCAGGGAAGGAAATCAATTTTGGTTTGAAATAAAAATGGAAAGAGGCTCCTTGTCTTCTCTTTGCTAAGTAAAGGGTCATGTTTTCAGCATGTCTCTTCATGTGGGGGTTTGCTGACATATAAGACAGCCTTCTCTTCATGAGGCTTTATGTTATCTGATTTGGGGCAAAATGTCACCTTTCCTGCCAGCTACTCTTAGGACACACGCATCTGCACAGCTGCTGCCACTTTAATTCCCTTTTCTTCATAAATGGATATAGAGGATTAGCTGAAGCTGCTAAACAGATGAATGTCATTGGAACTGGTGGCTGAATTTCCTAAGTTTTATTGCTCTCCTTCCAATGACTAAGAGGCAGGGATAATGTCAGGGGATAAGAAAATTTTTCCACTTCAGCAATCAGTGTTGGCAACTCGCACAGCAAGATGGATGTGCTGCAAATATCCCTAGGGTGGGATGCTGCACTGCTCCCTGTGTGCAGTTCCAGTAGGGTCTCTATGTGTGCACACAGACATCCACACCAATACAGCCTCGATATAAAAGGCTGCCTCCAGGAAGAACCCAGAGCTGGAGCCAAAGGCAAGGAGCTCCATAGTCCTGGTACCAAAAGTGCTTTCCCAGCCCCAGGACCAGGAGGGACACATGAGGTGGAATGAAGAGGTCTATCTGAGAAAAGGCAGCAGCATGGATGCACTGCACTGCTTCCATGAGGCTCCTCCCCAGCAGCCCTAGCATAACTTCAGGCAGATGAGGTATGGTTAGGCATAGTCCTGACAGTGATGTTGATAAGCTGGTAACCAGTGAAAGGCAGAAAATGCTGCTGCCTGGTTGGGTATTTGTTTTCCTCATCTAGAGTCCAGAGAGAAAATCTCTGCATTACAAGGAAATGTTGGAAAGATTCTTCCTTCCCTTCCCCAGTAAATTTCTTCAAAGTCTAAAGATCATAAAATCGTACAATATCCTGAGTTGGAAGGGACCCATAAAGATCATGGAGTCCAACTCCTGGCACCACACAGGTCTACCCAAATTTTTTGACCATGTGACTAAATGCAGATAGACAAGTGCACATATGACAAGATCAAGAGCATTACCAGCTTCCCATGGAAGACAGCTCTGGGAATCTGTGCTTTGGGTGTTACCTGTGAAACCAGGATGGATCCCCTTTGTAGCATCCATCATCCTTGGTGACTGCCAAACTGCCTAGGGCCATTAAGGTTCTCTGCACTGCTGCCATATCCTTCCCTGGAAAGCCAAACAGTGAACACAATATAAGAAATCCTTGCACAACAAATAGCTTGGCACACTGACGAACAATTTCATCCAATGTATTAACTATTTCCCTCGTCTCCCCTGAACAACTACATTAACAGCATTATAAATGCTATTTTAGAGTGGCTCAAATAGAGGTGCTGATATGCAAGAGCTTATTAAAAGTCAGAGGGACCATGCTAGAGCAAAACTTAACTATTCAGGCATTGCCAGGCTTCCAGGCTATTTTACTGCCTTCCCCCATGCTGTTTTAAGTCCTTCTAGATAATTGCATTGGCAGAAATTTTGTCTTTAGAGGAGGTCACTTTGGCATACAGGGAATGGTAATACACTCAGTAAAACATGGCTGAAGGAGTGCTATGTGGCAAATAACTGTGCTGTGCCTCAGCTTCTCCACCTGTAAACCAGTCCCACCATATATCCACAAGCAATTCCAGACTGTCCCTGTGCTGGCAGAATTCCTGGCAGTCCTGGAGAGGTCCTGTGCAGATAACTTGAATCAGCCCTTCCCAAATTACTCATCAAATCACTTCCCAAATCCTCCCTACTGGCTTCCTTTCACAGGCTGCCAAAAATCGATGCTCTGCACTTTTGTACCTTCAGTTCTTGCCATCCACTCCTGACTTTTGCTATCGTTCCACATTCTCCCACCTTACCTTATCTCACTTCATTCCTTATTTTGAAAAGTCAGGGCTCATCCCATCTTTAGCCAAGTAAAAGTTCCATATCTGGTCTACACTAGTTGTTCAGGTTCCCCCAACAAACAGTGGAGAGAGAAAAGCTTCTCGGGATAATTTCCCATCTATAGTGGGAGGGGTGAACTTGCCTATCATTTGCTTAGATGCATGCTTTCCACCTACCCTAAAATTCACCAGGTTTCCAAGATGGCTCCTTGAAACGTATTTTCAAAAGAGGTTGCTATTCCCACTGCCAACATTTTTTTTTTCATTTTGAAAAATTGTATCCACTCCTCCTGTCCCTCCTTCCAAAATAAAGATAATAAATAAATTTTCTTTTTGCATCAATATCTTCTATTGTTTCCTTCCATTAATTTTAAAAAGTTATTATTTTTTTTTTTTTAAAGAAGATTTCTCCTATTTTCTTGGTCCTTCTCCTGCATTTTGCCACTTGGTGTGAAAATGGCAGAGAACATATAAGAGCAAATAAAACCAGATAGACTCTAACTCATTACTCAGTCCAAACATCAACTTTTGGAAAACTTTCTTGTAAAAATGAACAACTGAGCTTCACTAGGAGTTGATTTATGTCTATCCAGTGGTGAGAGGTGGTAAGTTATCGGAACTTGTCTCATACATCTTTTGCATCTCCCTTCTGAAATTCCTCCCTAACTGTTTCCACGACCCCCCTCCCTTCCTTTCTTTTTCAGTTCTTCCTCTTTCCTGAAGTCACTTTTCTAGTTAACGCATCTGATGCTGAGTGCAAGTTCTTCACATGAGGAAATGAATTACTCACAAAAACACCCAAACCACGTGATACTCAAGACATGACTATGACAACAGACTTCACAAATACCTCCAGTGGATGGATATTAATGAAGAGTTTCGTAGACCAGCTGGAGCACACAGGAAAGCGACTATTTGTTTATGGTACGCATCGCCCCGATTGTGGGCAGATGAATCCCAGGGCTCTATTTCATACAAAACCTAAACGCATAAAACACTGGCTGAGATGATGGAGGCAACCTAAAGCTGAAAACGCCTAGCAGCTTCCAACTGTGGCAGTCGTACAGCCTATTAAATTTACAGGATTCCTCTCCACAGGGGACCACGTGCGCAGAAAACAAATTGTCAGCCATCCAGAGTCCTTGCTTTGCTGTGTTTGTTCAGGCAGGCTGTGTCGGATGGGGTCCCTGCTTAAGGGAGGGCCACCGGAGAGCCCGACATCTCGCACGTACGCAGGCAGACGCGGAGCAGCGCGAGGCGGGGACTCAGAGGTGCCCGAAGCAGGGGATGTACCATATGCTGTAACAGATGCCACACATAACGTCCTCGGGATGCCTCCCGTGTAATGAGGAGCATGGTAACCGACAGGGATGAAAAAGGATGTAGAAAAAGAATTTGAAAGTGAATGAGCTGAATAATGATGGCGAACACACACAGACAAAAAAAAAGAAAAAAGAACAAAAAAAAGAGAGAGAGAGAGAGAGAGAGAAACAAAAGACGGGTAGCAAAACATCATGATCAGCCCAGCAGAGCCATCTGGCAGCCTCCCCCATGCTCCGTGCTCTGCTTTATCTGTCAGCGGCGAGGGGGGGACACAGCAGGGGAAGAAGGGCCGGGCAGGAGCCCGGTGCCACGTGATGAAACAAAGCAGCGGCCGAGGCTCCGCTTCGCAGGGCCCCTGCGATGCGTGCGACAGATGCTGTGGGCGAGGAACGACCCCGAGTCTCTGTCGCCTTGTGACGTTCACCATCCTGTCCTTCGTCCTTCACAGCGTGCTTTGAACAGCCTCGTAGAGGATCTTGGTGTCTCTCTGGGGGAAACCTGGCCTGAAGGCCTTCCTCTCCAGGGCCACAAAGGGAAGGCCCGGACCCACAGAGGGAGAACCGCTCTGCTCCGTATCCCTGAAACACTGCTTTGTGCAGGCTGGGCAAGCATCCAGAGATACATCTGCCTCTTACCTGTCCGGAAACATACTTGGGAAGTGTCTGTAAAAAACAGTGAACATCTTTCTCTTGGGCATGGATTATGGAAAGCTGCTCAGCCCGGTACAATTAGGAAAGGACCAAAAGAGATGACGGCTCTCTTGGACAGAGAAGTCACAGAGATGAAGAGAAATACAACAGATGGACTGAGTGAGTTTGAAACAGCCAACAGCAGACTGCATATGAAAACATTTTCATTAATCATTACTAAGAATCTCAAAGCAAAAGCTCTCGGAAAACAATCAGTGCCAGAGAGAAACTGTTTTGTCAGACACACGTAATTTCCTTTCCCTATAAACATACACTGATGTCCCCTCTCTTTCTAAACAGGTTGCGGCCTGGAAATATTTCATTAAGCATAGGAATACTGTAATTATGAAACAGTGAAAAAGATACCATCCTCTCTGTCTAGCTAATGCAGCCAGGTTCAGCTGCTCCAGCCCCGAGGCAGCACAGATGCTGGAGGTCAGAGCTATGGTTAGAGGCGAGCAGCTCGCACAGACTCACTCCTGCAGAGACGTGCTGTTTCATCTCAGCACTGAAATGAGCAGCGGGAGGGATTCAAAGAGAATAGGGAAGTGAGGAGATGCACATTAGTTTTGGGAAGTCCTACAACAACATTGGAGAAAAGTCCTGTATGTCTCACGCCTGGGTTTTGAGTTGTGTTTTGACTTTATGGCATCTGGAAGTTACCAGTTTTTTCCCTCACATCTGCTGAAGAAATGTGATGAGAAAAAAACAAGAAAATGAGGAAAGGGCTACCACCTTGAGGAGTTTTTTTCTCTTAAAAGCAAGTGCTTTTCATCATAAAGATCAGCATATTGTTCTTTCAGTTTAATTTTGCAAAGCCATTACAAGATGCAGATGACAGAAAAGGAAAACACCTGAAACGAGCTGTTATCATCCTTCATGAGATAGATGGAGCTTCCCTTTCAACAGCCTGCCAGGCTGGGGAGGAGGGTGTTACTCCAGGGAAGTAAAAATCCTTTCATTTAAAGGTGTATCGGATGAAACACAAAGAACTGACCTGGAAGAAACAATCCAGCACTTGTGCCCAAGGTGGGATCTGTCAAGGAAATCCGGTACCCTGAGAACATCACAGGTCCCAGCAATGCCAGCTGTCAGCACATCCTTCCCCTCTAACTCATCTGTAAAGAGCTCCCTCATCCTTTGTGCCTCGAGCTGTCCTTCAGAGGAGTGATCCTTTCCACATCAGCCTGTGGAAACAGAACCCACTCTTTTCTATCCACGTGCGTTCCTGCACTAACTATACTGACCAGCCTTCTCCACCTTTCTCCATGGATTGTTCTTCTTTCACCATTTCAGTCTCTTGGCAGATTTCTCCCCGTTTCACTTCTCTGCACACCTGCTTTTCTCTGCCATGGTGCTGCGCACAAAGCATTTTGCATCACCTCGTCTGGAGATGTGGGATACAGCGTGTATTTTGCTAGAGCACCAGGAAGGGGTGCATCACCACAGAAGTGACTCAGGTCTCCTGCAACTGGAACACAGGGTGTCCACTTCGTGCATGGGGTGGAGAGAGCCTTCACCTGGCTTTCTGCAAAGCTACAGGGGCACTCTGGATTTTTTTGCTGTTGCCATAGTGACCTTTCTAGAAAGATTGTACTGTTGCAGAGAGATGCTCAGCTAACATGATGTTAGGAGTGGTTTCTGCTTCTTGCTAGTCATAGATGAGCCCTCATTAGCTCTATAGAGACATATCTGCTCCTGGCAATGCATTTTATAGCTCTCATTTGAGCTTTGCTTATAATTTGAAAACTGCAATAAAAGCTTGTCATCACAAAATAAGGGTTTTCCATACGTGCTATTATAAGTTATTTACTTGGAAATAATTAGCATAGAGAGCATTTGTTTTATTAGGTCTGCAGATTTTTGTCAGAATGATGAGCTTTTGGATAACACATAAGCTTGGAAAAGCTCCATTATGCCCTCAGGGTAATATAAATCTCTCAGAGGAGATAATGCACCACCGGAAGAACACGGTAATGAGATAAGGCAAACAGAAACAAAAGATAATTACATTAGAGAATATGCCTTAGACAAAATGCACCATTACAACACATCAAAGCAAAGTAAAATGAAGATTGCAAACTGGCTTCCAGTTTATTATTTTTACCTTCCCACAAATCCACCGTCTGGAAAATATCTGTTGTTCTTACTCCGTAGATTTCAGCAGCTTTTAAGAACTGGGAAATTTGTTCCATCTGCTTGAAAGCCATTTTTGATTCAGAGATCTTTGCAATGGGCTCATTTCCCTTTGGATGTAAACTGTTTATTAACTTGCATAACAGCTGAGAGAGAAACACAGAAACAGAAGTAGAAAGAAGTCACCAAAGTAGAAGGCAATTTCTGCACATGAAACGATGCTGCAAAATGCTTTTGACCTGGCCAGTTTCTGTCAGGGACATAATTTCTTTGATTAAAAACAAAGAAGAGAATTGATAATAATCGAAGTATATTAGAAATGCATTAGAGTTTCATTAACTGATGGTAATAGCCTGACCAAATAAATCCTAATCTGCTAGAGACAACAAAGCAATCACTGGTAAAGGTTATATAATGACTGAGAAGAAACCACATGCCTGAGCCAAAAAAATAAGCAATGTCAATTGAAATACTGTTACAGTCACTTTGGCAAAGATTCAATGATTAGCGTATTCCTACAGCCCACTGCAAACAGCAGCATCTGCCTGTTGTTCAGTAAACCAACAGAATACGATGCTTTAGCTACAGAATGATTCCCAAACAAGAAAACAGTTATGACATAACCCAGTCCACCAATTTTTCTACATCTGTTCGCTTTTTTTTTAATGTCGACTATGATGATTTCTTGAAGTCTAATTTTAAAAACAGATCTCATTTAACTGCATGAGAAAAGGCGCTGAAGGAATGAGTCATACTCATATATAATGTGCATGACTCACAGGAATCATAAGCACTGTACAAATCCCAGTACACTGGTAGAATAATTATTTTCTCAGATTAAGATTCCCAGTCAAAAGGGCATCACTCAGATGCTAAGATACACATTTCTGCACTGGCCATGAGCACAGACCAGTTTAGCCAAGATGAACACAGAAACTAAGGACACATGGTAACAAATGCAAAGTCATTGTGAACATAAAGTCATGTAGATGCAGCATTAGACAGAACGCTTACCGTCCCGTCCATCAGCCAGGTCTGAAAATGCTGCCTTCCAGGAGGAGGGTGCTCTATCTGTTCTCCACACTGTACAATAATCCAGTTCACCAGCCTGGACTCTAATTCCGGGTCATATTTCTGTTCAATCTTTTCCTGAACTTCTCGGCTTAAGCCATAGCTTGGTCCTCTGTTAGCCATCTCTGGAACCAAAGCAGAATAGAGTTTGTGGGCAAGATCCTGGTCTGCAGCTTTGAGGTAGGCACCGGAAAATTAAAGCATAAAAGAGTGAACAGCCTGCCCTATAGGTTAGGCAGTCAAGCAGTTGTTCATCAACACTGAGGGTAATTGTACGGCACCGCTTATAGCTGTTCTGCAGAACAGGGGAGGGATCAGTGGGGGAATATCCTTTTCCAAAAGCACACATCAGCCACAACATTTAAAAAAACAAACAAACAAACAAAAAAACAGAAGTACACTCCCCTAGCCCAACCACAAGCACAGAAGATGAAAAGGAAGATTTAAGGCAGGGAAGGCTTGCACTCTGATTACAGAGAATAAAATAGGGTTCTCAGATCAACGTTAAAAGCTGCCTGCAAATCCAGAAGCACTTAAAATCACCTACCTAATGCTTGCCAATAAGGAGGAGGTTATACATGGGAGCCCGAGGAATCCTTTCAGAGATGCAATCAGGTTTGTCTTCAGCAGTGATGCAGGGATGGATATCCAGAGATCGGTGAGCTGAAAGGCGACGACGAATTTAAGAGACGAAGGCTGCCACAATGCCCTGCTGCCGCTGCAGCATCGTGGTTTGAAGATGGGTGTATTGATTTGATTTCCCCCACATATGAGGAGGGTCAGAGCAGGGGCGTTGCTAAGAGCCATTAAAGAGGCCTGCCTACTCAGTCACAGCCAGGGGAGCCTGTTTATCTCGCCCATCTGCAGCCTGCTCTCAGGCGTGTTTTCTCAGCCTTGTGCTGTTCAGACTCAGTTTTACTCCACCTAGTCTGTATCAACCCAAACTACATCGAGCATCCCAGTGCCTGACAGTTAGCAGTACAAACAGAGGGACTTCACCAGATGCACTGTTAAACAAAGGCAACAGAAATTTGTAGGCATCTCATGGATTTTTAATCACAAAGCAGAAGCAAAACCATTTTCTCCCTGTTTTGCATCATGATGCTACCAAGCTTAGAGTGTGAAAAATAATTTCTCTTCTTCCCTGCTCAAGTGCTCATAAAAAGTTTCAACAAGGGGCTAACAGGATGTAAAGTCAAGGGTGAGAAAGCTGGCAATAGAATATTACCATCACCCTATCACTTTTATATATTAGGCTATCAAACAGCATCCCAAGAAAACAAGTTAAACTGCAAAAAACAAGGGAGAATCACTGAAAAATAGCAAACATTCTGCAAAGCACAAGGTTCATATTTTCTGCTGATATGAGTCAGCATACCTACAGTGATAGCAAGGGAGCTCTGCCCATGTAGGGATGTTTAAATTTTGGTTACACCACTGCAGTGCCAGAAGGGGAGGGAAGGAAATGGTTAAGAAATGAGACTTCTTTTCAGGTCCCATTTATGCAGATTTATTCTTTATTAAACAAAATCATTTTGCTCCTCTCTGAGTTGCACCAGGCTGTCAAATGTCTTTCATCCACATCAGCCCAGCTCCAAAATAGCTCCCATTTGGCAAATGAATCATGTTCAGCTGGCTATGAAAGGAGATCGATAAACCCAAGGTGGATTCACAGTCAGCTTTGCCAACAGAACGCCTGCTGCTGCCTTTAAAAAATAAAAAAAAAAAAAAGGAGGAAAGAGGTACAGCTCCTTGTACATCTACCTCATAATGTTCTCCTCATCCATTACTTCTTCATTTTAAGACCATGAATTCTCAGATTTATACTGCTTGGGATGCTCCTGGGCTTGAGAACACTCAAGAGATGAAATATTTAATAGATGTCCTAATTCACTGTTGTCTTCCACAGGCATTTCATTTAGTGCTTTCTCCTCTGTGCACCGGTAGTTTTAAGCCCCTGTGAAGCACTTGATTACATAACTCAGAGCATGTTACGTGACGAGGCCATTACTTGAGCGCTTTCTGTCCCAGAGCACGCGCTGCTGGAAGCTCAGCAAATGCACAGGGACCGAGAGGGCAAACCAGGCCTGAAGATGAGAGAAGGAATAAACTGCAGCTGCAACAGTGAACAAAAACTCATGAATTTGCTGGCCTGCCCCTTCAAGCAATGGTTAAGGGCCTTGTGCTCTTTGGCCATCCCACAAAGAACGAGAAACTACATTTTGTACTTTCAAATCTTTTTGCATTCTTCTGTTTAAAAGGGAGCTACCAAGACGGCTTGTCTGCTTCTGGTCACATCGGCGTGCTCAGTGCTCACCAGCAATGAGATTTCACAAAAGCCATGCCCCTTTGCATGAGCTTCTGCCCCCCTTTCTGATTTGGGGGCAGGGGTGGGTAATTTTACTCTCCTAAGCTGCAGAGCAAAGGTCTCCCCCTTCACAGACGTTGGCTACACAACTTGTTCTCGAGGGATTGTTCCATACCATGGCAGCTGAAAAGCCATCTTGGCCATCAATATCAATTTTTAATAAGGCTTTGAAAACCAGGAAAGCTGCAGAGGGTTGGAGAAATGCCAGTCCCGTACCAATATTTTCAAAGTATAAGTAATCAAATCATAAGCCCGTTATTGTGTCATCAACCCTGGGAAAAACAATGGAACGAGTTTGGTTTTAAAAGAGACAGCGTTGACACAATTTACTAAAAGCTCTGCAGTGCATCACACTTGGTTACTGCCTGACACGTCGATTAGGGAACTAAACTGATTCTGAAGCAACGTGACACATTAAAGAGATTAAAAGCTGGCTAACTAGTAGGCCCTATAATAGGACTGCAAATTAGAAATCAATGATCTTGTATATTTTCATTCAGTCTGTATAAGGATGTGTTCTCACACCTGAACTATTTAATGTTAATTAGCAGTCACAAAAAAAGCCCAAATTCTAAGTTATGTCCCAACTCATGCAGCCTTTGATGAGTAAACAATGAAAATAACAAAACTCCTCCACAGATGACGATAAGGATCAATATGAACTCAGTGCAAAAGCAGGGCCTTTTCAGAGAGCTGCAAGGACAGAGAAGTGCTCTGGAGACTCCTGGTTTCGTTCATGGCCTTGCTCTGGCATAAGATACCTGGAGATGTTATACAGAAGAATGAGACTGGAGGATAAAAAGAAGCTATTAGAATATCACCATCCTTTTAACTGTGCAAACTGGGTGGCAGAAATATCAGAATTGGGGGACACCATGAATTTAAAAAATAAAATTAAAAAAAAAAAATTGAACTTTCCCATTCATTTGAAATCCAAAATCTAGAGAGTCTCAAAGATGAAACATGCTGGCTAACTTCAGCAAGTATCTTTGCTTTCATCTGCAAAAGGACTTCTTTGACAGCTCTGAAGGCAAGTCCAAAGCACAGTTTGAACAACTCAAATTTGGGATTGAAAGCAAAATAATCCAGGAAGGAAGGACCTTCCTATTTGTGAGACAACAGAATGCATCGACGCCTTGATCTGCAGAACAAGGCAGCTCCTCAGGCTGCCATGACCAGAAGTGGTTACCACTCACCACTAGCAACCAGCTCCTCTGGATGTAATTGCCAACATTTTCAATGCTTTAGGTGACCTTGGAGGAAAATTATTGATTTTAATTCTCAGACCCTTTCAAGTCTTTCAGTCTTACTTCTTGAAAGAAAATCAACACAGTTCATTGTATCAACTTTTTATCCGCCCCCAGCAAAACCAGTACCTTCTGACAACTACCTGAGTTTGAAAATTACACATTGCCATACACACACAGAAGAAATCCCCTGAAAATATGCTCTATTCTTATTATTAGAGATTTCAGGGACTTCTAGGATTGCTACCCAAAGACTAGCACGTTCTGGCATGCCTTCTGCCAGACAAACCCTACTCCGAACAGAAGCATAGGAGAGGACTCTCCTGAGGCCCAGCTGATCCCGGGCAGCCTGTGTCCTTCAGGGACTGCTCTCCCAGGACCGCAGTCCGGGCAGGCCGTTCACATCGCTCCAACCTCCAGGCGTGCTGCTGCTCAGCATACCTTTGCCACCGACACCGGCACCTGCTTCCACCCCGACGGGCAGCAGTGACCTTCTCACGTTGCCCCGTGGGAGGCAAGGGGACAACTTTGGGCAGGTCAGAAGGCCCAAAAAGAGCACAACGTTTTAGGTGCCAGCCCCAAAACATTTTAAATCTGTATTTTAGTTTCAGAACCAAGTGACTGGAAGTTTCAGCAGCTGTCATTTGCTTTTCGTTCCAAATATAAATGCTGAGCTGGCCAGATCTCCTTGCCAAACACAAGACACTGCAGCAGGCTGTGAACGTGCCTATTCCTCACAACCCTGTGAGCAGATCACAAGCTACGATTGCTGCATTTCTCCCGTTTCTCTTTAACGAGGTAGAAGCACTGGACCATATAACATACATATGCAGGGCTTTGAAGAGAAATACAAGGTCAAGTCTGCAACTACACTGTAATAGGTCCTGTAATTTAGGTTTATGCCTAACACGTCCAAGGCTATAACTAACATTCTTGTTCTAGGCAAACATATTGCAGAGCGATGAGGTCCTACAGCAGCAAAGTAAATCTGTGCTATAGGAACTGACCTAGGAGCAGTAAACCTGAGAGCAGTATATTTTTGTCCTTCATCTCTGTCTCTTCCCAGCCATCAATCTCTTCCCCCAGCTAACACTGGCATTAAAACCATGTAGGTGGCAACCTGCCTGCTGTCAGACAGAATAGCGAGTTCCCTCCACCTTAGCTGTCGGAGCTGGGCTTGAGAACAAAGGCAGAAAGAGGAGACTGCGCTCTGATTTTTAGCATTTGTGTACGTGTCTATTACAGCTGTTGAATTTTCACCAAGCTTTAGTGAAATTCTACATTCTTACACATCTGACCACATTTCTACATCAGCCCAAACCAGACACTGCTTATCTTAGAGACAGTTCAAACACACAATCCTCTTTTCTTACCCTGGAAACATTCACCTTTAAACACATAGCTTTAACATATATATATATATTTATTAATTTTTGATAATTCTGAAGGGTGTCTCTTTCTAACAGCACAACTAACACTTAAAAATCAAGTTCAAATCCTACTATTCCTTATGGCTTTTCTTTCTTCCACTCTTGCACTGGTTCAGAAAACCTTTTAACAGCATATTGCAGTCTGACTAAAGCACTGAAAACGTTTGAGCAGCTGCACACATCGTTAGTAGAAAGTTTCTCTCTAGCACATTTTTATTTAAGAAAAGCAGAGTACCATAAATCGCTTTGCTCCATTGAGTAATTGTGTCCAGGAGAAAGCATGTAATCAAAATTAACATAAAAATGAAACAGCAGGAGGCTGTTCCTCTGAGGCCTACCCAGCTAGGGTTTTTTGTGAGCATCGCTTTGTTGATATTCAGGGTTGATGCAAGAGAAGATAAACTGTCTAAACTGAAACTACATGTAACACGTTGCCATTTAATTCACACACACAATTAAAAAAAAAAAAAAGGCAAAAAAGGCTGCATTGCACTACAAAGAGAAATGAAGAATGAAGTAAGACAGAACAAGCCAAATACATGACAAGACAAAAATACATGCATACGAAGTTGCATTAACACAGCTTGATATACAGAGACCAAAAGCACTTGCTTATTAGGAAATTAGTTTAATAAGCTTTATAGACTCTTTCAATACATATCCGTCTATTGCAGTTTAATTCCAAATACATGCAAAAGAAAAGAACCCCTATTTTCTTCCCTTTAGAAAGCAAAATAAAACTTTGTTTGACAACTTTCAAGTAGTTTCACAGATTTTGCAACAGATCTGAAAAAAAAAGTAGTGCTAAGGGCTAAAGTCCAAGGACAGCTGAAGTCAGCTGATACTGCCTTTTTTTTTTTTTTTAATTAAATATATCACTTGCATCTTTGGTATTATAGGGTAACCAAGCCTCTGTGCCTAGCTGTAAAGGATTAGTTATTTACTCATGACACTTGAATGACTATAATTAACTCCTCGGCAGGATTTTGAGCTTTACATGTAAGAAAAATACCTCCAGGTGCTTATTCAACTAGTATTGTTTGATCAAAATCAACAACAGAAGCAGCTGAGTTGCTCAGTTAGTGTCTAGGGCTTCCATGTGCTGTGAGAGTAGTGTCAGTCCCAACATGTCCGTATGACACTCGGTGACAGGTGAGCCCAGAAGTCGTTTTCAGACCTATCAAAAGTGCAAGACAACGAAAATGCTAACAACTTAAGCTAAGTGTATTAATGAAAATGATTAAGAACTATAGATTAAGGTACACAGAGAAAAACAGTCCCCCAAGCACCACAAGGTAGAATTGCTTATATTGGGAAATTTGAAAGCGTGGATTCTAATCATTCTGTGCAAACACAGATCATTGCTGAGGAAATACACGTTACATATTCATAAAATATACTTTGTATGTGGCAGCAAATCAGATGTCCATTAAAAATAAAACCAGAAAACCCAGAACATAATTCATTTCAAAGGCTTCTAATAATTTGCACTATGCAAAGCTTTCCAAATACATAACACCCAAGTTTAATACTGTATTTCCACAAAAGAGAGACGTATTTTTAAACATGACAAACACTGAAAAGAATTCACAATGCAGGCATCTACTGGCAAAAATGAAGGAGATGCCACAGGCAGTAACTCAGAGGACAAACAGTACCAAACAAAATCAGAACACCACCCTAACCTGTGAATACTAATTTACCCAAGACTGTTAAGACTTCCTGATAGGTCAAGAGCTGGTCACGAGTAGGATGTGAAACCCTGTGGTTTCAGAAGTGCTATAGCAGGAAAGCTGTGCATCAGTTTTCTTCAGACTTTCTGTTATTGCAATTAGCAGAACAGCTTTGGCAACATCAGCACAGAAACAGAGAATGTGTTGGAGCACACTGGTTATCATCTATCCCTTCTTACATGCATTTGAGCACAAGTTGGCAGTGACCAAAATGCTGGCAGTTTCCAGCATGAACACAAGGAAAATGCTGTGCCTGCAACTCAAGTACCAATACTCAGTAAATATGAAGAGGTGGCTTCAAGGTAGACCTTATGCAGACATACTTCTTCCTGTCAATTTGCCTAGTAGTTCTAGCGGTACTTCTAGTTGTAGGCACAGCCATTTTCCTCATGTTCACGTTGGAAACTGCCAGCATTTTGATCAGATACTGAATTTATTGAGTGGTGAGCACAAAGAAGGGCACTAGCACTCACTGAACCTCAAATACTGTCGTAATTAAGAAAGTATAATCAGCCTTCGCATTTACACTATAAGTAGCAAATTTTGGCTGTAACTGTAATGTGTTATCACTCATCTCCATTTAGCAAGCAGAAAAGTTAGGAAAACAGAGATCTGCAATACAACTAGCACAACAAAACCAAACCAACCAGCCTATGATTAAGCTTTGGTGATGCTGAGGTTTAAGCAACTGAGGCTTTAGTTTTGATCTCCTCAACAATTGTGTCAACTTAGGCTGCTTTTCCGAACCTAAATGCTGTTACAGCAGAACAACGACAAAAAGAAAAAAACAACAACTCCAAACCCCTCACACAACTGCTCCACTTTGTTTTCAGCTATCTTGCTCTAAGGCACTGCACCAGAAAGGCCTCACCCATGAAATATTAATTACTTAATAAATACATTGCAATTATTCCAAGAAAGTTACATAGTGCCAAATTATGCAGACATATAAAGACTTTTCCCTGCCTGAACTACTATAGATAAATTGAATGTTCATAGGCATAAGACCAGATTCAAAAAAAAAGTTCAAAACTTTTCAGTTACTAAGTTTTTTTAAAATAAATGTGAACAAAAATACATCTATCACAACTGGTAGCTGGCCTTAATTGATAGCAATTATTCCTGAATTCCATTCCACTTTTTTCAACTTCTCCTCCCCTAAAGGGACAAAGCCATCTAAGAGATGTGACAGAAATGAATTTTTAAAAATGTCATAGGTAAGCTATGAGCAGAAAATTTTGAAATAAATTAATTTTGATTTACCTGTGCCTTCAAAACTCACAAAAATCTACTTTTCAGGCTTTATTACACACAACAGTCGCATGACTACAAATAAACACAGCTCAATCTTCAGGAATGGAAATGGCTGAGCAATTTTTTTTTATTTTTTTATTTTTAATTTTTTTCCGAAAGGATGTCTTCAAGAGGTTTTAAAGCTTCAAAGTTTAAGAAAGGTGTGAACTGCGTATTCATACAGGCAGAAAAAAGGTCTAGTCCCCTCAGAAATACTTGGAAACAAAATTTCATGGAATGTTACAATTCCTCAGTCAAGTAATCTGAGCTAGATAACCTAGATAAGTTAGGGAATTGTTACACTGGAATTATTATTATCATTATTAACATCACAGCTTCTTTTTTTGTTTGTTTTGTTTTTGTTTTTTTTTTCAGTGTTGAAGCCTAAATAAAACTGTCATAGGAAGTCATCTGAAATTCAGGTGTTTGTTTTTTTTTTTTAAACCAGTACTCCATCAAATGCTCTATATGGTGTACTTTTGCTGCCAATAATAACACTGAAAAATACAAACCCTGCAGAAATACCTTGTCAGTGGGAGCCATAGTCTAATGAAGTAGCAATAGTGCCATCACTTCCTACTTAAAATAGAAAAGCCAGAAACTACTAAATACTTCTGACTGATGTTTCACCTAAAGGCCAGCCTAATTCCAACCTCATCTATGTAAGCTCCTCACTCTCTTCCTAAGGTATGAATGACACCGTACTTTTGGACAAAAACAGCTAATTGTCACATTTGCAATTTGATCTGTATACTATTTAATCCAAAGTGATTTATTTTAAAAGAACTATCCAACTACCAAGTTTCAGCTGCAAGATGCTCAGGCTTGCAATTGTGCTCCTCAAATTTTCAACTCAGGAAGACACTGTTCCTAACAACTTCCAGTCCTCAGGTCACAGATGATGACCTGATGACCTAGGCAGTGATGACCTATGGTCCTGTACACCCCACTTTTGAGAAGTAACTGAAGGAGTAAATGACTCATCATATTGATCCAATTTCACTTGAATTTACACCAAGAGAACATATTAATCCTTTAGTATTAGTCCCACAAATTAAGCATTACAAAAATCCTGCAGAAGAGGACAGAAACACTACTGATGTGCATGCATATTTAAGAGTTCTACCTGTACTTTCAGGCCCTGTGTTCTTAGGCTCTTAAAACACTAACAATGTGATTCCTGTCTATGCAGGTAACCCCATAAGAGGAGCATGGACATTCATCTTTGTAAAATTTATTCTTAATCAAACTCTAAAGTAATCGAAAATTAACTTATTCCTTATGTAGTACCCCAAAAACACAATCAGGGTGTGCCTTTTACAAATTTAACACTATTTAAGAACAGTATAATCATTTATTGGAAATCTGTTTGCTATGCTTCATGTCGTTTGCTATTTCTACTAACAATAACTTTAGCAAATACTTGTGCTTTACCTCACACAGATGGTTTCAGACAAAACACAAGACAGTTACAGCAAAAGGACATTAGTGAAAAGGCATCAGACATGGGAAGCCAAGGCTGTACTGTACAGACCAATAGTAACAAAAAACAAACAAACATCTCAGTACAAAAGGGTAGGAAATCTGTGAAAAAAGGTTTCAGTGGCAAAGTAGAGGTTCTGAACCCAACAGCAGCACTTCCTCACACTTTGGACTATCTGTGCAAAAGCAGCATTAATAAAACACCTGTATTTACAAAACAGAGGTAAGGAAACGGTGGCTAAAGCTCAGTTCCTACCGTGATTGTCACAGCCCTAGCATCATCTCGTTACAAACAGGGTTTTCTGCTATTCATGGAAAAGAGTCAGGCGTAGAGTTCGTGTCTTTATGCTACTCTGCAGCTTATACTAGTGTTGACAACTTGTCAATTAAATCATCAACGGTATTCACAAGAAGTTTGGTATCTTCCTTCTCACTCATTCGATGCTGGCCAGTTTTGCGGAGGATGACATCCACATCTTTGCTTAGGACGCGATCAGCGACTTGCATAGAGATCTGCCAGGGCACATCACTGTCCTTCATGCCGTGAATCAGCCGGACAGGACACATGATAGGAATGGGACTATTCAACAAGCAGTGATTTTCTGCTTCCTTAATGAAGTCGTATGTCACAGAGTAATATCCTTCCTCGTTATACTTTGTTGGAAACTTCCATTCACCTTTTTCTTCTATTTCTTTTTGTGCCTACAAAAAAAGAGAGCAAAGTACACACTACTGCTGTTATGAGCTTTTAGAGTTCCTCAATTTATTTCTATTCTAAATTCACTTTAACCTTCCTCCTTTAAAGCACAAGCCTATTCAGCTTACTGAATATAAGCTGGAGAGGATTCAAACCCATTTTTAAAAAAATAAAGATATTCTAACACTGAAATCTAACAGACTGCAGAACAACAGAGATCTGACTTCATGCCTTATATCCCACAATCACATTCTAGTATTCACACCAGCTCCATCCTAGAAGCACTGTATTTTGCAGGCACTTCAATTAATGTAAATTTACAACTTACCTCCACTACAAACACAAAATACTGTAATACTGCAATAAATGTACAGCTTGAACAACACAATTTCTTATATGCTTGACCAAGTTTTAGATTGCACAAAACACAATCATCAGCTTTACCTCAATGGGAAGTCTCTTAAAGTTTGTTACAAGATGGTCTGCTGCTACAGCTACTCCAACTAGAGCAGCTACTCTATCTGGGCGTGCTATCGCGGCATGAAGCATCAGCCATCCACCTAAGCTGGAGCCCACCAGAATCTTAAGAGAGAAAAAATAAGACGTTATTTTATAGGAAAAAGCCTTTTTTCCCCTTTTACAAAACATCAGTTTTCATCTTGTTTAACTACTTAAACCTTGGGCATAATCCTGCTGTCCTTACCCAGGCAGAACTGCTGTCACCTCCAGTGGAAATTTTGCCTGAGTAAGCACCAGAGAATCTGGAATTTTACTATTCTTTTTGTTTGACATGGCTGGTTATTGCTCTCTGAGACTGAAACACTGTAAACAAAATGAGAGTTAAACAATTCAGTAACACAAGCATGCTTAGTTTCTTTCTTAAAATAAAGTCACATCAAAAAGGTTCAGTGCAGTGACAGAGGTCAACTAAAGCAATTCATAAACAAAATGCTTTTAAACACAATAGGAGGTTTTCCCAGGTTGCAGAGGATTAGGTTTCTCACGATCATTTCTGAAGTAACCGAAGAAGCCAAATGCTGCTTCTGCTGATTTTTTAAGCTATTTTATCACACAGAGTACTTGAACTTTTAACAGTCCTGTAAACCCTTCAGTTAATGCCCTAGGACAAAACCACGAGGAGGGCTGCACAGCACGGGAATGGTTCCTTGCTGCCTGTTAGTTGGAACCTTCGCCACAAATCCTTCCCAAACCTCCTGGGAGAAAGCCAGGGCTGGCGTAACCCACTGCCAGAGACAGCCCTGTTCCAACAGCCAGGCTCCGTGAGGTCCTGCCAACCCACCTTCCCACAATGCTGTCATTGACCTGTTTGCAAAAGAGGCCCCATGAACATGACATTTCAAATGAATCAGCTTGGAAGTGACCAGCTGGAAGCTGTTAAAGAGATACTACTCTTCCCCAGACCTACTATAGGCTATTTTTGATTATATGTCATTCCATCTTGAGGAACTAAAATGTTTTATATTTTTAAAAAAAACAACACATAACCTGTGGTCCATCTGTAAGTTCATCCAGTATAGACAGAACATCTTTTCTCCACTTCCCAATTGTACACTCCTCAAAGTTACCACTTGAACTTCCACATCCTGTATAATCAAATCTGAAAAAGTAAGCATCAAAATGAAAGTTGTAGTACTGTCTACAACAGCACAGATGCTAAAACTGAACAGTGTTTTTTACTAAAAATTATACACAGGACAGCATACTGCATTGAGTATTTTCTTACTTGGTCCTGAATATCATTAAATATCACCAGAAACCACACGAAAAGAGGTTTAGATACACCTATGCAACGAGGAGAACGTTTCATGTAACAATATCCAAATTTACCAGGATATTTCCCAGACTATGAATTTGATAAATTCTCTGTAAGCCAAAGAGCAACATACTTCAATTTTGAAGTGTAAAAGCTCTTCCAAATGCTGTATCAACTTGGGAAGACTTACGCAGCTTAGCATGCAACCTAGCCTATCAAAGCAGAATATCAGCAAGCACATCTGTGTTCCTCTACAGCCACAGAAGGCACTGGACAGCTTAGTAATATTTGGTAATTAATAAGCATGCTTTATAATAATAGTTTAGGAAAAAAAAAACAATTCTGGGTGCTACAACTGAAATTTCTAAAGGTTTTCTTTCTTTTTCAGTGTTGTGTCTGTAACTTTAATGTAATGCACAGTCCTAGCTAGAATACAGAAATTTATCACAGAATCTTCTGAATTTCTTTCAAAATACATTCCCGTGATTTATCTCAGTCCCTCAACTGACAGAAAGCCTATGTCTGAAATGCAAAAAAGATATTCATTAGCTTGTGTACAGCACGGCACACATTCCAACCCAAACATAAGAGTCTACATGTTTTTGTTAACCCCCCCTCTCCCAACCTATGACAGTTGTTTCATTTCCTCGAGAACAACACTTTAATGTACCTGACGAAGGCATGACCTAGAGAGCTGCAGAAATCCTCAAGGGCAGTTGCTTTCTGACCATTCATATTGGAATTAAAGCCTGGAAGGAAAATAACCCCTGGATTCCTGCCTTTTAGTCTATGGTAAGCTAGATTTGGTCGATCTGGTCGAGTCAAAAAGCTGACTGATGACTTCTGCCTGCAAACTAAATAAAAACATTTATTTTAGTATAATCGTCAAGATAATGCTGGCAGAAATGCTAACATTTTACAAAATTAGAATTCATGAACTGTGTACATATCATGTGAAACTAAGATGCTTAGGCTCAAGAGGAAAGAAAAATAGAAGTGCCTCGCACACTTTTCAATGACTATAACTTAACGACTTGAGGTTGCTCAGTACTACAGCCAACCATGCAAGGAGTCCACTCAGCAATCAGCAAAGTGTCCAACAGAAGACAAATGCTAAGATTTGCTTTACTTCATTTGTCCCCATGTTCTATACCATCTTGAGTATTTCCTCATCTCACATGAAACAACAGCTTTCTCATCCACTTAAACTTTTTATTTTTCCTTTTTTTATTTTTCAAGAGTGAATTTCAAAAAGATTAATTTTGCAGCAAAAGTACTGTGTGTGATGGTAAGTTTACAAGTATACGAGATGTCAAATTTTCATTAAAATTGCAACTGCAGGTCAAAACTTCAACTGCATCAAAACCCCAGACCCACCAGATCTATGAAGGAGCCATACAGCAGGGAAATCCCAAAGTGGGAATTTGGAAAGAAACTTCTGATTTTACCTTTTCCAAGGTGAGTAACATAAAACAACGTTAGCTTTGTTCACAACCAAATAAAGTAAATAACATGCAGCCTTTCTCATCATACTATCCACAGCCATTTCTGCCTACAAGATTGCTGGTAACACTGAAAACAAACAGGGTGATAAGTTGCAAGTCAAGTTACTTAACACTGCCTTAGACATGAAACACAGAAAGTTAAAAAAAGTATGTTTTAATGTATGTAATATATTTAAATGTATGTAAATATAGAATAATACATTAAACGCACCCCATAAGGAGAAAGAGTGGACCATTATAGATCTATGATTTTCTTTTACATGTCCTAAAGAGGCACAGATATCCCGTCATGTGGATTTGTTCATTCTTGCTGGAGGGGATAAATTATACTAGCATTCAGATTGTTCTACAGTTACCCAGAATGAAATACCACTTGGAGAAACTAATATGTTGGAAATATTTATTAAAAAGCAAGATCATTTAGTTCAACTTCTGTCAAAGTGACCTGCAACATATTATTAAACCAATAATAATAATATACATTTTTCCCATCGGTGTACTGGGAGCTTAAAATTGCTTTGTTTTGGTTCAAGATAACAAACCAGACATATTTGGAAAGAAAACACTAGGTTGGGCTGTTATTCACATTAGTAACCATCCAAAAATACAGTTTCCACCAAGGCAAAGGGATTAAGAAAGGAAACACTACCAAAAGAACAGGATGCTGAATCTCAGTGACTGCTACACTATTTAATCTAATCTTAGCAGTAAATTGTACCTCTACTGTGGGTGAAGGTAAGTGGTTTACAGAGAGGTGTTAAGAGGAATTAATCCCCTCTATTATCCCACTCAGCAAGATTAATTTGTTAAACTGGAAGCTTGGTCTAGACTTCTGATAAGACTTTGACACTCTTAATTCTTAGTTTAGAAGAGGACTGGTTCCTGAATGCTGATAATCAACAGCGGCGTACAGAGCCCGCACAGCCCCAAACAGTACAACAGGCCTTCCCGGTGGTATAACCATTGGGTAAAACACTGCAAAAACAGGCCTTGGCAGCATCACACCACTTCACAGTTCTGCTGCTTTCTCTCACTATCAGATTATATTCAAGTTTTTTTTTTTTTTTTCCTTTGCACATGCACGAGTAAAGGTATGTGCAGAAAAGACACAGAACACAGCTAGCATTTGGTGTTCTACTCTACCAGAAGTTATCCCGTTTGAACTGGAGATTAAAACCACTAAATCTCTCATGAAAAGATAGGACAGTTCTTTATCCTGCTGATGCACCAATTACTATGAAGGGGAATAAATACCACAATAGAAGTGTATTTATTTAGATGCATTCACTCTAAGACTTCTGGTTCATGTGTGTTTCCATAAGTATGCCAGTCACTTCTTCACCTGTCAGTAAGAGGTACACCAAGAATTGCTACACCTGATAGAAAAAAAAGAGTTTTGGTCCCTCCCTTAAGCCTTGATAACGATTTCGGAAGTGATTAAGTTTCCATGCAGGAGCATGCCGGAGGGGTCCTCAAATTATTTGACACTGGGCAGGGTTTAACCCGAGCTACAAACACTGCTGCTGTCCAAAGTACCCCGTGAACTAGTCTCGTGCTTGACAAGTTACTCTAAGTGCATCGGCAGTAAGGCTAACCCGAATAATCCACAAACCTAAAGCAACCTCCTCAGCCAGCCCATCAAAGAGCTCACTTCACTGCGGTCGCGCTCTCCTTAGACAGTCAAAGCCATCAATACCTGAACGGCTATCCAGTAATTTCTCCTCTTGATTTCAGTGAAAGACCTTGGGGAGAGCAGGGGAGCACTTGTGGAGAGTGCAGGGTGGTATCTAGTACCAAAAGCCATGTTTGGACAGCAGAAGTTAACTAGAGGAGGGCACAGGGCGCTTGCCTGATGCTATAAAACCCTCTTCCTTCCAAAAACCCTGCAATTTTAACTGAGTTACGACCCGGTGCAACCACGACTGACAGCACAGCCACACATCAAACCCAAACACCCTGGGGAAGGCTCCAGCGCTACCACACAGGCAGGGCCGGCGCAGCAGCGGGTGAAGGCAGCTCCGGGGGGCAGGGGGCTGCCGGCTGACCCCAGCCCGCTTTGCCCCCCACGATACCCCCTAGCACTCCCCACCAGCTCGGGGTAGGCAGCGCCCGCCCGCCCCTCGGCGCACAGCCCGAGCCGCCACGACGAGGCAACCCCCGGCCCTCCCGCCTCCGTGCCCGCCCAGGGCCGCGGCAGCGGGGCTACCCGGGGGCTGTTGCCTTACCAGCGAGCCCCGGGGCCGCCCGCAGCGGCTGCCACAAGCCGCCGGCCCCCCGCAACCCCCGCGCCGCGCCCATGGCCGCCATGGCGCAGGAGCACGCATGCGGCGGCGGCCAGCAAATGGCGGCTGCGTGAGGGGC
Organism: Stictonetta naevosa; assembly: GCA_011074415.1. Lineage (NCBI taxonomy): Eukaryota > Metazoa > Chordata > Aves > Anseriformes > Anatidae > Stictonetta > Stictonetta naevosa. The sequence continues at coordinate 89,668,778 of CM021697.1, read as the reverse complement.
CTGCCGCCGGGCCCGCCGCTCCTGGCAGCCGCTGCGGGGCGGAATGCGGCCGTCCGGCTCGGAGGGACGGCGGGGCAGGGCGGTGCAAAGGCCCTGCCTAAGGCCCTGCCTCCCCTCGCTTCGGCTCTCCTACGCCGACACGGGGTGGGCTCGGGTAGCAGGTGCCCGCTGTGGGGAACGATCGTGCCCCCAGGCAGCGGAGGAGCCAAAAAGCGCCGGGCTTCCACGGTGGGGTGGTGGCTCCTGCCCTCGAGTCACGTCCGAGCCAAATACTAGGAGAAAAGGACGGCCCTTGAGCAATTCTTGCCTTGTAGTATCTAAATAAGTGCGGTAGCCAAGGCTGGTGATGCGTTCTTTAAAGAGGGTGGGTCATAAAAATGAGGAAGGTGTTACATAAATATGTACATTTATGTATAACACACATACGGACACCACAATCCGCACTCAACTTCACTGCCATTTAAGATGTTATTTTCCATGGCTCTTTTATGGGGAAACACATGGAATAGTCAGATTTTTACAACACAAATTTTCTAGTACAACTGTATACAACATTCCTTGAAAGGTAACCAAAACCACATCAAGATAAAGAATCGACCAAACGTTTAAAACAAGTGTATTTTTAAAAATGTTTATTGAAATGTCTTCATCGCATCATGCAGGATACAAAAATCATGATTAGAAAACCTTTATAACCATACTTATAATTAAAATCAAGATACATCAGGGAAAAAAATAATAATTATATAAAACAAAGCAGTTCATTTCTGATAGTGTTTTAAATCATTAGACTGCAAGCTGTGATCTGCACAGACGATACCAATTACCTTGCGGTAACCCTTCCTTCTTTTGCGATTCAAGTCAAAACTGACATGTCGTGCTAGAGCAACCATAGCACCTGTGTATGCCACAAAGAATTCATCCCATTCGTTACAGATACAGGGTTTAAATAGTATAACAAATACTTTGCCAGCATACATCTATCCTGCTTACAGTTTTTGATTTGCTCCTTCAAAAGCCATTAACTTTCCATCAAGAAAAAAGTTAAATGTGCTTTTTTTATTACACAAACCACATGGCACAAGTTTTGATTACTGAAATAGAACCTCTTTAAAGTCAAAGCAAAAGAGACTTTCTTGAAGTTCAGTTCAATTAAATAATTGAGGTTTTGCAATATTACTCAAGGACTCGGGCATGATTCTTGATTCTAAAATGGGAGACCGCCATACCCTCAATATTTTCATTGTTTTAGGAGTCCCTAAACCCCTGCTACTTAATATATTCAGGGTTTTTATTCATACACTGCTTAGTGTAAACTCTTTAAGTTTGTCAGATTCTATCTGACAGCATTATTCTGTGCAGATATGCTTTTAAAAAGTCTCCTGGACTGAAAACTTGGCTTCAAAGAATTTAGATAGGTAGATATTTTGATGCTGGCTTCAAGGGGACCGAAGTTTGCAATGTTTCAGTAGAGCATTCACTTGGCACAGAGTAAGATTAGAACCACATTAGATGGGACGTGACTACATAAAAGAAAATTGCTGCAGGATCCAGAATCAGCTCATTCTATTTGATGTGAAGGATTACAAAAAAAAAAAAATCCTCCCAATGACAAAATTAATACACGTGTTCCCATTTCATAGCCTTGTGGATAAATCCCATCTTTATAAAGCTATCCTTCTCTTTTTTGTTGAGCTCCATAAATACAGACTTGAAACACACAGTTGGTGTCACTGTGTCATTAAACACGCAGAATATTGTAAAAATTTAATTACTTTAAAAATCATTAAGAGTTTTGGCACTGTCTCCGTACAGAAAGTTAAGTACAACTAACACTTCAAAACATTACAGTAAGGGAGTCATAACTCTTTGGCTCTGTTGTAATACTTAGCTACTAAGGCAAGAATTGTTTGTACCTTAGGGCTGCTTTTTATTTATATTTTTATAAAATACTTGACTAAAAGTTTTAAAAAGTTACCTAATCATCTATAAATGTCAAATGCTGCATATTAAAATATATGCTATTACACTTTTTTGTTCCATTACTAGGACTTCTGCATACTGATGAGAACACACACATTTGTCAACTTTATGTAGATGTTCTCTACATAAGCGAATTTGTACAAAATTATCATTGAATCAAGATGTTGTAATTTAAATTGCCTGATTATTCATTTTGGAGCACTATCATTTTCTCAACAGCTTTAGCTCTTTTGCTTCTGTAAAAATCAATTAAAATAAGTAACGTCCCCCTTTTCAATGCATTTATAAAACTCTTTCATTCTCAGGTTTTGGGTGCACATCATAAGGAGGATATCTCAGAGTATTCACTGGCATTTTATGCAGCTTTTCAGATTTTACTACATATGGCTAACTTCATATGTTCTGTTATTGCAGTATGCCCTATTGCCCCATTTTGTTATAACATGAAGTGGGTGTAGCCTTCTGCGCCTGTAACAATAACATCCATCCATATCCTCATGGCTTCTGGCGTAGGAGCAACCATATAATATATCCGGTCATGTGTCTTAACACTGAAAGTGAGTAGTGGGTTGGGACTCTAAAATAAAGCGAAAAAGAAGCAGAAAGAAGGATGTCAAAAGAATGAAAAATCAAAGCCATTTATTAGAACCAGAAATATCATTACTTACAGGGAGATTCAGGATAGAGTTAGGGAGAAAGATAAAAATGCAAAATTTGGAAGCACTGCGTCCAACACTGCAGCACTGGGGACAGAGATGCCTTTAAAGTATTTGCATCCAGAATTAACACTCTTAATGACATATTTTCAGTAGACTATTACACAACTATTGCCTCCAAATTGTTGCTTCATGCCCAAACAATTAACTCCCCTTGAGCAGGTACTATGTCCAGCGGTCAAAACCACTTAGGCTTTCCAAACCCACGTGCAAGGACATATTCAGGTCATCTCTATTATATGTGGGGCAAGGGCTGCCATCATCTGCAAGTAGCAGCTAACTCCCTCCCTATGACAGATGCATACAGCCATCTCTTGATTTACCAAAGCTGCTCATGTCAGTGATCTTGCCCATGGACTAAGGAACTCCTCACAGCAAATGCCATGGGGGACTGTCTCTGCTTTCATCAATATAAAAGAATAGCGTTAACAGCTACTTTGGCTTCATCTCCCTTTTCTTCCAACTGGTTTTTGTTTTGTTTGTTTGTTTTAAATAATGTTAGCTCTCCCTTTAATTTTACAGCAGCTACCATACTTTGGGTACTGCCATATGATATTCAGTTAAAACAAAGTTTACCTTATATGCATTCTTCAGGTGATCATAATAGACTTCTTCAATAGCTTGAAAATAAATTACACCTTTTAATTTAGTTTCATGTTTGTCTGTAATGGAAAAGAGTAAATTACATTTTAAAACTGAAATGAACAGCACTTGAAGAAGCAAAAGGCCAATTTGCATTTCTATATATGTTCAGCAGATTAAGTTACTAGATTAACACTTCTGCTTGTGAAATCCCCCCAGAAATTTTCAGCATCTCACCAGCTGGATGGTTGAGTTAAAAGAGATGTATTTCCTACTTTAATTTGCCTTCTTCTCTGCCTTGTTTCCAAGGAAATAAGGCTTTTGCAATTTTTTCATCTGTTTTTAAGTCAGTCCCTCACTGAAGCATTTAAACCTTTTGTCCAGTATTAGCCAACAAGGGGAAGAGATGTCTCTGAGGTAAATCCAACCTTCCAATTACTTGAAAAACAGCCAGACTTCAGATATTGCTAAAGTACTACACCATAGCTAACAGATAAAGACCCACAGTTTTTCTTCAAATAAAATTATGAAAAACAATTTTGAAATACAGTTTGATAGCAAAAGCTTTACATTAGAATATCGTTTGTGCTTATACTTATTTACAAAGGCTACCTCCTGTTCATAGTAATCTCCCATAGTCTCAAGCTAATACTTAGTATTCAAATAGAAGGTTATGGGTCATGGGCAAGTTTCTGTGAGCTCTGAGACATGAAAAAGTTTACAAGAGGTCAGAGTTCCTGTACACTGGCCTCAGCACTGTAATTGTGAACATTTTCCTACTCTGCGACATCCAAGGTAAAAGCCAAATTAATTAGCCATAGTTTGCCCCTTTTGCCAAAGAGACCCTTCCAAAGCAAAGACCCTCTGAAGAAAAGAAGCACCAGAGGTGATAATGACTGAATGGACAGTTAGCTGAGGGAGGCCATTCATGAGCAGTAGCTTGTACCCAGTGGAACTGTGTTTGTGGCACCAATGTCCCACTGCAGCAAGGCTGAAATAAACGTGGGGAATCTTCTCACCTCAGTTCTGATATCTACACTGGAGACGCAGCTGACAATCTCCCTTGAAAGGAAAGGGAAAGAAGTGGGCACATGCAGGGTGTCGATTCTAAACTATTTTAGGTATCTACTTGCAAGAGATCTCACATGTGGAGTTCCAGCCTAAGAATCCAAGAAAACTTTCAAGTCATCTGTAGCTCTTATTAGGACATTTTTAAAAGAAAAAGTTTAAGAAGGTTGATTTTCCATATGGCCCACACATGGCCTCTCATTTGGCATTTATTTTTTATATGTAAACCCAATCAGGAAAGAAGATATTACTGTGTGTTGTATCTAGAAAGGAGGATGAGTTAAAAAAGAATTTGAAGTCTGGCTTTACATATAAGTGGTGCCTTAATGCATGTCAGAGAACAGTCCGTGGCGTATGGGCCACCAGAGCACACCATGCTTGCCTTCTGACCCAGCATCAGCTGGTGATTCCCTGGGGCAAGGAGGATACAGACCGTAAACTTAGCACTCAACTGTAACGTTTCACAAGAAAAAGGAACAAAGACAGATAAGCATCTCAAGTATCCTCCGCTTTTCTGCAGTGTTAAATGATCCCAGGGGATGTTAAAGAACATCAGAACTGCGTGTGATACTGAAAGGCAAACTTCCTCCAGTACTCTTGTATTTGGGGAATATAATGCCTTTGACCCCAAGTTAGTATCACCTCAACAGGGGCTGGTCATCTAAACAGACATCTTAGACAAACAGAACATTTTAGTCTCATGACAGATTCTGCTGTCATTTTCAATTCTCATGACCTCAGCTTACATCCTATCAGTAGATGCCGTCAGTTTCCAAAGCGTCAGATGATGGTGAAAAGAAATGCCATAGACGAAATGATGTTGTGTTGGGCATCTCCCTGCCAGCCCATAGGGGACCAGCAAAGGTATAAGATTACAGCACATGCTACACAGAGCTGAATACAATACTGTACAACAAAGTATTCTGTCTGTGCAACAAAATCAACTGTACTAGATTTTCAGATTTTAGGATAAGGTCTTCAGTTTAGTAGACTTGCAGAACTAAAGCAATATACCAGTATATTCAACTGAGAGTTAAATTTTTCTGAACGTACAGTACCAAGTTTTATTTTGGAAGTTACTACAAAGATCTGGACAGATCCTCACTTGCAGGCAGCTGCATTTTTGCTCAGCTCTTACAGAATTCTCATGAAACTATTTGTTGGCTGGAGTCCTTGAGACATTATGAAAAGTTTTCTTTGGTAATTAATACGCATTATGGCAGCTGTATTGCACTCAAAACCAAAACTGTTAACTAGCAACACAACTACTTTAAAAAAATAAAAATCAGTACCAGATGAGGACTCTACTGTATGTTACAGGCCTTGCTAACCAATAAACCAGATGTTAAGAACATAGTAAAAAAGAACGTTTGCTTCTCACATTCTTCACAGTGTTATTGCAAACTAGTAAGAACCAGTCATTTGATATGTAATGAACTCAAATAATGTATTTTAGAAAGATGGACCAAGCAATGCCCACCATCAATTTTAAGTTCCTCATGACTTTCTGGAAAGCAGTAATGTCATAAAAAGAAAGGGAACAGTTTGGGCTTTTTGGTACCAGTTGTTTTCTTCTGCTTCTTAGCAATTACTGTCTCACATATGCCCCTGTCTGGCCTCTCCTAACAATAAAAATTCATAATGCAAAATCATTTTTCTGGCTTCCTCTGAAACTTGAAAGTCAAACTATTTATAGATTTGCACAGCTGGATGTAAGACATACAAATTCCTAAATTTCTAATTTCTGATTTTCACCTGAGATAACAACATGTTGCTTGTAATGGCTCCAGATATCATAACACACGGTAGTCTACAGAAAACTCTTGAGTATTACATGTTGTCCATTTTGAAATTTTTTGGACTCTCAAAATATGGTAAATGCAAAAGTCTACTTCTCTAAATAAAATATTCTGAAATACTTTTCAGTACATCAGGTGATGGGACTACAGAAGCATTCCATTTAATGTTTATGATAAATATCATAAATTTTACTCTTTTATGATGGGTACAAGAAATCGTTCCGTCACTGACAGAAGTATATCATATTTAAAAACAAATTAGGTGAAGCCATTAATCTATGTACTAGAAGTGTTGTGATTTTTTCTTTTACTTTCCTTTTCCTTGTCCACATCTGCCTTCATCTGTTATACTCTGTTGTGTCCTTTCTGACATTAGGATTAAACAGTAGGGAAGGGTATTTGCATCCTGAGGGCATATGTAAAATACAAAATAAAACAGAACTGTAAGCTTTATTCAGGACTCGCTGCATCTTCATAACTCAACCAAGTTGACAGGAAAATAAGAGGGTACAGACGTAGCTTAACAGTGATACTAAAACCTACCTGCATAATATGTAAAAGTTCTCTTGTTTCTGTCAAAAACAAACCATCGTTTTTTCCATGTCTTAATTTTCCCTCCCATCTTAATCAGAAAGCCTCGGCAGGTCTTCTCTGTGAGGGAGACATGGTAACAGGTCTCTATGTTGTGACCAGCTGTTTCAATGTGACTTCGTAGATCAAAGTCTTCCTTTCTAACGGGCAAATAGCGAGTCAAGGGACGGGCCTACAATAAAGAAAATCATTATTTTAACATAAATATTAACTTCTCTTTCACTCCTTCTACTACAAGGTCATAATTGCAAACAGCCCATAGATTCTACCAATGATGGTAACAAAGATAAACAAGTTTTGCTGCAGACAATATTTTCTTTAAATTAAAGATCCTTAAAAATTACTTTTACCAAGTGCATGCACCTTGATAAAAGTGAAATTAGAACGTGGGAATTTCTTGAAGTCATCAGTTGATGAGCTGGCAAAACAGGGGCCATGGCACAGAAAGGTTGTTTTAGAACTAAAACATGAATTGAATGTGAAGGGTGTCTTGCTGCTTCAGATGAAGCATAAGGACTTATACGGTGTGATGTTAAAGGTAACCCTTTACTTTTCTGGGCTAGATACTAACTCTGCATATCTAACACACTAATATTTTATTGTTACATGTATCTTAATGAAAAATATAAATAATAAAAAGCATGCTATTAACAGAAAATTAGGAAGAAAGAGTGAAATTTAACCGCTAGTTTGTTTTACAAAGGTTGCTGTAAATGAAATAGAATTACTTATGAACTAATTAAAGATGGTATCTAGTTCACAATCAGCAATGCAGCACAGAGAGCTGAAGCACATCCCTCTGCAAGAGACAGCTGAGCAGCACAGAAAATGGTGCCTCATTCTTGATCCCAGTTCAGGACTAAGTCTGCATCAAGCCAAATAGGATAAGTTGGGAGAACAAGTAGGAGCGCTTTAGGACCTCTGCCAGCTAAAGGGAACATGCCTGTTTTCTATGCCTGAGGGGATCTAGACACAAAACCTCATTTTAAACGTAGAAAACAAGTCTCCCAAGGCTCCTGCTGCAGCCAGGGCAGCCAGAGGCTACAACACTGGGCTATTCAGAACAGAAGCCTAATTTAGGTGGCTCTGAATAACCTGTGAAAGGAGTATCTCCTTCCTCCTTTTATTTTTTTCCTGTCTCTTTCTAGACTGACTTCAGAGAACCTGGAGAATCTAATCTGCCCCTGCACCATGCCTAAAGTTAGCCTTTTAAATACCACTGTGAGTCACAAATCTAAGGGACTTTCTCTCATTGCATTCTCAAGAATCTCTTCATGCAATGGGAGCTATGTTGCCTGCAACAGCTCTTAACACCCTTCTAAAATTATGCAGTACTGTGTGATACAAGCTGGAACTAGCTTTGGCAAGTGCAAAGATGGAGTTCCTTCCTGTAGTTGACATTTCTTAGTGTCAGGAAGTGCTGGAAAAAAAAAAAGTTTTGAAATTGAGTCTAACCATACAAAGGAAATAAAAAAGTTAATAAAAAAAATGTTGTTCTTTCTGAAAGGTATGTTTTGTCTTCCTGCCAATTCAGTCTTCAGCCTCTGCTAAGTCTGTCAACTAGCAGTAACCAAGAGGGCATTTTATTACAACACAGCCACGCTCCAATTTCACATAAGGATATAAGCATGGCATTGTTGTTTATGTCATATTTGAGTTGTCATTAAAATTTCATAGACACAAAGAAGGTATTCAACTGAAGTATACATACCATTTAACATTTGGTTATTTCACTTTATTATGAAAACAAAGGAATAAATATGCTTAGGCAGAAACAGCCTGAAGTTCCTCTGGGGTTGCCCTAGTGTTATCAATTAAAAAGGCCAATAATGTAGGAGCATTGATAAAAAACATAATAGTAACTCATAAAACAAAGATTTAGCAAACATATCACAGATAAATGCATGTATATATTCAAATGAGATAGCAAATCCTCTGCGTCACATACATATAACATATAAGATGGAGGTCTTAATATACGTACTGTCTTACTATACTAACAATAAAATAACTGCTTAGTCTATTTGCTCTACTATGTAGATTTCATTAGTTGTGGAATAAACAAATAGGTAAAACCTCTAAGCCTGAAGAAAGCTGAAGATACATCCCAACAAGAAACAAATATGATGTTGGAGGTAGTATGGATTTAACTAAATAATGTTTCCCATGTTGTATAGTCCCAGTAACAGTAAAGGAAATAGTTTCTTCCAGAGTAGATGTGGAGATGAAAAAATTTCTTTATCTACTGTTCATTTTGTTTTTTGTTTTTGTTTTTTCCCCAGTCAAATATTTGGGAGGTGAATATTCAAATTCCAAAATACTGTATGTATTATAAGAAAAACCAAACAACACTGTTTATAAAATTAACACTCTCACAAGTTTCTGTTGTTCAGGCTAAAAAAAAAAAACACTGCTCTGCCCCTACTCACTAACAAACCTTAACGGATTAGCATTTATACTTCAGGTATAAAATGCTGAATAGACCTAGGCTATTATTTAGATCTAAACACCCAGACATCTAAGTTTCCTAGAGCCCAAACCTGCTTTTGGTGACACAGCTACACCTCAGAAATACTAAATCCATCCATTTAACTGGAAGTAGCTCTGTTTTTCATTTGCTGAAGTAGACTTGCTTTGTCTACCAATAAGGAGTCTAGCACCAAAAATCATTTCATGTCAATGCATCTCACCTGTGCTCTTTGTTTCTCACGTATCTTGACTTCCTTTTCAATTAGTTTTTGCCTCTGGCTAGTTTCTTCTTCCAATCTTTTTTCGAGTTGCTCTCTGCGGCGTTTCTCTTCTTCCAAAGCACGTTTTTTAGCTTCCATCTCCCGTTCCTAAATACCACAGCACATGAAGGGCAATTATGTGTGAAGCTATAGTTGATACGTAATTTCTAGCTAGAACTAAATCTATTTTGCCTCTTTGGCAGGCAGAAATATATATCCAGCACAGCGGACTGAGAACTGGAATCAGATTTGCAAATACTACCACTCTAGAAATGAAGGTTCCTCATAATCAACTCTCATAGCAGTTATAGGAGCAATGCTGATTAGCTTCTGATGGGATTTTGCCCTCAACTCACCCACTGAAATAGCAGTCACCACATACGGGCTCCAAGATGTACCATGAGAGTAAAACCAGACCAAACTCTAGGGGGAGAGGCAAATTCTGAAGTCTCAATTAGATGTAAACTATTTAGGGTCCAATAATGCATTTAGGAGGGTATTACCTAACTTTGATGCCCACTCTTATTTTTACTCATAAAATTATGTTTTACCCTGGACTCAAGCAGCCTAGTCTTTTCAGCGTGTGCTTGTTTTAGAAGTCTCTCCATCTCTTCTATTCTTGCAACATTTGAAGTGCTAGCACTGCACAAAACAAACAAAAAACAATGAAACAGTTATTTAAAAGAATACTTGATATTTAAAGCCATATTTTATAGTCCAACATTAGGCAGTTTAAGAGTTGAGTTTCTACTGTTCCAATCCAATTCCACGCAGTAACTTCATGTCATAAAAATGACAAAGTACACGATACACTGAACGTATACACTCCCAATGCAGAGTTGTGAAAAATTCAGACTCAAGTACCTAAAAATGCATCTTATCGGTCCTCTATGATGCATCATCATCTCTCAGATAACAGAATATGGAGGCAGTTACAACGTCCTAGCAGAACACATCACTGATTCTGAGAGGTAGCACAAGTAGTCATCTAAATATACCATTTAGGCTTTCTGGCTATGGACCATCTCTGTTTTGTGTCTCACTAAGCTTATCATCAGGAAATTCTTGATACAAATAAGGAGGATTAAGAAGTATCTGTAAAAGCTATTCATCCAGTGACAGAGCAGTGTCAAGTAATGCATACTAGATAAAGTAACTGGCAAGCCAAGGAAACGAGTAATGACAAAGAGTAATAGATCCTGGCCCACCACAGCACAGCTGTCACACCATTGCCTGTTTTTTTCACTCTATTTTGCAATAGAAGGGTACTCGGATAACACTTCTTCACTTTCAGCTTGCTGTCAGAGGTGGTGTCATTTCTGCATCTTGGACCCAAACACTCTGCAGTGATAAGTATCTCATTCTCATGGTGGGGGGTAGAGCACAGGGATCCTAACATAGTTGATAAACAGGTTTACAGTGCGCTAAACAGACCTACTGTGTTTCTGGCCCTATTTGATGGGAGATTTCTCAAAAAATCTTTTTAGAGATTTACTGTACCTACTGCTGTACTATGTTCCAACTCAATGTAATAATCAATTGTTTCTTTAAGCAAACTTACATGTACCTCAAAGTGCAACAGATACCTGGTATGGAGAACATCTTTTCTGCCCTTTGCCCCTCACAGTGATGTTTTGCTTCTAGTATAGGTATCCTAGTCTTGAAGGATTTGACAACACTCTTGTAATTACTAATCCAGACAAGCCCGTAATGAAGGGGTGATTTTCTGCCTCATATGATCTGTCAGAATTTTAATCTGTTGAGTACACTTCCACATGCCTTGGCAGATACTCATTCCATAATACGGAGGTCACTCTTCGTACGTTCTGAGAAGGTGCTACCATCTCACCCCTAGCTTCCATAACAAGATACCTACCTGTGAGAGGAAGTATTCCCTTAAGATACTCTGCTAACACTCCAATTACTATTGAAAAGCTCTGCCAAATTGTGTTCTTTCTCTTGCAAAGGGCACTCGCTATCTGGTGCCTCATAGGCAGCCAACAAGCAATACCATGTTTCTTGCTTCCAATACAGTTCCTTTGTTTCATCTCAATTTAACAGCCATTTCAACTGAGGTATTTTCATGCCTCTCTACTTCATTTTTCATCTTATGATATTCAGGAAAAACATTTACACTGTCTTACCATTACTGATGCCACTAGACATTATGAGGAAATTGAATGGGTTCAAATGTTCAGGGCAGAGAGAAACTTGACCTAGGATTATTCTGAAAATACTAAATGAGCACTCATGTGGAAGTGGGTGTAAGGTGGCAGGTTTAGTCCTGCTACTCAACAGCACACAGACCAACTGTGAAAGGACTGTGGCAGAATGGAAGTAGTTCAAGTCTGTGTTCTGGGCAAGGGAAAAAAAAAACATGACAGACCAACAAGTTTAGCTTTCTGAATATGCCTCTGGTGGTCTGTAAGACCAGGAGTTTTGTCTGAAGTATGAAGTCTTCAGAAGACATTTCTCTGTCTGATACTGAGGATGTGTATTGTGAGAGGATAAAGTACAATACAAAATACCTCCCTTAACCCAAGCTTGCAAAGACAGTATAATCCATCTGAAATCTAAGCTGTAAAAAAAACTTGTTAACTCTGGAGAAAAAAAAAAAAAAAAAAAAAAAGGACACTGACTTCGATGCCTAAGCCTAAGTTTGGCCAAAGTATGTTTAGTATGTTTAGTTGACATCCCTAGACAATCTGGGTCAAAAAGCTTCCATAGAAGCAACAGGGCCATACTTAACTCATTTAAGCGACCTGGAATTTGTTTAATTATAGTAGGTTTTCCCATATAAAACCAGTCAATACTTTGGCTTAGTTAAATTCTTTCATCCTAGATTTGCTTAGCACTGCAGAGATGAGTTAATTCGCAGCCTGTGTCCAGCTATCAGAAACTAGGTATGCATCTAAAAAATACTCAGAACATGAGTCCTAATGTTTTATACTTAAACTAACAAGCAAACAAAAAAACAGACAGCACCATACCAACGCCACTGGTATTTTCTAAAATCCTTGACATTGCAGCAATAAACACTACAAGAGGAAATCAGGGGGCTGGTAACCTGTTACAGGAAACAGATGTTGAATAAAACACAACATGCTACCCAAAAAAGCTGTCTTTGCATTCACAAGAAGTTCTTAATCATGTTGTATTTAATTATCAGCCTCTGTTGATGCTTGTGAACCTACTGTGGCAGGACTATGCATGTAAGTGTAAGCACCATTATTAAAATCAGATTATCAGAAGAAAATTGTTTGCACACAATTTTGAGACTTAGCTGAACTTTAAAAAAAAAAAAAGTCACTGATGTTTGTTTTAATTGTAGTTTGAGCTGACAGTCTCTGAAGAGAAGAAAAGCAGCTGAGGGCTCTAAGCCTTTCAGAATCATCTCTTAATTTCTACTGACCCAGAAAAGGAAGGGGAAAGGGCAAAAAGGATTACCAGAGGACTCCTAAGCATTTCAGTGTTAAGTATCAGCATTATGTCAGCATTAAGCATAAGCATTAAGTAACTAGCAAGTTAACACGCTGGACATGCAGAATGAATGCACTTCATCACCAGCAGGTATCTTAAGAGACATTTCCTATCACAGGAAACTTGTAACAACTAGGGAAGGAAGCTCAGGAATTATCTCACTCTGAAAAGAGCATCATAATTACAGTTCAGGACTGACACTGATTTCTCTGTGGCCTTCAACATACCATTTAGCCTCTCCATATTTTTATTTTCCATCTTTATTTAAACAGAGAATAGTCAAACTTGATGATGAAGGGCTACACAAAATACCAGGTATTATACCTGTCTAATGATCTTACATTTTCTTAACAAGTTAGCAGCATTCACATTACCATAGCGTCAACATTCCCATGTTCCCTTCGTTGTTATAACCCTACAACCATTACAGCATCAGAAATGAAGGTTATTTACCTGGAAATGTTATCTGGTGAACATGCTGATATGCTTGTCTCCATACTGTCAGAACTGTCCAAGCTTAATGTATCAAAGGCATGGTCCTTGTAGCTACGATCTGGGTAATGGAAGCTATTCAAATACACGTTAGATTCGGATGCTGTTCTGCTGTAGAATTCAGGAGATTTCTGCCTTTGGTTTTCACATATACGCTGATGGTTATACCCTACAGAGTACAGAGGAAACATTTATTTTACACAGAAATTCTGTGACTTGAGCATAATGTGTTAACAGCATGAGCATTTTGATTACCAGCTCAGACTTAACTACTCTGTGACCATGGTACCATAAAATTAATTTAATAAATGAATCATAACTGAACACCTTTAAATACCTGTTTTATCTATGACAAACACAAATATATGCAGATTAGTATGACTGCCTTTTCACATATATTATTGTACATGTATTATGAAAATTTAACACACATATATTAGACCTACTGCCAAAAGTAATATAGCTGAATTCAGGAATCTAAGAGAATAACTACTGTTTTTTGTTTGCTTGTTTGTTTGTTTTTTACTAAACACAACACTGCTGATTATCAGAGGTCTCAAGTACTTGTTTGGTTGTTTTTACTGAACATGGATTATTTTTTCTCTATTTGAGGAACTTTGGCATTCAGTAAAGTGCAGGCTGAGCTTGCCTGATGTAGAGAAGAGTATAAAAGACAGTTGTCATTTTAATTGCTGAAGTTATTTTGCAATGCATTTTAAGTTTTTGTTGTTGTTGTTGTTTGTTTTTTAAATCTGATTACAAATGCAGCTTCACTGCTTGTCTTTTCCTTGAATCCATGCAAGAAGTGACACTTCCTCACAGCTTTGATGCTCAGTCAAGTTTATAATACTCTCTGCATAATCCTGACCCAAAATGTGAGCTGGTGGCAAAGTTGGAGACTAGAGCGACTGTTACGCTAAATGAAAATCTCCCTTTCAGATGGGAAACCAGACATTTAAGATAATACACAAACATGGGAAAAGTATTGACAAACATACCAAGTTCACACAAAATTTTGACCAGACACCATCAAGACACCGTTGTTAGGAAAACTCACTAGAAGTGGGAATACTCTCCTGCCTTATTCTCTACCTGCACTTACACGGCTACTGTCTGATATTTTCTTGGATATGTCAGAGTCAGGAGAATTTCATCTCAGGGAGCCAACTACTGCAGCTCTACCTTAGAAAGGCTATACTATTCTCCAAAAGGTATAAAAACAGCATGACTAAGGCTGCATAAGTAGAGCATATTATTAAGGATCAAGCCCTCCAAGCATTTCCAAGGCAGATAAATTGTTTCCTCTCCCCTCCATTTCACTTCCCTCTGCACAATACAAAGATTTCTTTGTAGACAATTAATGCTGGTTTCAAAGGAACTAATAGAATTGTACCTGCCATTTGAGAGAACACTACATTTCAATAAAAGTTCAATTGCTCTGATTAGTAAAGGAGACAAAAAGGATACAGATGCACTTCAGCATTTACAGATAATAGCATCACACAACACAGATGTTACTGATTTACATGTGCACTCTGTTTTCTTCCCTTTATTATGGCAAATGCTGCTGTTATTGTAGATACACAATTACCTTTCATACTCGAACCTTTGGAATGACTAATTGCTCCTGTGAAATGGTTTTCAATTATTCATTACGGAAAAAGAGAAAAAATAAATTACTGAAAGAAACTGCATTTAAATGAATGTTTTTCTATGGAGCCATTTGTAAAAGCTGGGCTTCTCAGAAATGTTAGTTTCATAATATTTTGTACTTGACTGAAAAATAAACCCATCTAAAAGGTACAGAGAAACATACCAGTTTTACAAACACTTTCCAAAAGGAAAGTCAACTTTTTATGAAGCTGAAGAACCCATTTTTAAGTAAAACATTTGTCAGTTAAATTTATGCAATCATGCAAATGTAACTAAACACTGCAAACTATGTCTCTCTCTATATATTACAGCAGTTTGGTTGCAAAATCATGTGTATTTGCAGAAGCAAAGCATAATGTGATGCTCTCATATGCTCCTCGTGCCTTAAGCAACAGGCAGTTCACAGGTAAGGATCGGCTATATATCGACACCAAGATGCCTCTCAAGCAACACATTTCCATTCCTGATTCACACATCACACGGGGAAAATCAATTTGTTAAAGTATTATTAACTGCTCAGGTGCCTATTCACAGCACATGCAATTTAAAAAAATTCAACTCCTTATAAGATCCACTAAAAGTTTCCCACAAGCCAACACCACAAATCTAAGCTAATACAGGAGCTAAAATGTTTCCCATTGCATTGGTTTGTATTCTCCTTAGTAAAATAAACTTAACTGTTAACAGCCAAACTGTTCAGCAAAATATTACAATATCCATAAAGCCACAGCATCCAAAAAAATCCAAAGGAGTTGTCACAGAATCCCAAAAAAAACAAATAAATCACCACAAAATTATAGAGAGGTCAGAGATATAGGTGAAAAGCTGTTATTAAAAGCAGCACTGTCAAGTACGTCAAGAACCAGTACTTCGTAAAAAAAAGACTTGGTAGAACATTTTCTTTAATTTCCATTCTTTCTTTTTTTCTTGAACCTAGAAATTAACATGTCAAAATATATTTTTTTGTATGAAAACATGCCAAACTAGGAAGCCCATGTCTACCTTGTCATTATCACCCACAGATCTGCAAAGACTTCCAAATTTTCTGCTCTACTTGTTTGGCTATGAGCAAAGAAGCAAAAAAAATAGGCCTGCACAAAGCTGCAGCTCTGCAGCTATTAGCATTAAACAGAAGTTTTAGTTGTGACAGTTTGACAGCAGGAACAAAATTTTTTGAAGTACTATCATTATTTTACATTTGTTTAAAAAAAAAAATCCAAGATTTCAGAAACCACTTGACAGTGCTGATGAAATCAGTAATTTTGCCAAAAACCAACAACAGATGCAGCCAGGTAAAGAGATGTTTTCATACCTTTTCTAGCTTTTCCTGAGTTTTATAAGAGAGTAAAAAGAAAAATAAAAGCAAACCAATTTGAAAAGCTTATAGTTTGTCTTCACGTATATATGTTGCCCTCAGTATACTGTTTTTCGGTACAGCTTAAGAAGCGGGTGATTTATCATCTTGCTGGTACCTAACATCTGTCTCAACAGTACTGTTCCCAGTATTGTGGCTGGTCTTACACTGCTGTAGCTCACAGCTAGCCGTCCCCTCCCTTGTGGGGGCCAGCCCACAGTCCAAAGGGCCCCCCTCCTACCTCTCCTTGCCCAGGCTCTTGGTACCCACAGGAACTTCTTGAACCCATTTCCACCTGTGCAGAGACTGGTCTCTAGATTGCATCAAAAAACATTTTTTTTTTAATTCTTTTTTTTTTTTCTCTTAGTTTGCTTAGAGAGGCTTCTCCACAGGAGCTGAATCTATAAATACAGTTCTTCAAAAACACCTCTTGAATGGCTGCTAAGAAATACTTTTTCCCTTAATATTTATATCAAAGATGTCTCTCTTAAGAACAACTTATAAAACGCTTAACTCAGGCAATGATTACTGACAGACACTATTCATTTATTTCAAGGAAAATTTATGAAAGTGTTTCCTGCTGGGTCTCTACTGGATTTGGTCTAAAATTTATTCATAGACATTTCTAGTTCCTGCACAAAGAAATCCATGTGGCTGTTCTTCATTT
Organism: Stictonetta naevosa; assembly: GCA_011074415.1. NCBI lineage: Eukaryota > Metazoa > Chordata > Aves > Anseriformes > Anatidae > Stictonetta > Stictonetta naevosa. The sequence goes on along the minus strand of CM021697.1, from coordinate 89,651,664 downwards.
CCTGACTTCATTTTTAACTCTGTTTTTTTTTTTGTCCCAGACTTTTACATTTACCTCGTTGGACAGAAATGAGAAAAAGACAGAGAGAGCAAATTGAGGAAAACTCAAACCGTTATTTAGTAATTCTCACATAACACTTCTAAACTAGTTGGGCGACCACTTCTTCCAAGGACTGCTGAAGACTCTTTCTTCAGATTTATACAAACACAGCAAAAATGTCCTGCCTAGAAGTCGACTCAACACTTTTAAGCCCTGAGGAATGTGCTGAGCCCCTACCAGTGCTTCAGGAGCACATCGTCCTCTTTGTCCAGCAAACCCACGACCACGTTGCAGCCTATGCTCTGAAGGGACTAGGATGTGACTAGCCACCTGACCACGACATCTGTCTTATTCTGGGATCTGCACTATAACGGGATGCCCACGTACCCGCAGAAGGAGTGGTGCAGAGACTTTTTTGATGTGCCACTGAAACTAAGGAGCTCTCCCAAGCCCAGAACCACAGTGCTTTAACAAGAGAAAGCAGTCACACTCTTCAAGTTCCTCTGACACAAGTAAATTCAGGGCCCTCTACTGTTGAACACAAAGGGGATAAGCCGTTTGTTAATTAATTAGAGACAGTCAAACCACAAACAGTCCTTGTATTCCAGTGTCCTTTGTGTTTTGACTGTTTCTCTGTGTAAACCCTGTGAGAGTTCAAATAAAGCTCCTGTCAGCAATATTATTTCCCTTACACAAAGCTGATGCGTCAGAACAGGCTGTCTAGAACCAGTCTTTTTGAGTACGAAGTAATTCCCTAAGGCACTCTTCATAATTTACTATTTCCATTCAGACTGTTGGATCATATAAAGAATAATCATAGCATGTAAGGCAAAAAACTGCCTATATTCTTAGAATTTTCTTAGTTACTTGGTGACAAACAGAACATAAAAATACATTGACCCTTTTTAAAAACTTCTTTGCCTGTATTAGATTTGTTAACACTTCGTAATTATGTTTCAGGTCACACATACTCTTCTGCAATCATATTATAGAAACAGTTCCATTTTAACACACAATCTCTTGCCATCACAATTTAGCCCGGCTGCCCTTATTGATTTTCAAACTGAAAGTGCTTCCTGCACAATAGCATAATGATGAGTCTCAACGTACTTGCTGGCTATTCCACCCATGTAAATGCATTACATCAAAGAAGCTTTCCACACTGAGTAAGAAGCTCCTTTTGTACCGCATCTGAAATACGTCAAGCTAAGTTAGCCACAATACAGTAGGTTTGTGGAAGGCCTGCTGCACAAATAAAGAACAAAAAGAACACATCACAACTGGATCAGTTCTACAAAGCAAATATAGTAAGTCATGAACCCTTCTAACGAAGTTCCTTCCATCAATGCATTTAGTCATCCTGGATGACTTCAGTCATGCTTTTTGACTTTTAAGACCTGCTGTCTCTGACAAGTCTTATAAAAACAGGATGTATCCTGTCTCAGCGCAAGCTTAGTCAGTGCTATATAAGGTGCTCTTGCACTAACTTTTGTAATGATGCAGATACCAGAAAGAAAAAAAACTGACAGATGGCACTGAGGAGCCATTCCTTTTGAAGATGGGACAGTTACAAATAAATGATTTTGTTAAAGCAGAAATTAAGTGTATTAACTCAAGCAGAAAAATAGCAGACAGAGAATTTCATAGTTGATGAGATACTGTTTCAAAGATCAAGTAACTTTTGGATCCAGAATCATTGTGTTCCTGTTACAAGAGTGCAGCTATTTACTGAAAACACTTCTTCTTTCCTGTGTTGTAGCCCAAATATTTAAAATACTTAAGATGGGTTACAACACTGCAGTTCTAAGTCATGATATTAAATGCATGTCTAGGGAATTACTTGGTCCAAGCAAAAACATATGCCTCTGAAAAATATATTTTGAGACTGCACCATGGAAAGATTTGGGGGGAAGGGGGGGGAGAAGGGGAGAAGGGAGGGAGTACAACATGTAGTATCTAGTATCTTGCTTCAAAATCACTCAGGTTACCCAGTTAACCCAATGTGTATTTTTCAACGTATTTTTAGTGTTTACCGAGGTGTATTTGATAACGCTACATGCATGCCTGTGCCATAATCTTAATATTTTATTTTACCTATGCCCGCAAATGGCATTTAGAGCTTGTTTTTCTTCACCAAGGTGGAAACTTTGACAGCCCTGTAGACTATAGCAACACCAGTTTCAGATTTATTTTCTGCAAGAACAAATGTTGACTTTTAATAGAAATTAATCAAATAAAAAAGGTCTTACCTTTGTGCATCCTTCTTGATTCTGACTCTTTGGTCATGGTTGCCAGGCAGTGAGGAAGCACACTGCCACAGCTGTTGCTCTGTCCTAATGGTAAATGTCCCTGTAGGAAATTTATAAATATTTGCTTAAAACTATACTTTTAAGACTTTTTTTTTTTGTATTAGCAACTAATGGTAAAGTAACTTGATTTGTCATTAATATCATTGTCATATCAATCATCTATAGCTATTTTGGTTGTGCAGAGTGCAGAGTCTCTATTAAATGAAAGTGTTTGCAAAGTACTATCTCCATCTTGCTGCTGTTTGTTGATATACCATGTCACAAATAAGAAATATCGTCACTTTATATACAACCTTATCCTTACCATCTAGAGGCCTTAGGAAGAAAGGAAAACAGTCTGTTGAGCCTCTAGAATCAAGTTAAACTAACCTGGAAACAAAAGTCTTGAGATATCATAAATATGTGATTATTATTACAGCACCACATTTTCAGAGGCCAATATAAAGGCTGGAAGCATGGAAGGTTTCACATATTTTCCTATGTTAATAAAGACAAATTTATTTCAAAACCAATGTCAGTTATGAATTGGAGGAATTACATAACACTACAACAGAGTAGCAGGTAACCTTACCCCTAACCACAATATAGTTTTATATAAAAATTGGAAGGCTGTTAGTAGCATGCCACTACGCACTTTAGATGTAACACTTCGTCCAAGAGTAGCGCTGTTGAAGTGTGGTGATACAGTTGGAGCTGTTTTCTTGCGAGGCAAAGTATCACTCATGTACATGCATTCCCTGTGCTGCTTCTTTCGCTCTTCCAGATTTCTGAAATGCTTCAAATGGAATTTGTTAAACAGTTTTGACAAAAAGAACTGACCATAGCTCAGCTATACTCTATACAGAATATAATGAAGGCAATACTCTGAGTACGTTACTGGACAGAATGAAATCTTATGTTACCTCCTGCTTCGCAGTGTTACACAGGATTTCTTTAGGTATCACAATAAAAAGCACGTTAAGAAAACGCATCAAATCCATGTATACTTTCTGTGTACGCGTCCCTGTACCTAAATTACTTTTTTTAAAACTCAAGTCTAGCATACAAGTGGAATCCAATTAAAAGAGGAAAAACATGCATTTACAAGTTATTCTAATGAATTGGTAACAAAACAATACAGCTTTTGAGAGGCATTGTTCAAACATATAGGAAAAAATAATTGAGGATTTCAAATGAAGCCACTTGCACGTTATTGTTGCAAGTCTTCTGACAGTTACAATGGCTTCTAAGTATTAACATTTGCCTCTGGATTATTCATATACGGAGAATTTTTGTTCATTATTTTTCTATAATGCATTGTGTTTATTTTTAAATGAGCAGTGCTTTCAAGTATTACACTCAGCAATATGATCTACCACGTCACTCTAAAAACTCTGCATGTTTATCAACTTCATGGCCACCATAACAACAAATAAATCCCAAGTTATCAGCTTTGAGTTTGTTACCTGTTGTTGCCTGCGGTGTTTCTTAGCTGGCAGAGGAGGAGGTGTATCAGATAAAGGAATAGGATCTACATGAGTAGCCATGACCGCAGGCCAATGGACTGATGGAAGTTGAGCAATAGAGCGAGGAGAAAGAGAGTGAGGAAATACAAATCCAGAACAGAGAGGTGATCTTAGCTTTATAGAAAAAAGAGAAATTACACACAGAGTTTTCTTTTTGGAATTGCTCAAAAGATATGGCACATACAAGCTGCAGTTTTAGCACTGTGTTTGTTGGAGCATTTAGCAGGAAAGGAAATTTGTTGTATTGGAACTCTTAAGGCATATCTAACTACAAGAAGCAGCACAGAAATGCCAAATTTTAAACTAGTTGCTGCCTCCTTGCCACATAAAGGTAGGTGTGTTTACATTCATAAGATTATTCCATTCTTTTAAAAGTGGATTTATTACAAATTTGCTATGGTCATTACAAATTCAAAAACATCACAAAGAATGAAAAAAAGGAAGAGTAAACTAGAGACAGACTGGACAGGCTTTGTGGAATAGCTAACATAAGTAGAAGCTACCCATCTCCCCCAGATATTCAAGACATTGCTTCTATCACCTCACAGAAAGAAAAAGTTATAAAACATACAAAATGAAAACCTAAGCACCTCTGAATGAGTAAATAAGTGTGTCCACAGACCGTTTCTCCACAGGTGCATTACATTATAGCGTTTGACAGGCAAAGATTGTCACTTATTGCTGCTTGGGTCATAATGATTCAGGTTTTTTGGCCTCTGAAGTCCCATCTACACAACTTCAACTGGATCGTTTCTTCAGCTTTACTATTAAACCATTATTTGACTTGGTAACTGGCAGATGAGAGTTTGCCTTTGGGACAATTTGTTACATGTTGAATGACAAAATAAATAAATGAATAAATTAAAATCATCCATGAAAGAACAATGCAAACAAAGGGAAATGTCTCCCAAACAAACCTCTTTATTTTGTGGCTGGCTCGTCAGCACAGCCGTGGAAGGCTCAGTGGAAACTGCGTCAGCATCTGTGGGGGGCTGAGTGGAAGGGGATATATTCGTGGAATTGCCATACAGCTCACTAATTTCACTTACACTGATATAGCCCTAAAAGGAGGAATTCAGAAGTTAAAAGGAGCAAAAGCCAAAAGACGTGCAAGGGTATTAATGTATCTAGTACGATGAAAGTTAGTTTCGAGCGATACAGCCAGATATTTGTTACCATTGAAATACTTCATCATAAATAAAGCAAAATTATCATCAGGCTTTTCAAATGTTGAATATTTGGATTCTGAAAACTGTTCTTCATTTAATTCCAAATACATTTATGTGATCAAAAGGCAAATGTACATTAAGTGATCAGGAGATCTCAATAAAATGTAAATACCCCTCAGAAACTGTTATGCATCCCTTTCTTGGGAAAGCAAATGTACCAGCATGTTGACACGTCAGTATGTATGACAATTCACATATTTCTTCTTTTCAAAAATGCGTTTAAGTTCAGCAATGATTATAGAAGGCAGGTGGAAAAAAAAAATACCAGTCTTTTTATCTATCAGCAAAATTTTAAATGTATTTAATCATTCTAGAAAATTAACAATTATACAGTGAATACTGCACTCTAGAAATAGGAGGAAAATCTCATTTCAGGTACCATTTGATGAACTATTAAATGAGAAGGAAGCTCGGTAAACTACTCATGTTCCCCTCTAAAAACATGTGGCCATATTACAGTAAAACAGAATCCAGTATGAATAAATGTAAACCCTGCTTAGCCATATTGCAGCACCAGTATATTGGTCCCCAAAACATGGCAAATCTTCGAATGCAATATTGCATTAATTTTCATCGATGATAAAAGCATTTTCACCAGTATATGAAAAAATAGTCAATTCAAATTCAGAATTCCAATGGGGATTCCCATTGTGGTTAAAAAACAAACAACAACAACAACAACAACAACAACAAAATAATAGCAAATGACTTCATAGTGTGTTAGCTCAGGCCTTATTACATTAAATTACAGAAACTGTTTAAAGTCAGACTAGAAATCCAATTCATTCTGTCAACACAAAACTTTTAAGTAGTGAACCGAATTACCCTGTTTCATAATCCACTTCAATAAAAAAGAGTGTCAGGCTCACTTAATGTAGTCGCATTTTGAAAAATCTGTAATTAAACAAACCATTACGTGGATATGAAGATAAAATCAGAGATAGTGCCCACTTTCTAGTGAGAAAACAATCAGATCCATCACAGAAGAACAAAAATGAGGCTTGGACTTGCCAAATGTCCTGGTGGGAGATGAGATGTCCAGATCAGAGTGCAACCTAGGACACTGCAAGTGCAAGCATCTGCAACATGGCTTGCAGTGAGGAAGGATGCTCAGCCCACTGGCATGTTCTGCAGACCATCCTGGTTCACCAGGAGCTTCAAGGCCAAATAAGCAAGATCACATTTCCCAGGTGTTGGGAAGATGCATGGTTGCTTTAGACTTCAAGAGCCCAACTTCCCATTGTGACACCTACATCATTAGATGGGGCAGACCATGTTCAGGGCTTCAATACAAGAAGATCAACTTAAGTCCAGACAGACCTCTTAAGCAGAAGGCAATGAAGAATCCACGGACACCTGTCTGCCTATTTGAAAAGCTACTTTTTTCTGCTTCTCCTATTGTAACTATAATGAATCTGCAAATTGCAGATAACGAAGTCAAACCAAGAAGATAAACATGGGAACTTAATGCCAATATTTTATGTGCTGACTGAATCTTTGTAATAGGCTATGGCTTACCTTACGCTGACCTTGTTCACAGATCTTGAGTGAGAGGCTTAACGAAGTATCCTCCAAGCTATGAAGTCTTGACAGGGGCCAGTAAACTGTGAGCCTCAACAGGTATTACCCAAACTAACTCAAGTTTTCAGCAAAAATATTTGGCACCTTTATTCTAACTATTCACAATAATTATGTAAATAGCTCAATAGGTTTCTTACAACCACAATAGCTTCAGGTCTTTAATTCAGTGCTTTTTTAAAAGATCAAAACATACACTTATGCATTTCTGCAGAGCCTTAAAATAAAAAGGGGGTGTAGTGGAAAGGCCTCTTTGTAAAGTCTACAGTTCTAAAAGATGACTAAAACACGTTAGTTCTTGAACAGAGTTATTCCTGGACCTCATTTTTCTTCATTTCAATGAGGTTTAATTGTGTATTTGAGAAAATTAGATACTCCACACACCCACACATAAAAATGATTGTTTTTTCAGGGCAAGAGTTTAAAGCGATACCAGTCACATCTGGGAAAATGTCAGAGCAGCTATTTTTGTTCTGCCATGCATTTAGGCTCTTATGAATAGCTTTACTAAGTCATTTCATCATCTCCAAAAAAAATGTATGAATAGGACTTGACTAAAAACTAAAGTGCTTTTCCATGAAGAGTTATTAAAAGATACTTATGGTAAAGTAAAAAGCAACGAAACTATTTACCTCTTTTAGACTATTGGGACTTACAGGAAATCCCTTTCCTCCAGAAAGCAAGGAATATTTCTTTTCCAGATTACAGAGATTCTCTTTTTCCTGTTAATAACAAGCAGAGTTTATATTAAGTACCAACAGCAATGTAGTGAAAATAAATGCTAGCCATTTTCTCAAAAGCATAAAGAAACATGCTGGGATTGAAGGCTAGAAGCTGCAAAGCTGAGCTCCAACTTCATTCATTACAGCAGAACCAAACAAAAAATAGAGGTACAGAACAAAAAGCTAGTGAAAGATTTTGTTAAATATTGAGTAACCACAGCCAAACAAAAAGGTCCTCCTCCAGCATTCTGAAAATGCTGGTTTGTCTTAATGAACTGAAGTTGATTTTCCTCATGGTTAACAACAAAAAAAACTAGACATGAAAGGTTCATGCCAGCTTCTTATTAACCATATATTAACTGATATAAGTAGCTCGTCTTCTAGTCCGGTACAAGCTATTACAAGTCAAAAATCAGAGCTCTTTGTGCCCAGTTTCAGAAATCTTTTGCTGTGTTCTCTGCAAGCATTACATCTCAGGATCTTGAGAGTACATGCCAGGTTTTTTTTACTGGGTCTTCCACTTAATTTTAGGACACAAGGTCCAAGGAGACTTTAGCACAAGGACCAAGTAGACTTTTAGCTTTCATGTCCTCAGTGGTCCTCAGCAAATTCACTAACCACTCAGAAGCACAGGCTTCTTCTAGCTTCAGCACCCGACTAGATGACTGTTTAAATTCTCTGAAATGCTAATGCCTCAAAACCTCTCTACCAAAAAATGCCACTAATGTTTTCTATTAGGAATGATTAATTACAACAGTTTTTTAAAAAAAGTTTATAGGATACAAAAGATGTCTATCCACCTTAATACCTACTCACTAGCTTCTCATGTTCTAAGTTCTTTTATTTTATGAAATGTTCTTTCATTATGCATTAAAAACATCTGAAAGACAATAAAAACTTACCCTTTGCAGCATCATTATTAGGTTATTTTTCTCTTTTACAAAATGATCTTGTTCTCTTTGTGCTTGTTGGACAATATGATTAGCTTGTTTTTTGAGAGCAGAAATCTTTTCCTAATAGGAAAAAAACAAAACAAACAAAACAAAACCAAACAAATAATAAATCACCTTTTACGTGTTTTATTTTCAAAGCACAAGACAATGAGTAGCAAGGATCCTATTCATGAGACCTCACTCATTCATAAGATTTAAACAGTAGGAAAAGAAGTTTTTACATGACACCTCACTGCTCTGAAGGAAATAATTAAACAAGATTTAGACACTAAAAGGAATTTCTTCAACAGACAAAACAAAAGAAGAATTGCATATATTTTTGGACAATATGGTGACTAACAACCATAAGCTGAAGATGGTAGTTCAGAGATGCAGTTTCTGATCTCTGAAAAAAACAGTATTTGTTTCAAATAGAACCCTTAAAATTATTTTAAAAATTAAGATAATTTTCCTAATTTGACATTCTATTATTATTTTAACAAAATCATTTAACATCAATCATCAGTATATAATAACTAGTCTTGACCATGGCATATGAATCTCCTTGCTTAATGAAAGAAAAATGCTTCGGTACTTTCTGTAGCAAATTTAATGGTTTAATTCTCATATGCAAATATGCATACATTAATTTTATTCATTTGTTTGCTTTCACAGAAACACACAATTTGATATGTTTGCAATGTTATTGGGCCGTCATCTTCACTCTGCTGCAAAAGCTTTTTCAAAAGGAAAAATTTTGCATAATTTCTTGCAGATGGGCAGGCAGGTTGTAGATCTATTTCATCTCCTTTATGCTCAGCAACAAAGAACAAACAGATTGAGTGTTACTGCTTTTACCTTTCTACTGACAATGCTACGCTGATATTCAGCTACTTCACGCAGGAGCTGTTGTGTCAGATTTTCTTTCTCTTCATCTAATCTGCTTTCATGTTCAAGCTGCTGAAATTCCAAATCTTCAAAGTGTTTGCTTTCTATGTCCAATAGATCAGCATCCTTAAGCAAAAAAAAAAGAATAAAAAGATCTTGCATTTACTGAACCAGAGTAGAGATACTTACAAACACACACAAAAAATAATCAGTCTAAAACGGTACTCATGCAACATGTTCAGAAGCTCAATGCTTTTAATTATGTAGTGTCATAAGAGAGCAAATAAGACTAATGGTTATTTTGATGTTGCTTTCTCCATCACTCCTAGCATCCCTCCCACTGATAAAGACATCCTCTGCATTGTAAGGGAGTTGTTTTTCAGTGTTCAGAGCAGGCTGGAGCCTCTGAAGCACTGAGCACATCCTGGCTAGACAGATCGGTACCGTGCTGTAGCCTGGCTACAACGCAACCTCAGCACAAATCGATTTGGTGAGGCTGCCGCATGCCAAACTGGCATGGCACCTGCTCACCAACCAAAAATATATAGAAATTATCATTCCAGTAACTCTAGAGAACCACGCACTGAACGAACTACTTATGGGAACACACACTCAAATGAAGGAGCACTTAATTTCTTCAAGTCTAGCCCGAGTCCTAGCGCTGCTGTTTATAGCAGCAGCCATGCAGCCAAATAAGAGGAAGGATGTGTGGAGCTGTGTCCTCTGCACATCACCATCCTCTGCGCAGTGCTGCCCAGCCATGCCAGATGTGCAGCCAGGGGCTGCACAGGGACCTTTGGATTGGGACAGAGAATTGCCCCCTGTGCAAATACACAATGAAGGACACTACTCATCCACACAGAGACATCAGTCAGTAGGTGTACTGCTTCACAAATGGCAACAAAACCATTTTGTGTGTTCCAGATTTCTTCAGGAGAAAAATTTGAATGCTGCAGTAGGGACCCAAGAAATAAGAACGCATCTGCCTTCCACTTATAGATAGTGAGATAAAACTTACAGTAGATTTCAGCCTAAGAACTGAAAACTAATCTTTCTCCTGAAATATTTGTATATTCATAACATGAATCCCTACTTAAAACTTCCAGTTTTCTGAAGAAAAATGTTTTTTTTAGCAATCACTGTATTATTAAATATGAAAGGTTTCTAAAATATGCATATTACATACTTTGTTATGTTTCACATAACTTGCTATGTAAGAAAACCCTACATCCACTAAGCAATTTACTACTTTGGTGAAATAAGAGTTCAGTCCTTTTCTTATTTCGACCTAAGGCAAAAATCAGCGGCTGATGATTATCCACATAGTTCTTTGTAAAGGCTTTCAAAATCAGCTTCCGAAGTACCAGGGAAAGACATGGGATGCAAAAGCTGAAGAATCCAAGTTACTATACAAAAATATCAACATCTTCCCATTGTTCTCCAAATACATGCCTTTCACCTGCAGTAGATAGTGAAGAGATCCAACACAAATACATGGCAATGTATTTGCCAATGTATTTGCCATTTGCCTAAAATTACAAGAAAGCGGTTACCTCCAGTACAAAACCAGTACAGCAGCACAGGATCTGTAGAACAATCATTCTTGTTGCAGGTAATGACTTCCTGAAGCAAGTAGAAAGTACCTCCCCTTTTACTAAAGCACTTGACATCAAAGCAGTAACTTAAAAACTCTTAAACAACAGCCATGATGTTTCCATATTGGACTCTCAAATCATTGATTTCTCTAACATCTCCATTAGTTCTGTAATGGCACTGGACAAAACTGAACGGGAGAGAACCTAGCCATTCCATCACGATGTGGTGGGAGCTCCCAAGTCCCATTTGTAAAAATGCAAAAACATCTGTAAAAATTAAATTTGTATCTGAATAGGTAGGTATTTCCCAGCAATGGACAGTATCTTTTCAGATTTCTGCAGGAATCCAGGCATCTACTCTCATATCCTGTTTATTTGTAGCCCTATAAACCCACTCATGAGAACAAACAAACTTTGGTACTAATAAGCTTTAAATAAGTAATCAGAAAGATTAATGCTTCCCCTGAATACCTTCCACAAGCCCTCAGGTGTCACCAGACTTTGGATGAAGTGGTCTCCTTGCCCAACAGGAAACGTGTGCTCGCTACAGGCACTGGAGAGCAGCCATCGGTCACCAGTCCATGCAAAGGTTGCCACCTGCCCATTGCCATCCCAACCCAGACTCCAGACAGATGCTGCAGCAAAATTCAGTGCTCGTACCCTGGGCACAAAGCTCCAAGTGACTCAAGTCTCAGAGCTGAAGCAATAAGGGAATTCACCACCTTCACACCTACCACGTCAGCAGTAAAGTAGCACAACATAACCTGCTTCAAGCAGAGGTATTTAATCCTACATGGGGCTTAGTTTCAGGGAAGAATACTGTTTTTCTATTTTGAACAGCATGCTTATAATAAAGCCATAACTTTTCGCACACTTTATATCCATTTAAGTGATACTGTGCACTATTTTAGTGGCAACTTCTACTACTCCAACCACAGCAGCCACAGTGAACTCTCACTCCAATTGGCCTGGAATAATATGCAATAGAAGCACATGTACATTTAATGGCACACCCACATTTGTCCACTTTCAAATCCCAAACTGTTATTAAGCCAGCTTGAAAGTAAAAAAAAATATACATGTAAATATCTAACCAAATAGAATTCTAGAAGCCTCTTGGTAGTCAATAGTGAAAAAGGATTTACTACCACCCCACAGCAACAAGTTAGTAATTTCTCATGAATTAATACCTTCAAGTACATGACTGCACAGGAAAGGCTTCCTTTCCTTTTCATACTTTTGGGATATTTTTTTGGGGGGTAACTTACAAAAATCCTTAAGTGTCTCAAAAACACCAAACAATGTCGTTAGTTACTACAGAATAATTTAACATTTTATTTCAAAGTTGGACTTCACTTTTTGCTTCTTGAAAAACAAAACAGAATTCTGCAAATAAAATGTAATCTGATTATTATATATTTAAAAAAAAAAAGTATTAAGACTATTTCCTATAAGACGAAAGATTAAAAATCTTATTACTGATATAAAAAGTCTCAAGCCAGGGAAAAAAAAAAAGTTTATCTTTCACCTATCATCTGGAGCTTGCAATATTGAAGCTTTGAAAATGATTTTTCCCCCATTAAAGTTAGTGCTGTGTAACTGACATAACATTAATTGATACTAAAATCTTCCACAGAAAACAGATGTACTTTAACTGACAACAATGTAGCTTTTTGGTTACAAATAATACATAATAAAATCAAATTGCAATTAGACTTTATGCAAAGATTGAAAAAAAACAATAATGTCCAACTGTTGAAAATGTAGGAAAAATAAAGTGGTTAAAGCAAGTGATATAATCTCCAAAATGAAGTATTAACAACACAGTTCAGGCTAACAGTTATGTGCTGAAGAAAAGATGTTATCCATGACCTCACAGAGACAGCAATTTAGAACACTGCAAAGAAAGAGCACGTGAAACAGGATTAAAAAATAATGGGGGCCAAGTGCTAAAATGGCTGATCCCACTAACCAAAGCTCAATATTATCTGCATGAGCAAAGATTAGAAGAGTAATGCACTACCGTCCATCTAAACATCACAATTCTAACAGCCTCCATGCAATCCAGCAGGCGTAAGGTGCTAATTAAGATTAAGTAGCTTTAAAAACATTAAATGCAAAATGATTTCTAATCCACCCACTTGGGCTCTACTTCTTTGCCACTAGGCAAAATATTTATTACAAGCATTCCACCAGAAGGTAACCCTCATGACAATTCTAAGTTTCAAAATATGTTCAGTCACTTCGTTGGATACTTCAAGCAGAATATGTTGCACTTAACTCTAAAATCAACAACAACAACAAAGTTAATGCAATCTTGAAACTTGCTACTGACCCTCTTCAGCTGCTGCTGTAATTGTTCCCTCATGGACTCAGGGCAATTATCAAGCTGCGTCTTCTGCTCGGAGTAAAGCTCCTGAAGCCTCTCTAGTTTTTCCCTCTCAGCATCAAGTTTTAATTTTTCCTGAAGCATGAACCAGAAAATAAACAGAATTACCTTCAAACTCAAGCAGGTGTTAGTGACTATGACAGTGTGAGGCAAAAACTTTATGAAACAGTTGAAGCACATAGGTCACAGACAGAAACCACTTGTTAGTTGAAATGCAATGATGGGATTGCAAAATAAACAAAACAAAACATTAATCATTTTAGTAGGGTAATTAATTCTCTCCCTCGTCACTGTGTTTTGTTCCCACGTCTGGATGTACCTTTAATGCCCACTGCTCAAATGCTTGTCTCACCTAATGAGAAAAAATGTGGAAATGGTGTCCATGTTAGTCAGGTAACTGATGAAGGAGAGAGAACACAGTGGCTTTTAGAAAGCAAAATGGACGGAAAATGACTGTAGTCTGGCAGTGAGGGGAAAATGGATTTTCCCAAGAGAATTAATTACATGCTTATGTGCTCCTAGACAGGTAAGTACCCCTAGCAAGCGGTGAAAACACAGAATGAGACAGAACTTTATGAAGAAACAACTGGTCCAGGAAATCCTGTTGCAGCAGAAACATGAAATGATTTAACATATAGATTCATTGGCTTCAGGATACAGGAACTGTAACTGTTCTCTGGGGTCAAAGGGGATGCTCTACAAGAGACTCCCCATTCTCTTGTAACGAGTTCAGCTTTCTTCTCATTCCACTAGAGCAGCAGCACTCAAAGCACTGCTTATCACCATCAAAAGCCTTTGCCTTTTAAAGCTTTAATAAAACACCACTTGTTCTGTGTGCAGCATTGCTCTGAAGACTGGCTGCAGATCACTTAAAGATACCTTGTAAACTACTATTTGTTGATGGACCCAAGTTTGGCAACCAGTACATCCGAGTACAGAGAATTCTTTCAGTACCTTTTACCTGCATCTACACTGGCCAGCACAGCTAATGCATTTCCCTCAACCGAGCAATTAATAACCTGAAAAAACAGAATGCCAGATATGCCATAAAAACTGAAGGGATCAAGTAAGTCTCTGGAGCCCCAACTCCCTAATAACTGCCCTAGAGTCACACTGTACAGCTCCTTTTATCTGCTTTTTATTCTGTAGTTATACATCTCTTCTCAGATGGTCTCTAACTCTCCTCAATAATCTAAATTTCAGTGCCAGCCCAAATATTCCAGCTTTGTCTTCTGGATGCTCCAAGAACAGCTGAATTCTGCCACGGCACCCACACGTTAGTCCTCTTTCCAGTCCCAACCACTAAAGTCAAATGCATGGCTCAGCCGGTGCTATAAAATCAGCCTAGCAGCACCTTTATGGCATATGCCATATAAAATTAAATTATTTTAGCCTGCAGAACTTGCTATTTCAAACTGTGGGATGGTCCCTTCCCAAAATCTTCTATTTTCTGTTCTTGACAAAGTTCTCAAACTCTTATGCATGGTGGAGACACAATAACAAACTTATATTAGCTTCCTGCTTCATAGTTATATCTCTAAATCTGAGTGGGGTCAGTAGATGGAATTTCCTTTTCCCAGTATTTAAAAAAACAAAACAAACAAACAAACAGAAAAAAACAGGAAACATTCACATTCAGTGCCAATGTGATCTAAATTCCCAGCTCTGCTGTTTTCATTTACATGTGCAGCTTCTCAGCCCATATCATTAGATAAACAGAATGCTGAACGTAACAGTTGGTTGGGTTTTGTTCTTAAGCCTGTAAAAATGAGCAACTAAGCCAGCATATTCGATTACCTGCCCTTCCTGTGCTAGCTTCTTGCAGTAGCAGAAGCAGGGCTCAGAAATACAGAGAATGAAACACATGCAAGCTGCACAGCGAGGGAGAAGCATTCAACTCTTGAGATGCCACCTCTAGACCTCTGTCCCCAAGGAACCCCATTTGCTGAATCATCCTTACCGCCAGCACAGAAGGGAATTATGAATAAATCAGTAGTTCCCCTCCTCACAAACTTTCTTGTTCATTTAATGCTCAGCCTACAGTCTGCCACATTGCTAGGCAGGCGTAAAGGGGAGGACAGAAACAAACCAAAAGCCCCAAGGACCACCCTGACCTTAGCTACAGTATCATTCCTCTGAAGCTATTAATAACTCCCTAAATGCCTATGTGCTGCAACAAGCACACTCATTCATTAACAAGCAAGTCAACCCTCGAGTGTGAAGAGACATCATCAGCCAGAATAAGACTGGCTGAGAACCATGCCAGAGATACTATTACTTCCCTCAAGAACCTAGGAATGTATTCCTTTGAGACTGAAAGTGATACTCATCTGTCCTATTTACAGCATAGGAAGTACTCACATCGCAACAAACTGGCTCCCTCAAAACGTGCAGTCTTACAGGAAATATCACTTTCAGCAGTGAGAGGCATTATATGTTTCGCAGCTGTGGAGTTAAGTTCACTCACATCTCTCATTTTGCCTTGGTAAAGTTCACTTAATTCACTGAAGTAATTTGATAAATAAATGAATAATCAGATTAATATTTTTTTTAAGAATCTCTTCTATAAATGGATCCAGGTGAGCTCTGCCAGGAGGGAGGCAGTGTTTAAGGACTGTGTGGTAGGTGCAGGGCCCAGCTGCCAGGCTCACAGCTGGCACTGCATGCTGTTTGCTCAACAACAGGCAGGGGCACAGCTCGAAGACAGCCTGTGTGCTCCAGCTGCACATCCTCACCTTGACCTCCTAGGCTTGTGCTTGTTAAAGGTTTGTCTGCAGACAACTGGCTCCCGGTGTTCATTCCAGAGCCACACTATCCGTAGTCTGAATCCTTGAGGCCCTGCTTCCACAGAAGGGAAGTAGAGCTCAGTAAAGCACAACACCTGGTCTTAGCCTGTGCTATGTGCTGCCTCTAGATGCAGCTTACGTGAACTTGGGGTCATCCAGGACAGACATCAGTACTGGACAGAGTTTCTATGATGCTGGGGCACAGGTTGGATCAGTTTTGAGGAATATCTGGCTACCATGAAGGACAGCAGCAGAAAGCAATGAGGTATAATGCTGTCATCCCCCAAAAGCAGAGACAGGATGGCAACA
This sequence comes from Stictonetta naevosa, assembly GCA_011074415.1. Classification (NCBI taxonomy): domain Eukaryota; kingdom Metazoa; phylum Chordata; class Aves; order Anseriformes; family Anatidae; genus Stictonetta; species Stictonetta naevosa. The sequence goes on along the minus strand of CM021697.1, from coordinate 89,635,383 downwards.
GAGCTCCCACGATATGAACACAGACCCTAAGTGGTTGACATGGGGCACAGCAGGAATTCAACCTTTAGATCTGGTAGAACTGATTTTAGAGGGAAAAAAAGAGAAAGAAAGAAAGAAAGAACATATATCCAGTGCACATAAAACATGTCATAGATAATGAAGCCATGGAGGAGATGGGATGAAAGCATTAAAGATGATCATAGCCCCTACAAGAATGGAAGCAAAAGAAGGAAAAGAGACACATCGCTTTAGTGCTATCGCCTGTGCTTAAGGATGCCCTATGTCTGATCAATACTGCTACTTAAAACCCCAGCAGGTCCCCACGCTCCTTCTGCAAAGAAGTCTCACTTTTCAATCTGTCACACATCCCATTCTGCTACTGCAGCCAGGCAGGCAGGCTAAAACTGTAGAGCAGCATGTGTCTGCATGCCCATGTGCCTTCTGAACCAGCCTTCCCGCCTGAGCTGGTAGGCTCTGCAGAAATGAGTCGGAGCAGACGTGGATGGAGCTGAGGAAACTTTTCAGAAATCCAGATAAAAGTGTAAAAGAAATGCAAAGAAATGCCTTTCCATCTAGTAGGCTCTTCTACTTTAACTGTTCCAGCCTGAAATAGTCCAGGATCTCCCTCAGTCCAACTCACCTGCAACTCATCACGTTTTAAGGTAGCAAGGTCTCATGATCCATACCGAGATTCATGCATGCTGTCTCTCAGTCTGGAATAACCTAGTCTCACTGCTTTCTCAGAAGTAAGGAGAAACATGCAGCTCTTTGTTCTGAAAAACTTCTCCGTATCATCCTCATGTTTTCACTTCTAGCTGAACTTTCTCCTTTTACATTCCAAAAGAACATTCCTCCCTACTTTCCCAAAACCTACAGCAGAGAAGGACTGCAAATGCTACAAGTGGAGGAGGAAAGAATACAGAAATAATTCCTTTCCAATTGAAGCAGTATCATGCCACAAAGTTTGTCAATTCAATAAAACATTTTGGAGAAGAAGCAGCTGATGACCAAGAAAATTTGACCTTATCAACTCACTGATAAAAACTGGTCTAACTATTGCCATGAATTTGTAAGAAAATAGTCTACTCCCTAACAGAAAGCAGGCTAGGAAACCTTACCTGCTCTTCAGTGGTTACTCACTGAAAGGGGCAAACAGTATGTTTGGGGAAAGTGTTAAATCTGAGGTCTACCAACTCTTTCTGCAGTGCAAATTGAAATCATTTCCAATGCTATGGGTGATAAAAATCAGACCACATACAACTCTGATGAGAAAAAGATAAAATACTGTTGAAATGAAACAGATCCTCCTGTACGCAAACATGCTCCTCTATTTTTAGACTATTCTTTCCTGCATGCTTCGGTCTCTTTCAGAAAAGATGCATAAAACTTGTCATGACTTGGCTATTTGTCAACAAAACCCCATGGGCATCATGAAAGAAGCCTTTAAAGGAATAAAAAATGTATGCCAGGCATGTAAAAAGAAGCATAATATGATGCAAGAAGGTACTTCACAATAGTTCTTTTTACTGTACAAGGAGTAACCAATTTATTACATACATCGTAACAGTGATGGAGTCTATATGAGAGATCTCAATGGTTTTGTTCCGCAGCAAGTATAAAGCTAGTGTTTAAAAGCATTTTACATCAGAGTAAGGCATGCCTGTGCGTGAAATAAACAGTCACAACAGTAGCACACATGAATTTGATCCTAAGACAATTCAAGGCTTTTTCTGAATTTCTAAGCTCATCCTCTGACTGTTGCAATGTGTTGTCTTATTGAAGAGATGAGGATGTAAAATAAAACCTCTGATTTTAGAGCACTGCTCCTTTATAACCATAGATGAGGAGGAAATAATCATCCAAACCAGAAGAAAAAAATAAATTGAATTGAGAAAATTTAAGTCCTGTATGTACGCATAGGTAATAACAAGAGAATTTCCTCATGACTGTTTTTAAAAGCAGCTTGACAAATCAGATTTCTCTCCTAGATTCTTGGTAATCATCTTCTTCCTCATTAGTGTCTTCTCTACAGGATATTTTTATGTGAATAGCCAGAGGATGTCTGAATATTCTTCAGAATACTTAATCTTATATATCTCAATTTAAGGACCTTAATAATCACGATGTTATAGGCATAACATGATTAATAATCAATAAGGTTACAGGCAGGTTAATTCATCCATTTAGAAAACTTGCCTACATCCAGCTGAACTGGAATCTGACCAGGAAGGATTTAAAATGCTATGTTGTGCTTCATAAATTTGTCCGATTCATCAGGATAAAAAACAACAGCAAGAATTTTGAATCCAAAAGAGAAAGGATTCATGACAAATCACTAGAATTTTTAACTCTGATTGCTGGTGTCTCCCTTTGCATGGATTATCAGACAGCTGTTTTTTTTTTCCCTGATTTCATTCATGCGTATCTTTGCAGTACTAGTTCAGCAAAGAGGCTGAGCTTCTAACACTTCTGGCATCTCTGGGACATTCTGCTAATGACTGAAAAATATTTCCACAGAAGCATGCAGACAAAATTTAATGTATTCCAACAAAGATGAGTTATCCGCTGCTGACTGCTCCTGATTTTTGCCCTTGAAAAAGGAAAGGAAAACTCAGCGTGATAGAAGCATTCCAGAGTACGCATCTCCACCATGACATGAGGCAAAGGTCCTCCAGAAGAAAAGGAATAACCTCGCTCTCCTAAAACACAGTCTAAACCTAGATAATTGTTTGCAACTCTCTGCCAAAACTGCCGTTTAACTATGATTATCTCCCACAGCACTTCTGCTGTATTCATTAATCATTTTCAGCTATCCCTCTTTATTCATTAATCCATTCCTTCTGACTGCTGTGTTGTTACTTTCCAGCTTTGAGACATCGGGCCCAGCAAATCATTAAGTAACCTTCTCCACATATGCTAGACTTTTAGCTAGACTTTGTTGAATAGTTTTAAAACTATTCAGACTAAGGAAGTGTTATATGGGAAAAAAAAAAAAAGTACTTTGCAATACTGGGTAGCGTCAAGTTGTGTAAATACAATTTTCTCTGACTTCCTTATAGACAAATGTCAATTTTGAACAAAGTCTCATGAGCAAAGAGTCAACATGAGAAGAGTCAACATGAGGAAGTTGTGACTGGGAACAGCACCTCAGCCCCACCGTGCTATTTATCCAGGAACCGCAGCATCATTATGGTACACCTGCAGTACAGTGGCATGACATCACAAGATGCCAGGCTGGGATGGAAGACTGACAGGCTTGTCTGTTTATTGGTTTCTGAGGATTGTCCAGCAATCTCTCTCCAAAGCAGGCAGAACTCCAAGAAATTTTGTCAATATCTTCAGCAAATCTCTTTCCTGGAGAACTTCAAGCTACATGCGTGAAATTGTGTTACTACTGACTTATCAGAATCGTTCCTGTGTAACTGGAGCCTGCAATTAATAGCATAAATGCTGCTACTCAGACACACAGTTGGCCATCTTCTGTGAATAAAACCAATTGCGTAGTACACAGTAGTTTGAAAAGAAAAACAAAAAGGGAAAAAAAAAAAAAAAAAAAAGAATGAGGCAAAGCCACATCTCCCTCCATATGCTAACACAATTTCCAGCACAGCTGAGAGCACAGACAGCAGAAAGCACAGGCCATGACTAACTGTGATCCGGTTCCCCAGCACTGGAAGCAGCTATCCCAGCCAGGACAAGCAAGTGCCACCAGCACGTGCATCTGGCACAAACACACCATAGCCAGAGTTACACTAAATCCTGTAATGGTACTGAAAGGCTCTGTTGTCTTCTTTGCTAAATGGCAACTGCTCACAGCTCTTCTTTTCCAAAACCTGAGTAAATAGTTGCTAATTGCTTTGTTCCTTACACATATGGTGACCTACTCACAAAAGCAAGGGCAATGCTCTGAACTCACCACGGGGGGTGCACTACATCCTTTTCCTCACCGACTCATCCAGTCTTGATCACCATTAGTCCTGCCTTGCATTCAGGTAGGGCTGAACACAGGCCTTGAATACGATGAAAATGCAATGCAGCATGTAATACACAAACAAATTTGCGAAGATGTTGGGACACAAAGACATTGTACGGCAGCAAAGAGCTTACTGGCACAGCCAGGAGCTAAAATCCAAAGTCTCTTTGCCTTCTGACTTCAAGTACATTTTCCAACTGATGCTCTTGCCTTGAAAGCACTGCCCCTGTTATCACACTTCTTTTTGAACTATGACTTCAAGTGCAAAGGTCGTCAAAAATCTGTGTTCTCATCTAAGTGAATTGTGCACAAAGCATAAAAATAGGCACAGAGTCGGGTAGAAAGTTAACACAAAAGATTCCACCCGCAGTCTACTTCAAGTACCTAACATGGCCCAGCACCTACTTGGTACTTTATGATCTCTCTTTTTAAGAATTTCACAAGTTTTTCAAACAGGTGCATCAGTAAGGATGAAATATAAGCAGGAAGAGGTTTCCTGTCAAACAGGTGCTGAGATCCATGGCAAATTCCAGGAGACACTCAAGTCACTCCAGAGACAAGTGCCATCATGCACAGTGCTAATGCCACAGCATCACTTCATGAACGAAATCAACTATTTATTTCACCTCAAGAAGGAACCATGCAGCATATTGAGATACCCTTCCCTTACCGTACCAAAAATGTAACCACTGTCCTAGCTAGTGGACACAATGACTTCTTTCGAGGATATACCCCGCAACACTGAGACCACCGGTATTATGTAGGGTGAAATATTCAGACAACTAGAAGAAACTGTGACCACTGTACAGACACTGGAGCACTTCATCATCTAAAAAACAATGCAGAAGTAATACTAGAATGATGGCAACTACCAGCCTGAAAATGAGCCTTAACTCTGTTACAGAGCTCGTAAGTTTCAAATTATTTCAGCAAAAAGTTCTACCTTGCACTTCTGCCTGAGCACTACTTTCCTGGAGGAGTTTGGCTCTTCACTACTAAAAAAAAAAACAAGATTTTTCCTATCTTGGATCAGATCTGCAGGGGCTGCATCTTCCAACATACAGACACACAAACTTTTAAAAAATATTGTTGTCTAAAGTCAGCCAGGACTTTTATTTATTGACATGATGAGTGCCATCTGTTTTGCTGGCTCATACTGTTTCTCTAGAACATTTCAGCTGTCACTTTCAGGTATTTTGCTTAAGACTTTTTTGTTGTTTTTAAGTTTTCACTTTTATGTAACACTTTCAGATGTCTTTCAGAACAAAGCCTGTACTCTCATAGGGCTAGTTTATTTCTACAAAGATACTTACAGCATTAACTGAGCCATGGCTCTAAGTCTAATGCAAACACTGGCATCTGTTTGTTTTTGTTTTTTAAAGAACACAGGAGAAAAGGCTACTGAAACATATTAACTGATCTCACCAGTGGTGTGCATCATACTTAGTAAATTCACTCAAAATATATATATATATTTTCTTTTAAATAACCCAAGTGCTTTTTCTAGGTTGCTTCCCATGTTTTAGTTCAACTGAAAATTTAAACTAGACAGCACCTTAATCTTCAGATTGTTACACAGTAGTGCAAAGATGTTATCTGCTCCATCATGTGATTGCATGGAAATGTACATGGTCCATGGGGTTTGGAGTAATTTCCATTACCTTTGTTGAACTTTGAGTCTATTAGAGAACAACTACAAAAGTTTTCCTGAATTTTTGGATATGTTATTTGTTACCAACCAGACTAAACAAAACTTACTCTGCAAAAGGATGCTACTGTATCTGCTTGCACTGCCCTACCTGCTGCTACCAACTTTAAATTCCTCTTCATACTAAAAAGCAAGTATGAAGCATACAGACAGTTTAAAGCATGACCACAGGCATCACTGAAAGCTGAGAAACTGCAGACTACATGCAAACAAAGAAAGGTGCAGGCAGGAAAGTCCGTGAAAGTTTAAGCTTTAATTGGATGTGTACTGTCAATTTGCAGAGCAAAGAGGTGGGAGCACCCTTCTCCTCCTCACACAGAGGTTTCATCAGTGCAGCTGCAAAACTGTTCAGGTTCATGACAGGGTAGACATAAATTGAAGACAACAAACTCAGGATAAAACAATGCAAGCTGTAAGGCTTGAGTTAAACAGGAAGAGTGAGAGAGCTAAAAATGTGCAGCTTGTCTAAACAACAGCAAATAATGCAGAGTCTTTCAGATATTTCTGGAAAGCTTAAAAAAAAGGGGAGAGACTAGCTAGAGTACTTCCGTAAGTGACAGGCTTAAATTATGAAGCAGAGGACGAAATTTAAAAAGGAAACATTACTGGCTTGTAGACCTTAAAAAAAAAAAAAAAAAAAAAAACAACATAAATAAAATCCTGACCTTGAGATATTATTGCTTGTGGCACATCTCCTGTGGAGAAAGGAACTGCTGGCCTGGATCACCAGCAGAGAGCGTGCTGGAGGAGACAAGCCCTCTCTGGTTTGAGAGGGACAGGTTCATCTCACAGGCCTCTTGTCTTTCTGTGCTTAACTCGTACTGTGGTGCTATCTTGCAAATATAGCTGCATATTTGAGAGCAATTAAGTACGTCACTGTATAGGAGAACTACATGATTCCTTTCACTTAATCCCAGAGAGAGTATTCTACAGTACTAAAACTGTTAGTCGACAAACCATATAAACCGATACACTTTCTTTCAAACAATGTATTTTACAGATGTCTTATGCATCAATCCGTATAATATTAGCTAAAGCCATCTTTTGAAACGGTGGCCTTTTTTTGTACTGCTCCATTGCTGAGAAAGAATTAATTAAAAAATAAAATAAAAATATATAACCTAAAATGGAAGGCTGAAGAACAGGTCAGTTAATACTGTTCTTTCAAACAACAGATAACCCAAGTCCAAGCCCTATATGGATTCTTTATCAATCAGAAATACCTTCAGAGTAGATCAGGTCTTTTCACTTAAGTGTACTTTACTTTGCTTGTCAAGTATATCTGGGGAAACAAGACTCTTTCTTTCTTCCATAATTATCAATAACATTTACTGAGAGACGCTACTTCATAAAAACCTATATTATTAACATATTGATGCAAACACATTCTGAAGATTAAGAAGAACAGAGCACACAGCCAGCTAAGATAACTTGATTACCTTTGTCTTTTCACCAATAACATTTCTCTCCAGCTCAGCTATTTTTCTGTTTAGATGATCCAGTATTTCCTTCTCTTTCAGCAGCTCTGTTGTTTCAGATTTCTGTTCCCCATCCAAAAGGGCACATTCCATATCCAACTACGAATACAAAACATTTTTCAGAAGCTGTCCAAACTAAGAAGAAATCTTGATACACATTATTTTCTGGGGGAAGGGGAGTGAGTTGTTGATAATTTACAACAGAGAAATATTTTTAAAAGGAAAAAAAAAATCAGTTTTACTCCCACAAAGTTAAAAAGAGATGACAAAACTGAGAAAAAGTAAAACTGCAACATAAAATATTGCAAAATAAAGTCCAAACTAACTTTAGCTTGAAGATTCTGTTTTGAAGTTGTTGTTTTTTGTTTTGTTTTCTATCTCTTCTCCTCTGTGCTTCCTCCTGTTATGATACTATACCAAGTATCTGTGCCCAGGCTCTGTAGGAAACCCTTTTCCAACAGCTGTTTCTTTCCTGTTGCTGATAATTGGAATAAGCACAACCCAAATGCCTGACCAGCTTAGTCTGTAACTGTGAGATTCCAGAAGTCAAGAGACTGCCACATAACCTTGCCACCATAAAGACAAGGAGGTTTAATAGGAAGTTATCTCACTTCCTTTCTCTTTAAAGGGTCACATGAGATACCACTATAAAACACCCAAGTGACACAAGGTATTTAGATCAATTGAGTGACCATTCAGCAAGCAAGATTGTTCTAATTCCACTTAGGAGTATAATGGTTACAGCTGGAAAAGGCTAATCTGAGCATGACAATCATCCCCCTGCTAGAGAAAAATAACCTTCACAGTAGGAGACTACCACATCTGTGATTGTGCCTTACTCTGGTGAAGACTCACAGAATACAAAGGCTATGTAGGTGTCTGCGTACTTACCAATTCTATCTATGGCATGTAGGCATACCTAAGAAGCAAGACATTTAAAACCAAAACATATCTCGTACCTCTCTCGAGGATTCATCCATCTGGTCATTTAAATCTTTGATCTTCTGTTCAAGTTCTTCCAAGTTATTTAGTATTACTATGCGCTCCTCCTCCAGTCGAGTGAGCTCCTGCCCTCTTTGCTCATCACTTGTGCATTCCGGTATCTGCAGTTGGACATTACAAGAGGTTTATCAGAAAGAAGTTGAACACTGTGTTTCCTTCCCTCTTTCATATTGTAGTCATTTTAGACAAGTACCGTGTTGCTGGTTTTGAACCTGTTAGGTATTTCCTCTCTACTATATTCCTACCTCTATATTTAGAAGGTGTAGAAGAGAAACAAACATGACGCTTTACATCCAAGCTCTGGAATTAAATACTATACTGAGCAGAAAATACTATTCATACTATATGAATTATTAATATCTAACCTTTGAGAACTCTTTACATGCCGTGCTATTTAGCTTGTAAAAATCTGATTTGTCTCTTCAAAGAGATAGATGATGATACTTTTTATGTAGATGGCAGCTGTTCATATAATAAAAGCAAGGATGTAAAATAGGACATTTCTGTAGCCAGCCATTAAGAGAGACAGCTTCTGTGAAACAGGGATGTAACTCAGTCCTGTGCCCCTGCTTAGCCATCAGCAGTCAGTACCCTTTAACATGGCTCATAAACTTAGTAGATAACTGTGCCAAGAAATAAAAAACATTGTTAAGAAAAACACCAATGATCTCATGAGAACAGCAAAGGCTAGATCAAAGAGTACTGAGTTTCCAAAGTATTCTTCATGTTCACCTGACCCCAGGGGCTCGCGATCAAATTACTTCTGTAAGGCTGCTCACTCATTGTCTCCAGCCTGAATTAGAAGCAGGCTGCGCACGCAGGGCTTTGCATTAACCACTGGACCACACAGCTTTGCTCTAAAGAGGCTCAGGTCAGCTACTGAATGGCTATTCTGAAAGCAGGCACGGCCAAATTATCGTGGACAAATCTGATCTCAGTATTTTAAAACAATGAGCTGTGTACCATTAACACAGTTGCTCATTTACTGCTTTGCTCAGGACTTAGCAGGGCTCCCTTTACAATGAACGAATGGCATTCCTTGATTAGCAGCTGTAATCCTAGCAGGAAAGCCTCTTTTTGTCCGGTATCCTGCTCGGATAATGCTGACATAACATCTTCAATTTCAACCTCCTAATAAGGATTTAAAATAGCCTCTGACTTGTAGGAAGAAAGAAACAAATGGGAAAGAAATGCAAGACCACAGGAACTTGTAAATGAAATGTTTCACTACCTTTTGAACATGGAAAGACCTGGTAAGACCAAGTAAAACCTTAACGCTATGTTTCTGTTTAACATAATTTCAAATTTGGATGACAGATTTCCAAAGAGATACCCCTGATTAAGATGAAATGTTTTTCTTTTACACTTCTATTGCCTATAGCAATGTATAGAAGTTAAGCAAAAGTGAAATACAATTCATTTTAGACACGTAGAAGGGGAGAGACAAAAAATACTTGTCATACTTAACATATCATGACAATGTTAAACAATAACCTGCTTTTATGGCTCCCGTTGGTCTTACTAAGCTCTTTGCTCTAATTACTGGAAATACTTATCAAGCATATTGGCACACTGTCTTTCCCCAGAAATGGCTGCACTGCTCCATCTGGCACAAGAGAGCCCGGTCACTGACCCAAAATGGATGAGAAGCTGTTTCCCCACCCTGGACGATGCTGCTGCTCTCCCAGCTGAAGGAGATTGCTAGGAACACCATTAGCTCATTTTTTAAAGGACAACTCCCTTCGCAAACAAAACAGCAGGATGAAGGAGAGGGGGAAGAAGCTGCATCACAGCAAGCCTAGGAGCTGCGTTCGTTCCATCATGTGCCAGGAGGCAAGCTGCCACTGCACGCCTCATGAGGCAGCAGCTGATTTGACAAGCAGCTTGGGTCCAGCCCAGGGAGAGTCAACAGGAGAGCAAACTCAGCTCAGGCGAATCCTCTTCACCTCCTCTGAAACTGTTCTGGTCTTCCAATGAGAAAATACCCTCCTCTTACAGGAAACGGGAGCCTCATCTAGGAGAGTATGGTAGCACTTACCTTATTTCCTCTGTCTCAGCACAGCTCTAAGCAGGACTCCTGAAACTCTGCTTATTTAAGTAGCTTTAAGTTGTTCAGACAAGTCATTCTCCCTTAGAAAATGCTAAAATCCCCCCAAATCCTACATCCCTCAGAAAAATACTCCCAGTACTAACAGTTTTCACAGGAAATGAAATCAGTCACTGGGTGCTAAGCTACATGAGCTTTGAGATGAATTCTTCTACCTGAGCCATCCCAACTGTGATCCCTGCTGTGAAAACCAGCTTCCAGAGGAGGAGGATTTCAAGCATCTACCTGAGACTGTACTGTTTCTTCCTACCCAGCATTACCTTTGGCGTGATACTTAGGTACGAAGATTCAGTGGAATCCTTCAGGAAGCCAGGAGCAGCTAAAGGAGGAGGCTTCATGTTTTCATTGAAGTGCTCGTCAGCTCTCAGCCCTCGGGAGGAAAGGAAAGCAGTGGTGCTGCGACTGTGGTTACTTGGTTCCGAGAAATCTGAATCACTTGCAGATGATTTCAAGTGGTTTCTAAACCTCGTTTCCAGATTCATCTGCGAGTCTTCGAACACTGAGTCCTCATCTGATAGCTGAAGCTTTTCAAGTTCTTTGTTAATTTTTTGAACATCAGCAACCGTCGTAGTTGCAGCAGGGTCACTGTCAGATTTGGAGTATTCTGCACACAAATTGAGGATCGTCTCCAGCCGCTGTCGTTCCTAGTTTAAGGAAAGATAACAGCACTAAGCTTCACGTATGAGCTAAAGTAAAGATGAAGTTAAAAAAATATGCTGCTTATTTTTAGAGTGACGGATTAAAGTCATCCAATTCCACGTATACCTTTAATATTCAGAGATAGTAAACAGATCTACGCATATAAATTGCAGTGCAGGACAAAGAATCAACATGGAAGAAAGCCCTAAAAAATTAAAGTGCATTTCACAGAAATAAGTATCTACTTAAATTAGGACACCTGCTTCTCTTTCCAATGTAGAAAAATAATATTAATATTGTACATTCTGGTTGCTATAACCATACCTAATTTACATGTATGTGTCCAGTAAGCTTCACATATTACTCTGCTTTGCACTTATGCTGCAAAACATTGCAGATTTTCCACAAACTCATTAATTCCTGACTTTTTTTGATTTTCTGTTATGTTAACATTGATTCCCCTTTTTGTGAGAGAATTAGTCCACGTTTTGAAAAACGCTTTAGGAGCATGAACAGAAACACGAGGCACCACATCTAAAATACAACCGACATCCAATGCACAGAAATGGGGGGAATCTTTATTTACCAGTTCCCTCAAACTCCATACAGATTCACATTAACATTTCAAACTTGACAGTCTGCATAGCTGTGCCAGTTTGACCTGACACGCTTCAAGTTGCTATAAACATAGATTCCTGGAAGACTTCTAGATCTCTAGGATACTTTAAAAAAGTATCAGAAAGCTGCATTTGCTTCATTTTTTGTTGTACACATAAACTCCTGTAACTTCTATTTCAGATGAAAGGGCTTGACCTTTTCATTTTTAAGAGGTGCTGCTTTTATGCTATTTCACGTTCCTTGTGCTAGAGAAGAAAAGTAACGTAAACAAAAAATTGCTTACCATAAGTCTATTGAAAATTCTGCCGGGGAAAAAACACCACCGTGAAAGTTTCATGCTTGGCATTAATCCCTGCACTAATGACCCCATTCCTTATTTCTAGGAAACCCTTCTTTTAACCAGATTCAGAAAGAAAGGCACAACACCGAAATCCTCAGCCTCCCTCCCCAAGAAGCACTGCAGATGTACGCAGTGTCCGCGCTCTACCTGGCACTACATTTGCAAGCGGGCTTTGCAAAGCAGCCACTTCTGGTGGTCCTAACGCTCCCCGTGCACAGCAAGTGATACGAGACGGATCAAGCAGAGCAGCGAGGGCACTGCGTTGCTTTTGCTCTCCATGCGGCAAGCCACAGGAATTTCATGAGAAAGTAACACCACTTCACAGGCACACGGCTTCTCGGAGAGTCACAAGAAGATTAGGTGGCTGTACGCACCACACGCTCCCTGGAATCACCCGCAGTTAGCTGCTGAGATACGTCTCCATCCTTCAGAAAGAGCCCGAGCCCCCACGTCTCCAAGCCCTACCCGACCCAGAGCTTCTGCCTTCGGGTGGGTTTCGTGCCCCCTCCCTGGCAGTGGCAGAGCCGAGCTGCCCAAGGCGCAGAGCCCTGCAAGCTCAAACTTTCCACCAAGTGGGTCCAGCAGATTCCGCAGCCGGCCCTCAACCCCAAACGACCGGCATAATTATAACCCCGCCGAGCCCTGCTCCCTCTCTGCGACTCCTGCCAGACCCTCAGCCTGCTCCCTCAGCCCGCCGAAGCCGTGGCCCTCCCTCGTGGTAAGCCTTTTGGCCACGAGATCCAATTCCTAAAGCGCTGTGCAAGCTCTGGCCAGGAGTGCCGGCAGCGATGGTGCGACAGCACCAGGCCTGGCCGCTCGCTACGATCCTGATGGTTATAGATGGGAAATTAGGATAGGATATGAAGTGCCATCCCTCCCTGCCACAGCAGGATATATCACATTACCCCAGGCCAGCCCCCCATCCCTCCAACAATGACGGCAAACAGGTTTAGGTTTTCAGGCACAGCTGCTGCTCATCCCAGCCTGAGCACCAGGTAAGGAGCTCTCCCTGCAAACCTCTCCTTTTGTGAGGAGCCCTGCAAAGGGATCTTTCCTTCCCCAAGTCCCACATGGTCAGCAAAACTCTAAAATCACAGGAAAACCTCTGCCAGGCTTCAAAGAAGTCCTGCTGAACTTGCAGACACATGACCGAAATGCCGCTACCTCTCACTTCTATTTTGACATGTAGCGAGAGGCTTACGGACAGGAAGCTGGGTATCTATTTTATACACCCTATTCTCATCGGTTCGTCTTGGCCAGCTTGCTCCAGCTCCAGCACCAGCACACCTGCATTTAACTGTTCCAACGTAAATGTCCGAGTCAAGCAGCTAGCTAGGAATGCACCCCTGCAAGAAAAATGCAGGAGCACACGAAAAGTTTGGGTGATAATTTTTGTGATTTTAATTGTGATGCCAAACACGGTAGAGAAAAAAGGCATTACAAGTGAAACAGCTTGGTTTAAAATGGGTTCTGCTGGGAGGAAGGGCTGTTGAATCAAACCTTTTGAGTCCGCTTTTGGTACGTTTCCCCGTAAAATGCCCTTTCTAACAGACTAAAACATCTTTGTGTACTTTCACTGGATATTTAATCTGCTGTGAAAAAGAGCACACAGGTCTCGCGCTCTCGCTACCTTAGCAGTTTCGCCACAAGTCGCTTTGACAAAGCTACGTACCACGTTTGAATGCCTGGAAGTTTAGGTGCTGAAGGAGAATGGGACAAGGGGATAACAACCCTCCTCTGCTACTGCTTAACAATAACATTAAGACACATCCCTGGCACCCCGCGAAGAAAAATATTCTGCAGCAGCGGAGACAAATAACTCCCACTCATTCAAAGACAACTACGTCAGCGGCTCCTGGATTTATTCACCCGCTGCATGTCACATGTTGTATGGATTTTACAAATGCGTGGAGGTCGTGTCGTATCTAGGTATCAAGGCAAGATAGGGTTAGCCAGCTGTGGCAAGCAGGAAGCTTTTCAGCTAAGTGCCATCAGCAACTGTATAACCCAAGATTTCATTAAAAATACATGTGCAGCCTGTCCTTTGTGACTGGAGCTAACGAGGTTTGTGGCTACTCAGCGGCTCCCTTTGTCTGAAGAGGAGGCTGCTGCCCTTCCCAGCTCCCATTGCTCTTTAAAAGCCTCAGAGGCAGGCAAACACCTGGCTCCAACACAAAACGTCTGAGCAGCAGCAAGTCAAAAAGGACAGGGGAAATGAGGCAGCAAGAGCAGAACAGCAAACTCCCCAGACCTTCTTACTTACTACCATGCTTGGCACCCTGTGGGCAAGGGGCAAGAGGAAAGCTGCTCTTTCCTGCCTGGGTTTTTAAAGGAAGTGGTGATTGCACACCTGTCTCAGATTTGGAGACAGAGCTTGTTTCCAAGCCAGACTGCCAACTGGGGCTGAGAGCAGCTCTCTCGCCATTGTACCCCTTCCCTCTGACCTGTGCCACTTCCTCACTTTCAGCCTCATTCATTCTACCGTTTAGTCTTCTGGCTATGAGACTACCAGCAGCAGCACCGAATTCGGAGAAAGCACTTGTGCTTCACATTTGTTTCTCCCGGCGGATGCCCAGGAAGCCTTTCCCAGCAGGGACCTGTAAGGAGAGCTGCAGAAGGAGAGACACAGCCCTGAGGAGCAGCATGCCTGATCCTTGCCTCCCTGTTACAGGCACGAGAGAAATGGAGACAAAAGTCAAACAGCTCAGGGGCACAGACCAGAGCCAGCCTCTGGGCAGGAACCTTACGGAGGAGCTTTTGCAGAGCCCAGTTCCCCACTTACACCGAGGACAGGAGCTGTAGAGCACTGCTCAACTTCTGTAATTAAAAGCAGGTCTACTGAAATTCATTTCTTCCCTTCTTCCTAAATATAGCTCCTTTTAATAAAACACAGAGCTGCACAAATTAAGTACGCTAAATCCACACTCTGGATTATTAAAGATTCCACATAAAAGTTCTGGAATAATTAAAGTAAAAATATACCGAGTTATCGGTGTTAATTATATCCTGCAGGGGATTTGGGTTTTTTTGATTGTTTTATCCTATTATATGGCACTTGTTCATTTATTAAGCTAAACTGTTGTTAAGTAGCTGTTCTATAACACTGCAGAGACTGTCCAACACTAGCTGTAGGAAAAATTATCCTGACCCAGCCTTTATCTGCTTGGCTGGGGTTCGTCTAAGAGGCAAGTCACTTACACTTTTAAATACAGCTTGGGTACTTTATGCTTAAAGGATCTATAAAAAAGACAGTGCCAAAATAAATTTATTAAATATGTATATGACATTTTTCCAAGCTATATGGAGATATATATAAGTGCTCTACTAAGCACAGTTTTAAAGCAGCACCACCTTGAAAGTTCCCAAAGATTTCCATTTAATTTTCCCCTCACACGAGCACATCGTACTAAATTGTAATGAATGACTGCAAAGTGCTTTCCTGACTCGGGGTAATTCTGTATTACTTCCTACTTATTGAATAAACCTAATGAAATTCAATGCTCTTCCGACTGCGCAGACCGTGGAATAAGCTCTCCTAATTCTATTATTGCTTGTTAGGTCATTGGTCACATAAGCCGAAATCCCTCCCAGCACGATTCCTGCATCCCATAAAACTCCATTTACGAGCATATGCTTTAGATCCGTACCGGCAGCTGGGCCAAGAAAGGTATCGTGCACACGCTGAGCGGGTCGTTTCTGGGCATCTACCTCCATCTAGGGGAACGGCAGCGTACTGCCTGAAAGCCAGCAGCAGAAAACCGAGGCTGGTGCTATTCATACGGGAGGGTGTCAAAGAAAACAGATGGCATTAATATCTCTCTGGCTCTGCTGGCCGTGCCAGTCCACCGCCGACCTCCTCACGGGCTGGGGAGAACAACCGCCTTTCAGTTCCAGCAGCTACAACAATTTGCCTTTTATCTCAGACAGGGGAAAAAAAAAAAAAAAAAAAAAAAAAAAAAGATTTCCTCTTTGAACAAGAAATAAAAAACATGAATTCAATAGCTGACTGAATCTCATTGCCTATTCTTAGATCCCAGTGTTAACTCTTTTCCTTGTTTACGAGGCTCGCGGGCTATCCTCAGCAATAGCTCACTGTTGCATCTACTTGTGTAAAACTTGGATCAACATCCGCCCGGAGAGATGTGGCACCCGGCCAGCCCGGACACAGAGCCAGCAGGAGCAAAGGCAGCCCCGGTGTTCAGCTGGTTTTGGTGAAAGGCACATGGAAAGGAAACTTGAGGGGGCAACAGCAAATGCTATGTGAGTATGAAGGTGTCTTCCCTCTTTGGTGCACAGGGTCACATTACAACTCAGATGTTTTAATCACTCCAAAAAACTGCACAGAGCATTTTCACTATTTGCACTATTTTTTACAATTCTGTGTATATTTCTCTGGGTGATGACAGTAGATCACTTCGTTTCGTATGCAGACAGTAGCAGCAATTCAAAATGCAAACCTCCTGAGGGGCCTCTGTCACTTAAAAAGCAAGCTAAGCACAAGTAAAACTCACAGAATAATTTATATGGGAAAAAAAAGGGCAACAACAAAAGGAGTAAAAATAAAGAGAAGAGACCGAGGGCAGACACCAGGGCAAACTCTAATGTGCACATGGGCTTTGCCAAAAAATTCAGAGGTGAGCAGCAGCTGGCAAGCACGAGGCCCAAGCCAGCCCTGTGCCAGCAGGGTGGCCGCAGGGGCAGTGCTGGTGCCAGCTGCGCTGCTCTCCGCTCGGCATCTGGCTTGCGGAGCGGCCTCATCCTTCTGAGGAGCCTCCGAGCAGTCCTACATTTTCCTTCTGCCTGCCTTGCTTCAAAGGCACAGCACATTAGAGTCTAATATTTATGTTAAAAGGACTGGGCTTCCCCCACCATTCACCCACCAGACACTCAGTCTGGACTTTTACCCGTCTCTGAGAACGCAAAGTATTCGGGTTTTGCTATCCAAAGGCACTTATTTGGTGGTTGTGGGTTTTCATTTACCCCACACACACCCCGCTCCCCAAAACAGGCCTGAGCAGACCTCGATCTCCAACCTTCATCCATGCCACCTGCCATAAAAATCAGACAAAGTTGTGCTTTGGAAACTCAGGCTGGATACATGAGGACCCTCTCACGCCTCCAACCACTCAAAAGGACAAAAATAAAACAAAATGGGACAGGCCCTAACGTACAACAGGCTGATGTGAAGTTTGTGGAGAAAGATTTTGAGACTTAGCTTTTTTTTCTTTTCTTTTCAACCAAATATATTCCTTCCTCTCAGAAATCTGAAAACCTATTTGTGGGGTTACTCAGACCCTCAAACGACTGGAAGGAGGCTCCCTCCTGATATGCAGCCCTTTAACCAGATACTCAAAAAGGAGGAAAAAACAGTACTGAGAAATACTGAGCAGGATCCTGAACAGAAGATGAACTTTCTACATGTCCAAATTGTACAATACACAAAAAACATTACCCTTTTTTTCAAAAGTTCTGACATGCTTGGAAAAACACAAGGCAAATTCACTTTTTAAAGAACCAAGACGTGAAGGAAGTATTGTCCCAAGAATAAAGAAATAGCGGGGGAAAAAAAAACTTAGCCATTACATCCACGTATAAAATGAGAACAATTTTTAGCATTACTGAATACAGAAACAGCCCCGTATCTCCAGTGCCTCACCGCAAAAAATGCTGTTCTCTTTGAAATATAAATACACTCCCTGTGTTGGCTTTCATGACTGATCACCGCTCAAGTTTTACATCGCTGCTGTCTGGAAAGCCCTCTGATAACACGTCAATGCCACTTGGCACACACTAAACATGACGACTGGGAACAGCGAGGAGATTTCAACATGGAGCAGCAAAGCAGCAGGGAGAGAGGAGGAAACAACCCCTGAGCACTTCTGCTGATGATTTCTTCTTGAGCGTGCAAAAGCATAACCCTCAGGGGGTCTGCAACCCCTGCTCCCTCACCAGGTCTCCTCACCTTCTGTCCTGGAGGCACAGCGTGTTTTTGTGGCTCGCCGAGCTCTGCCATGGGCTCTTGGGCTGTAGGCGAGCTAAACAGGGTCAAGAGCCCAAGCCTATCAAGACCAGAGTCAAAGCACACATCCAAAGTTAAGGTCTCAAGGTGAAGACTCGTTAATACACGTATGCGGACAATAAAATCCGTACAGTATGAATGCATGTTAGAAGGGCCAAGGCAGTCACTGCCAAAACTTTCAAGAATTACCAAGTATCACCTCAGGGAGTTTCAATATGAAACTGTTTCATCCCTCTTTGACTATACTGAAGATTATTTTTTTATTTTACCTAACAGTTGTTTCAATAACACGTAGAAGTTGTGCCTTGCTATCAAGTGTAATTCAGGGCTGAAGCAGTATGCAGTTTTATGTTGACTAGACTTTTGCAGCTACTGCACAAAGACAGAAGCTCTGTCCCCTTCTGCTACTCTCCATCCAGGGGAAGAGAGAAGCAAAAATGCCTGTATTTTAATGCAAATACTCAGGAGGTAAAACCACAACCAAGCGGAGAGAACTGATGCTGTCCATCGAACCGACCCCAATGCCTACCTGACTCCACAGCACAGCAGACAGGACTCTGAGCAGCTTGCAGTGGAGACAAATCCATTTTACCCACTCACCATCAAACACTGCCATCAGCTGAAACATAACTGTTGGAACCCTGCAGTGCAAATTGTAGGGTTTCTGCACACAGGCCTTTTAGCCAAGCCCACAGGATGAACGAACACAATTTATGTGGGTTACAACGTATTTTTTAGGATGGTTGAACAGCACTGTCCATCTGAGCTGTTACAGCAGCATGCCACTTAATCATTAGCTTCATGGACTGCAGTAATAAACAATGCATCTGACGTCAGTGAAATTTGAATTTCAAAAGGCAACAGCTTATGTTTTGCTATACCCTCCCGATGGCTAGATCTGGAAAAGACATTTTGCCAACACCAGCTGCCATGAGAAGCTCAAAGGAAAAGAAAAAATTACCAGGCGTTCCATCTCCTGCTCCCGGAGCCGCTCCTCCCTCTGCCTCCTGTGGTAGTCCATGAGGTCCTCTCTCCCCGAAATGGAGCTAATGCTGTTCTTCCGCTCTCTCACAGAAGTCTGCAGCGAGTTGGGCGTCTGTCTGTAACTTTCCAAATCAGTGTCATCAAATTCCATGGAACTGGTGGAGAGGTTTCTTCTGACAGAGAACGATCTGTCAAAATCCACAGGGGAGAATGAACTACTGGGACTTGTTCCTGAGAGTCCAAGTCTATCAAAATCATCTGGAATATACGAGGAAGAAGATGCTAAAAGCATTTTTTTAGCAATTCGAGGGCTTGCAGGAACATTAAGAGTAGAACTAACGTAGGGATTATTCCCAGAGACAGAACTTGCATGTGGTAAAACCCCTGAGCTGCACGAAGAAAAATTCAGGTAATTGTCAGCATCTAAAGCATTCTGAGGTAGATCCTTTTCTCCAAGTTTTTTCCTTTTAGTATTACCCAGAGAGTTTCTTGGGGGCAAACTTAATGGCATCAGTTGGCTTTCCGTTGATTTATGAAGCCTGGGTAGGGAACGGCTGTACATTCCCATATGACTTAGAGATCCACCAGAGTATTTCCTAGGTCGAGAACCCAGAGCCTCCATCATCACATCCTTGTGTTTAACTGGCTTTGCATGAAGGGCTAGGCTGTCTTCAATATTCATCCTCCTGCCTTGCTTTGGGCTTGAAGGCATGCTGGCTGCCCCTGAATTGCTAACAGGGGAAAGCATCAGCTCGCTCCCTGAGCTGCCATTCCACATTGTGAGAAGAGAGCCTGAGATCTTCTTCGTGTCCAGCATTCCTGGGAAGTAGACATTGTCATATGATTTGTTTTTCTGGCTATACTTGGAGTAGTAAAACTTATCCATGTGCCCAAGAGATTTTTCATTTTCTCTGTTGGCATGAATATCAAAGTCTGTCCTTCCTAAACTGTACCCACTGAGGGATGGAGACGTGCCCGACACAGAGCTCAAATGCTTTACAGAGAAGTTTTTATCTGGAAGATATGGACTTTCGCAAGGGAACACCCTGCCTCCTTGAATTTTGGTAACAGAGTGTGTGTTTTTAACACTGGTGGAAGGATTGGGTTTAACTGCCACAGGTTGTGAAAGGGTTAAATAAGAACCAGCATAGTCCCCGTTTGTTTTAAATTTGAGACTTGATGAATATTTCTTCGTGTTGAGGTTTTCCATAATATCCTGGAGACCATTTTCAAGGGAATTTGCCACAGAACCCTTTCCCAAACTAGTATTTTGTAATTCCATCTGGTTTTGTGTGTGGCTATACTCTGCCATAATCTTACTGGAATCTGTAGGGAAGAGAAAACAAGAAGAAAAAGTTCTTAGCAAACAAGTAAGTAGCTTCTTGCATACACATGCCTGGGTACTGTCTTCAAAAGAACATATTCAAATCATTATCACGCTTGTTATAAATGTGTCTCAGATCATTAGACGAAGTGGTGTATAAGCAATCTTCCAATGTCTGGTTTTGCTAAAATTGTAGAGTGACAGGAAAAAAAAAAAAGGGTTGACAGACATCACCAAATTCACATTACAAACCAGCAACACAGTTAGGAAGAGACTTGACTCTTTGTTGTCCTATCCATTGCTGGACTATGTGGCTCACAGTCTTCATAAGCCTGAGCCTCCTAAGATGTCCATGTGGTAAGAAAGCATTACTGCCTTGTGTTTTATTTATTTATTTATTACAGCCAATGAATTAAGGTAGAGAGAGAAGATACAAAGCCAACAGCAGAGAAAAGAATTGAATGCAACTCTTTCAGGGCTCAGGATACAGGTACTGTTCTGGGTCACCTTTTCTTTTAACCCATGCAACTAATTCATTCGAGCCCCAAAATACTAGTAAGTTCAGTAAGAGTTTGTTACCCTTCTGCTTACTCCATGGATAGTCATGCAGAGCTTCATGGAAAAGTACAGAAATGAGGCCCATTTCTCAAGGTGTTTCAGCTCAGTGCTTAACGTTCTTAAAATAGAAAGTCATGTAACTACATCTGCAAAGAGCATTTTAGTTAAAAGATAGCCCCAAGGAACTATAATGCTAGGCTCTACGACTTCATTCAGAACAACAGCAATCACATGGCCATTAAAAACACTTAACAGGGGTTTCAGTTTCCAGGTCCCTAACATAAGTTCAGAATGGTAATTTATATTCTGAGGATGTACAGAGACCAAAAAGCCCTTTGTTGTGCTGAACGTTATTGTTCACTGACATGCCAAGCTCCAGCCTACAGCGCTGAGTCCCACTTTGCAGAAAGCGGAGGAAAGAATTCAGCTCCTGACAGCATCAGTCACTGCAGGAGACAAACACACCCCGAGCAGGCTTTCCCTTGATGTAGAAATGGCACCATAAATATTTCCAGCAGCTCTCTGGATGTGCTAGACTGTGCTTTGAACTAATAAGGCAACCACTCTTCAGTGTTGGTTCCTGCAGCGCTGTCTCTAGGAACACAGGTCAAACCTGGGATTTACTCTTGGCTCAGTCACTTTCCACTTGTGATTTCAAGCCACCTCGTGAGAAACCTAATCCCAGTTTGCCACGCTGCACAAAAACCTAGCAGCCTAGCATGCAAAGTGCTTTTAAAATCCTCTGAGGTGATACTTTAATCCTCTTCTGAGTACCACTTCAAACAACTATATGAACCCAGACACACAATCTGGATTCCCGCCCCGCACCGCAGCTGCAGAGCAGAACTGAGATGATCCAGTTTCACTGGGGTTCAAACATCTGGTGGAAGGTGGCAATGCATACTTTGAGTGGGTTCCTGTTTCTCGGACCTTTGCTGCTGATGAGGCAAAAAAAAAATGGATTACTGTCCAGGGCATCATTCAATATCCATCTGTTCCAAAGGCTTCTGGAAACGAGCTCTCATTCCACACAAACTATGGTGAGTCTAAAGGCCTAACAAAATGTTCTCCTCAATTGGTAGGGAACAAACCCTAAGTTTAAGAACAAAGGTAACCATTATTAATAGCATAAGTGAATATGCAAAAGGTAGAATGAGTTGGCATTATGGACCAAAAAAAAAAAAGTCTTCTTGAGCATATGTGGCTACGAATGTGTCAACTACAAGCTCTGCTAGTGGCAGAAAACATCTTGCAGCTTCAGACCCAAGCCTCAGATTTACCACTAAGCAGAATTTAGTACCTTTTTATGCGGCCCATCATTTAATTTGCTATAATTTTAACACATGCATTAGTGATGGTCCAACCAAGTTGCCTTTGAACCAATAAGTTCACAGGACTCTCTGTCAGACCATCACTGCTATGAGTCACTTTCTCATAATGTGACATTTTACTTGACATTTTTAACTACTTTCACATGTTTTGATGAACAGCAATGATGAAGTTCAAATGAACAAAAGGAGGAATGTGACCCATGTTCAACAAAACTCTGTCAAGACAAAGTCATCAGAAGATCAAGCTCTCACCATGTTAGTGGTGTTACAGGGAAGAATAGGATGTAAGAGCTATTTGAAAGCACAGATATAGCGCATGATGTATATGCCTTGACTCTTATATCAAAAATGTACTGTCCAAAACATTAGTTCAACACAGCTGAAGTTCAACTGGTTTTGCATAAATTCCACTGACTCCTATATAAATAGCTTAGCAGACACATTAATGGGACATTAATAATTGTTTATTACTCCCTTGCAACACCAGTAGGGCACATTTAATCCTGCGAAGACTAACTGCTTTTGCCAAAAAACAAGTTAGCTCATGGAAACTTTCAGGCCTGTTCACCACAGCAATGAAGGGTTCATTGTACTTTAAATCCAAACAAGTACAGTAAAAAAAAGGTCACAATACCTTCATGTAGCCACTTGGATTCAACTTTTCTTGACGATACCTCACGCCAATTCCTCTGAGCTCTCAGTTCCAACACCGCAGTGCCCACAATCATAAGGTCAAACCCCAACTGGACTAGAGCACATGTTTAACTGAACCTTAACTTCTTCCCACAAGCCAGATCTTGTTTGGTTTGTTTATTTTTAGGGCAATGCTTGGGATGAGGCTTTATGAATAAGCCCTGATTCGTTACATATTCTGGCTAATGCTGCCTTCACTTGCAGTCACAGCAACTGGGGCAGAGAGCTCCAGCATGTGGCACATACAGGATCCATCCTGCCCCAAGGTCAGCCTGAGCTTTCACTTGGTAACCTTCAGTGCACAATGCGAGGCTCCTCTGCTTAGCAAAGTATTTACTGCCCGCAGCTACGCAGGAGGAAATTCTTTTTTTTTTTTTTTTCTTTTCTATTTTTCCTCATTCCTTTCAGTTCCTGTGCTTCCCAAGTTCTTTAGCTGGGGGTCACTGATATCTAGTCCAGCCAGACATTAAACTGATGGTGAAGGGTTGGCTGTCTGCAGTGTGTCTGTCCAGCTGTGGCCCTGTTTTGGCTGGTGAAATGAGTTAGATACAGAAGAAGAACAGAGCACTGATTTATCTACAGAATTAAAGAACCAAAATCAGTAATAAATCCTGAAAGATCTCATTAAATTTACAAACAAACTCAAATTGTACTAATTGATTACCTGATCCAACATTCTGAAACGAGGAGATGTTACTTCTGTTCGGCATCATATTTGTCTTCTACACGATGGTTAAATCAAAACTAATTTAAGTGAACCAGATAAATTTTGACCTGCAAATAAAGTAACAAAAGAATAAAAATATTGCTTTAAGAAATGTACTCTGAGAACACATTTCAAGTGCACCGAACAGACCAAAACTGACTTTTCTTAAGGTAAAATTTCCAGACACAACTAAAAAGAAACATGTTAAAAGACATTTGGAAAGTGCAACCCATGTTTAATGTGGAGGCTGTGGAAAAAACAAATGACTGGAGTTGTTTTATCAGTTTAAAAGTCCATATAATTTGATTTGATAATCTGCTGTTATCTATGATTCTTACTCTGTGCAGGCAGTTACTAGTCACAGCTCCTGAGCTCTGTTTGCATTCCTGTGGTTTCCTTAAGAAATCGTTAAGGTTGGACTTTTCAGCAGAAGATTTTATTTTTGAAAGACCTGTAGCCCAAATTCAGCCCACACAATGCCTGCATCCTGCAAACATGATGAAACCTATGCAAAAACAGGTATGCAATCCAAAACACAAAAAATATTTTGGCAGGATGTGATTTCTGAGGCTCCAAGGGAGACAGGCTAAGAACGCAGAAAGATCCTTTAGAGTTTATTTTAAAAGTAAACTAATAAATTGATATGGCTACAAGAGAGATCTGGCTTAACTGAGATGCCAAAATTGTATCCCAGCCGCTTAAGACTAAAATTAAATCTAAAACCAAATAAAAGATCTTTAGTGGGTTGCTCTAAAAAGATATATTTTAAGCACACACATCTGTTTTTAAAAGGTTGACAAAAAAGCTTTAAAAAAATTGCATCAAGTGACAAAATTAATGGTGACCATCTGTAGGTCCTCTGTGCTTTAATTGGGGATGAGCAAATAGAAACACGAAGAATGGAGACAGATGCCTCGAGCTGCCTACAGCTGAGCCACCTATTTAACCTCATTGGTCACAGCCTCAACACTTTGGGTCTCCATTGCATGCAATCTCCTTGCCATGCCTTTTCACATCATCCTCCCAGGAGGACAGCCCTAAAACAAGAGCTGACTGCTAACTCCCTATGGAGAGAGGCTTCCTTGCAGTGCCCTCTGGCTTTTCTCTCACCCTGCTGCTTTCTTCCCCTGCCGTGCTGGCCAGGCCCTTTCCCTCCTGTCTCTTACTGCCCAAATCACGTCTGCGCCGATCTCACTTTATAACACTTTTTCTCTCTACAGAGGTCATTCCTCACTCCTGAGGAGAGGTTTCCACTCCACCAGGCATCTCTCCGCATGGCAAGAGGTAGGCCTCGCCCTGACAGTGCTCTCCCAGTTTTGGTTCCCTGAAAGCAGCTCCACTGTCCTCTCAAGCCTTTGGGCCTGCTTCCCAGCCAGGACCAGCCTGCCTCTCATCTGCCAACAAAACATCAAGCAACAGGACAGAAACGCCATTAAAATGGCTGCCACGGTACCATCTTGGCACAGTGTTTACATGCGAGGCACTACTAAAGATACCATGTGTCCAGCCCTGTGCTCCCCAAAAAAGAGCTCAACACCCGGCTTCCTGGGACACGTTCAACTTGACACAGAAAACCAGTGGCTTGTAATGTTTCACACTATTCTGTAGTTGTGCTTTCGGTTACATCATTGACCAAATAATTAAAATATGGACAACTTGGAATGACAAGACAGAAGGAAGGGTCGCTTTAAAAGGAAGAATGAGAAATAACTACAAGTTTTGCATTTCTAACATGGTTGCTTTATGATTAGGACGATTGGTAAGATCACTAAAATATAAAAAATAAACCCTTCTCTTCTATCTTGTACGATGATGGCTACCACTTAATCAACATGACTAATATTAAAGAGTGAACAGCTGAGAGGGAAGGATTTCTATGTAATTCAAGATTCAATCTTCAGTTCAGTTTGTTGAATACCTGATTTTGCTAATAGCCAGAGGGAAGAATGTCTTTTTTAAGGTTAAATATTTATACAGTTCCAGCTCAAGTTTGAGAACTCATTACACGTCTCTCTCCTTAGAGAATGAGAGATCAGAGGGGTCATCACCTAACCATAATTGGATTTTTGGGGAGAAGAACTACCTAAAATTTTCTCCTGTGAAGATAAGCTGCAAACAATTAATGAATTAGGGAGTAAAACAAGTGAACAGCTCAAACCCAACAGTTTATCTGCTCACATGAAATCGTGTTTTTTCAGGTCAGGACTATGCATGGCCTCCTGCAGAAACCAGCGAGGCTGGGTCTTGTTACAGAGCACACGCTGCACTCAGCCTTGTCTGGAATGAAGCAAAGTGACTTCATCTGGGATTTATAAAGTCATCTGAAGTGAATGTATACAGCATTACCAATCATGTTTCATCTGTGCAGTGCCCAAGCCAAATTAAGTTTTGTTTTACTAACGACCAGAAGAAACAGTGATTCATGACTCAAACAGGCTGCGAGTCAAACAAAGGATTCCAGTTTTAAGATATTATAACGCAGGGTCACTTTATTCCAAAGCACCCATCCACTCAGCTGAGCAGGACAGAGTTGCAGCTCCACAAAACGCAGGTACAGCTCTGCTCTGTGTTTGTTCTGGAGATTTAGGGTCGAAATTAGGAGATGTTTCTTCTCAGAAAGAGCAGTCAAGCATTGGAACTGGTTGCCCAGGGAGGTGGTGGAGTCACCGTCCCTGGGGGTGCTCAAGGAAAGGTTGGACGTGGTGCTTGGGAACATGGTTTAGTGGGTGACATTGGTGGTAGGGCGATGGTTGGACCAGATGATCTTGGAGGTCTCTTCCAACCCTAATGATTCTATGATTTTCTCACCAGGTGGGCTCTCTCCCCTTCCATCGCTTCAGCCTTGGCTGACACCTCCCTTTGGGAGAGGCTTACGTGGCATGCCTGTTACTCTTGTATTACCAACCAAGCCCCTTGAAATGCCTCAGAAATATATACTGAATTCCTCTGACTGAAAACAAACAGTCATTTTTAAACAAAGTTCTTAAAATTGACCGTCTGCCCTCTAAGGCTTCTCTGCACTTCATTGTTTCTTCATTTTTGGTTTCTCAAGCAACATTACAAGCAGTTCCCGGCAGCTCCTGTCCCCTCTCATGTCTGACATTTCTCTTCAGAAATTCCTACAGCAGTGTACAGCCACCCATGGAAAATAGATGAAATTCCATTGTGTTCTGGAGACAGGAAAACCTAGACTTTTCCAACCCAAACAAAATTTGGAGAATGAGGGAGGGCTGATGGCTTCAGTGCCTGGAGATGCAAGTTTCCCACGGCATAGCACACCTGTACCCAAAAATGGGCTGCTCCATTGCCAAGTAGATTTCCTTTTTCCCACATAATCTTAGGACAGCAGACTTGTTCCTGATTAAAGCAAGGCTGTTTCTTTTTTCCCCAGACCTTGTTGATGAAAGAGTCCTGATAGGCTCACACGGATAGGAAAGTAAACCTCACAAGGCTCTGTAGTCTACCTCCAAAAAATACTCAAGTGTAAATCTGCCTTTCCCTAAGCCCTGAAAGCCTACTGCCAAACCAAAAAAATACATTCCCACAAGACACCACCTGCATAGTTTGGTCAAGATGCTATACCCATGGTGTAGGGAATGGGCACATCCTTAAGAGAGACCACGAACATCTGTGCCAAAAACTGGGGAACTCAGCAAAGCTGTTATCTAAGACTCCACTTAAACATCCTCTCCGTTTCCGCCTCCTCCTCCTCCCCCACAATACAAGATACCAGACCTTAAACTACAGCTAATTTCCTGCCAGCACAGCCCTGAAAAGCTTTTGGTTCCTCACTTTTCATGGTACATGTCCTGCAATACACCGGTCTCCGTGGTACAAGTGACCACAAGGTCTGGCTACAGGCACAGGGAGCTTTAGATCCCAAAGCTCACGCTTTGGCACGTTCACCAGCACTAAAAGTCAAATATCTGTGAATCAGATTTGACAACGTCCCTTCCTTGTAAGCCTGCAGGTTTCCGATGTGGAAAAAGGAGTGGCAGAGGAAGTCACTCTTACAACTTATCTCTTCCTCTGAGAAATTATCGGGCTGGATATTGGAGGAGCAGAAAAAGGGCAATACAGCAATAACAGACAACACCCTACACAGCTTTATTCCCATTGTAAACCCCAAGTTGTTGTTTTTTTTTTTAATGACTACCCCAATGATTCCAAAAATTGCACCGAAATACAAGATTTGTATTTTTCTGTCCTACTGCAGAAGCACGACTCTCTCCTGTTTTATAAGGACAAATGTTGTAAATGTCGAATCAATTGCTCTTTCCAGTAGACTGAAACCACATATTACTTTAATCAGGTCATGAAAGCTGACAATTTTAAATACCCATCAAGAAGGAAAACATTCATTACCATGTAAATACTAGTTTGGTGATTACAAGTAGAGATTTTAAAACATTTACATAGGAGATAGACTGCTGAGCATGTCCAAACGAAAATTTCAGTGCAAATGGTGAAGCTTTACAACTTCTGCGCCGTAACAGCTACTCTTACCTGAAATTGAAACTATTAAAGTACACATTTCAGTGAATCTCATCTCAGACCTAGGCAGCTGGTAGGACAAGATATTAAACCACTTACTCAAATGGCATTATTTTAGCAGACATCCTTACCTCCTCCTTATTTCACAGTCACACAAACCACGTTTCAGCTGGACTACTTCACTGAGCTAAGCTGAGGTTAGGATTGCTTTTCTAAAAGGCGAGTTCATTGTTTCCTGCCAAACAAAATCCACCAAGAGGTAGAAATGTTTTAGAAGAGATTTCTGTTAAAACAATGAACTCCTTTCTTTGTGCTGAAAAACAGGGCTGGCAGAGGACAAGCCAGCCTCAGGCCATGGTCTTCTTTTCTCTCTTGGTACCTCTCTGGTAGCTACTCCATTATCCAGCCCCCACCAGCTATCATCTCACACCAGCAGGAAGGAGCTCCCAGGCATTATTCTTATACTTTTTCATTAACTCCTTTCTTATTAAAAAAATGAGCATGCTCAGGATTTGCAAACCAACATGTTAAAATTCACACAGACATGACAAAGAGAAAGCTCTGTTGGTGGCCTATGACTGCTTGTATCTATCTAATCGTGCAGACTAACAACAAACAAAGCAAACAACATTTTGTGTAGTTGCAAAAGTGCATAAATATGCTCAGTTTTCATTTCTGAATCCCAGGAAATGCAGACTTTCTTCATCTAAAGTTGAGTGAAAAATAATTCTGAATTTCAGCTTGTGCACTGTACAGGAACAGAAAGACCTTAAAGAAAAGTTCCTTCTTTCCCATCCCACCTGACACAATAAACTTGCCTTTAGGATGTACCTAGCCCATTCAATGAGAGCTTTGCCATACACAACAGGTAAGTCCCAGAAAATCTAAGAAGCTAGAAAAACTACTCAGAACAGCTCGTAAGTTGATTTTTTGGGGGGAGGGGTGGGGGTGGGTTGGGGGGAGGAGGGGGCAGAATGGGAAGGAGATTCTTGGACATCCTTACCATTTCCCCCTATCTGCCTATTACATTTTCCCACTCTCCCAGGCAACCTTTGCCCACGATCTGCTTCCCTCTGTGCTGACTTCTTTCACTGCCACTTTGTGCCTGTCAGTTCCTTTGTTAATCAGCTGCCTTCAATGCCCTGTTACTCTGACAGTTTCTGACTCTCTTACTTCGTCTGTCCATTTCTCCTCAATTTGTCTCCTTCCTCTGACATCTGCCCCATAGTTCCAAACGTCCCCCCTAGCTCTTTAGCACGTCTTCTCTTTCCAGCTCTCAGGGTAGTGTGTTGTCTGTAGGGACTACAAGCAGAGAAGCCCCCAAACTAAATGCTTCACATCGCAAGTGCTTGGCAAACCACATCACGGCAGCGGCAGCCTAAGTGGCTCCAAATCAGCAGGACAGTTCCCAATGTGGCTCTTGTGCTACCAAACCATGGGCTGGCCTGCCTACACAAGTGCCCTGCAGCATTTATCAGCGAGCCCAAGGATTTTGTTCCCTCGAGCGAGAAATACAACGTGCTAGACATGCAGGTAGAGCATTTAATACAACCAAGGCAGTTAAATAAAATAGTTCATTGACAATCTGATCCTGCATGCATGAGACTTGGAAAAATAACAGGCCTGGTCACACTTACAGATTTCACTCCTGTACAGAGGTCTGCGGAGGACCTTCTACATGGGAAAACTTGCAGACTCCCTCGGATGTGCCCCAGCGGTCCCAAACAAAACCTGAGTGGCCAGCATCTGCTCTGAGCGCGCTGAACAGGGCATCCTCTCACAGCTGTCCAGTTAGTGCCAGGGGGAGCACCGTGCGCTACACTGGCAGTTGCTACACATCAGAATTAGCTGTTTGCTTTAATAAACGAAGACGGAGAGAACACGCCACAAGCACGGTGAATGCAGCATTAACTCCTCCATAAGCAATCAGCACTTTCCCCCCCCACACTTTCATTATTACAACTTTTCTTGGGATCTCCAAGTGGTAACGACAGACTAGATCTTCCCATCCAAAATCCTTCTGTCCTTTGCATTCAACTCCAACCTCAAGGGGGATCTGCAATCCCCATCTGACCCTTCCCCTGCTTCTTGCCTAGAAAAATGCTCCACATCTTTCCTTTATTCCTTCCCAGTAATGCCCAGCTGGTACCTCTGCATACTTCCACAAAACCAGTCACTAATGGTATCTGATAAGCACAGATAAAAACTGATT
Organism: Stictonetta naevosa; assembly: GCA_011074415.1. Lineage (NCBI taxonomy): Eukaryota > Metazoa > Chordata > Aves > Anseriformes > Anatidae > Stictonetta > Stictonetta naevosa. Next base: position 89,605,197 of record CM021697.1, on the reverse strand, counting down.
TGGAAAAAATGACTGTCCTTTCCGTCCTGGTTACTGTCAGAGATTTCCATTCCCTCAGTGCGAACGTGGGCACACAAAAGGGTTCATTTAGCATTCGACAGAAGGGAAGGGGAAGAAATTCCCGGTGAGGGAAAGAAACCACTTAAAGCAACCATAAAAAGGCATTAGCGGCTCTGGAAAGGGTAAGGTGTTGCTGTTTGAATACTCTAAAAGTTAATACCTCCTCTGTCACTCTCCTAGCTCGGCCTCTCCCTCCCTTTGACAGCACAGGTAAGCACTCCTACACGTTCTTCTGATAACTTCTGTTCCTCCCGCATTGCTTCCTCCTGCTGCGGGAGAACAAGCCTGTCCTCTTGCTTGCCATCCCGCTCGGCTCCGCCACGCCTTTCCCGTTAATGCCTTACCTCTGGGGACACACCGCGATTTAGGGAAGGCAACAAGCCGAGGAGATCAGCGGAGAGGAGACCCGGCAAAGCTGGGAGAGAGGGACCGTGCACCCCAAAGACGAGGGGTGCTCCCTGGTGCCCAGGGATGCCGAGGGGGGTCCGGGCAGGCGTGGTGCCGGTGACACGGGGACCAGAGGAGCACTCGGTGCCGGGGGACCATCCCTCCGGGCTTTGTGCGAGCACCGCCCGTCCGCCCACGGGGGGGAAAACAAAACCCTGGGCAGCTCCGAGGCGTGGGGAGAAGCCGAGGGACCGCGGGCAGGGCCGGGCACGGCGGCTGCCGCTGCTGCCAACAAAGCGGCACGGACAAAGACCCCGTCCTCCTCCTCGCTCCCTCCATCCCCTCCGCCAGGTACCTCACCCCCGGGGAAAAAGGGAAACGGGATCAAACGGAGCCACTCGCTCCCCGGTGCCCCGCAGCCGCTTTGTTCGCCGCCGGGGGACAGCGGGACAAAGCGCCGAGCCCCCCGCACCCCACAGCGGCCACGGGGCTCCCCTCCCTCCGAGAGCAGCCCTGCAAAGGGGGCACAAACCCCTCTGCCCATCCCCGTCCCGCACTCACCGCCGCTGCCCCCCAGCATCCCCGCCGCTGCAAGCCCCGGCCCGGCCCGGCCCCGCCGCCGCCTCTCGGAGCCGCCCCCCCTGCGCCGGAGCCAGCGCCGCCCCCCGGCGGGGCTCGGCCGCGGGGCACCCCCGCGGGAGGAATGGTTCGCTCCCCGCAGGCTGGGGGCGCGGGAGCGGGGCGGGCCGAGAGGACCCTGGACGGGGGGGAGAGAAAGAGGGAAACAGCGAGGGGGGACACAGGGCGAGGGAGGGACGGACGGGCAGACGGACGGACAGCGGGGCAAGACCCTGCTGCTTGGTCCGCTTGGTCCCCTCGCCCCGCTCCACGCCCGTCCCGCTGGGGGAGGCAGCGTGGTGCGAAGGGCAGCGGCCGGCCCCGCGAGCCATAGCTGTGAATCGTGAGGCAATTTCCTGCCCCGCAGATTAGCTGAGTAAACAGGGCGGCTGCCGGCAGGGCGAGGGCCCGCTTTTCTTCGCCTGGGGCTGAGGCTGCGCTCACCTGTGAGGCGAGGCGGTTCCCTCAGCCCCAGCAGCGGAGTCAGGCCGCCCCCCAGGGCCGCTCAACGCAGCCTTCCTTCGTGCAGCCAGCCCCTACCTGAAAAAATCAACACAGTACACCAAAAAAGAACACAATATACCAAAAACATTTGTGCATGCCCCCAGAAGAGGTCCATCGAGGCCGCAGCAAAGGACATAGGCTGGTGGTGTCTGTCACCACGGGTGCTTGGCCCCACTGGCTGTCCCCAAGCAGGGAGACATGGCTGGGGAGCACAGCCAGGCCCAGCACCGCTGCCAGGAGCCGGTGGCCTTACAGACCCAGCAGGGTGTGTTTGCCGAAGCGGCGTGCCTGGCCCGCACTGTGTTTGTCACACAGGCTGGGGACACCAGCCCAGGTGGCTGCAGAGGTGCTGGAGGCTCTTAAGTGACAGTGGCAGCAAGGCCGACCACTGGGTCGTGGCTGTCAGCAGGGCAAACAAAAAAACGAGGCCCCAGAGAGGGGTCCCATGCTTCAGGAGACCAGTGGGAGTCAAGTATACAAGCAAACATTGCTCCCTGAGCACACGTAGCACCCTCAGCTTCGTGGGGAAAGCCCCAGCAATGGGAGATGTGAGCCTGTCCGCTGGACAGTGCAGGGGCAGCAAGCTGGAGCACCCCAGATAACTATTTTGTTCTGTGCAGTGTGGCCTTGCCACCCTGCCTTCATCCCTTCTTCCCAGCAAGCAAGAGGGGACTGCAGCACGCACCTACTGTACAGGGGGCCTGGGCAGCTAGCACAGCTCACACAGCACCCCATAGTCCTGAAACACTGCAGAAACCGCTAACCATTCGTGTTCGGGGGCAGTTTGGATCTAGTTTGTGCCTTGCATTTTCCAGGGGATATTTTACTTGGCTAAAACCGTTAGTTTACCACAGTATAAACTTAGCAATCGCTCCTTAAAATCTGGAATCTATGTAGTAACACCCACAGGCCCAGAGGACATGAAAGAAGAAATGGCCTTGGCTGTCCTGGTATCTACTGTAGTTTACATACAAAACGACAAGCTTTTCAGCTGAGTTATTCTGATAGGCCAGAACCTGGCTGAGCTCTTCTGTGATGTCCGAGGGCTTCATTTATTGCTAGTGTTGAGGTTGGCTCGTGTGCTTTGCTCACCAAACAAACAAGAGGTCCATGCACTTAAACAAATAAAGCCATGTACACGTAAGGAATGCAAAGTTTAGGATGTGCTCATAGCTGGAAGAAGTAAGAATGACTTTTAACCCTGCCTGCAGTCAGAGCCAAAAGCAGCCAGCCTCCCCTTCATCTCATGGGATTTTCCTTTTGTTGTTATGAGTGGGAAAACTGTTAAGTAATAGTCTGCAAAAATCTCCCCAGGGAAAATGAAGCTTAACATTATGGAAAGGAGTAACTTGGCACTTGCAGACAAACCATTCCTCTGAAAAAATTTAGAAATGCCAGTTGAATTGTTCCTGTGCTTAGCTCCTACCCATCAGGTGAGGCGTCAGCAAAGCTGGATGAGGCCAAGCATGTGTTTCCCCTCATATATCTATGGGAAAACATTACCTGAGCCAATGTCATCTGCTTCTTGGCATCAAAGGAGGGAAAGAGAAGGAATAAAGCTTATTTCCAAAGTAACAAGAGGAACTTAAAAGACAGTCATAGGTGCAGCCATAAGATAAATTAGAAAGTCTAACAAGCAAGAGTCTGGCAATTATTAAAAAAAAGAAAGAAAAACAACAACAACAAAAAAAACATTAATTTAGACCTCTTATGTACAGAAGCTAGTTAAAAACGATCAAACAAGTAAAACCGCAAAAGCTAAAGAGCTGAATACTCTCTGCTCTTGTTGGAACAAAGGCAACAACAGACCTCTTAAGGAAAGTCAGGAAAAAAGATATGGAAACTTGCACATGAGCTGGGAGTCAAAGACGGGTTCAACAGTCCACCTAGCTAGCTTGAACCATCCTTGTGGCAGTTTCTCTGCTACAACACCTGTATTGCATATCATAGAGGCATTCAAAACTCCCCATCCCTGAGTATGCAAGCATGCCCAATAAAGGTTTAGTAGTTTCCATGGTAATTCATATAAGTAAAAAATCAAATGTTGGAAAGCTTGCACAAAGTGTATTTTAATCAAGAGTGTTGAAAACGGTAATAAAAATACCTCACTGGCAAGCTTCTGAAACAGAGAAGGAGAAATCTATTCAGCTGGATCAGAACTGAAGTCACCTGTGAGCAGGCATCCACAATCACCATCTCTCCATTACCTGGTCCCTCAGCATTACTGATTTTATCCACATCAGGTGTGGCCATGACTGCATTTCTGTCAAATGAGCCAGAGCCCACAGCTGGGAGTTGGTTCAGGCTTTATGTTACCTGCAGGAGGAGACAATACCCAGCCTGACAAAGTCAGTCAAGATAAAACTGTCCATTGATGACTTTTGGCATAGCTACACCTTTTTTTTTTTTTTTTCTTCCCTCCTCTCCTTTGGTGGCAAAACTGGTCTGGTTTCTTCCCTTTCCTGCCTTAAGTATTCATTTTGGTTCCTAATCTGTAGTCTGTGGCCTTCTTGGGTGGGTTGATGCAATTACTGGTGAAAACCCAATCAAGAAAATGATCCAGGCGACAATTTCCTTCCCTGCCCACTCCTTCTGAAAAAGATCCAACACTTAGTTGCACCAGAGTGCCTAAGAAGCGGAGGAACCACAGCCCAACACAAATCTGAGCTGCTCTGCTGGAGACCAAGCCTACATTTCTTGAACCGGCATGACCAGTGCACCAATGGATTATTGAATTGCAGCCTTTTTGAGCAAGCATGTGGCAACAAATGAGGTTGTAATGACTCAGTGCTTTGCAGCATGTAACGAGCATTCTGTACCACTGCCTTGGTAAAGAAACCCAGCTGTTGTTTGCCATTGCAGAATAATACTAACACAGTTGCTTGTAGCTCGAAAAATAATAAAGATTGTCACAACCAGAACTTCTGATGAAACTTCAAAGCAAGTGGTGATTCTTCTGCTGTAACTCTATCAAAGACATTTTCAGGCAGTGTAGCAGGATAGATCCTAGGTACTGAAGGAAACTTAATTTTTAAGTCTCAGTGGGAATCTCTGCTAAACTAAAAGGCAACGTGGAGCATGACCACATTCATCAGTCCCATTCCAGTGGGGAAAAAAGAACACACCCAATAGTTACACTTGCCATCCAAGATCAAAATCTAAAAATCTGTTAATCCACCACACAATGCAGAGGTATATCAAACAATAAGAAAAATAAAGCAAGCTGATGTTCAGCCCGTGGTGTTCTTGTGACTTGGCCTGAAACTTTCTTGAATTGTCACACAAGAGCTATCAACAAAAACTGCCTCAGGAAAATTAGTTACATGAGTAATCAAATTTCATGCTTCAGGGCACAAGTCAATTGCTGGAAGGGTCAGGAAAGGAATTTCCTCACTCTCTTCCTTTGCACAGTTGTACACAATTAACTAGGTTGTAATTGCAAGGCAAGAAAGTGGTTAGGGTTTGCATTCCTCTGAATCATCAAACGCTGGCTGCTTTTGCAGCCGAATTCTGAGCTTAAAGGACCAGGCTGGCAAGGGCTGTGTTTCAGAAGTACCATTGAAGTGAGGACCTGGGTAATTCAGGCAGTTAGTTTTCTGTTAATGAGTTGTGCAATTTCCTGGTAGAGACTTTTTATGGTGACAACTCATAATTACTCACGCAAGTAGTAGCTGTGTTGTAGCCATAATGACCTAAACATATAAGCAAAAGATTTGTTGGAAAAGTAAGCACGTATTAAAGCAACTATACCATTTAGTGTAATAAAAGATCATGCTATTTCTTATTTAAGTAGCACATTTTAATAATCCAAAAAATTTCTGCTAACACAGGCCAGACATGACTCTCTAAATCACAAGAGTGCAACCCTAAGCTTGCGCATGGCTGTCTGTCTTCGGAGCTGATTAATTGCTTCCCTTTGCTAGAATCAGCACACATCTGTGAATGAGGGTAGCTTATAACTTAATTATTCAACTCTGATACTACAGCTAGGTTTTAGAAGTTTTTCTGTACACAAGTACATTTTTGATACACAACGGGCAGTTAGTTCTGCAAGCAAACACACTGCACTTCACGCACAGGGTCTACAGGCAGCACCTTCTTAATGTTCCTTAGAGATATTAAATCGGTAGGCAAATGATGGACAGAAGATGGTGTGGTGCAGATACAATAGTTAGTGTTTTGCGATTACAATCACAGATTAAGCAACAATTCATTTTGCGCTCTGTGGTTGGATACAAGGCTATCTGTCCTGTGGTTGCCCTTTCAACAAGCAATAAGCTGATGAATAAACTCCTATGCACACCTTAGTTTGGGGCTGTGTGATTTGTCTCTGATGCCAAGCCAGGAAAATTCACTGTTCCTGCTTGGTCCTTATCTGTCATTATCAAATCTGGATGCACAAAGCTTTTATCTATTTGTCTATCTAACACAGTGGGTCATGTGAGCAAGGTAGTACTTTCTTTAGCAGGGAATTAGAAATCTAAAAGCATTTAAGCCAGCTGACCAAGGCTGCACACAAAACCTCAGCTAGAACAAAACAGTAAGTCAAAGAACCCAAGATACTACTTCAATTTTATATTTAATCTCTGTAAAGACAGAACTCTGTGTTGAAATAAATACTCATTTGGGTCCTTCCTTCTACAAAAGCATTCTTCCCCTTCAGGTGAAATTGAGTTGATTAGTACAGAGACAGAAGAGGTAGAAGAATGCATCGCTACTAGAAGGGAAGACTGGTGCCAAAACTTACTTCATTCTCTTCAGAGTAATTGGGGCCAGAATTGATGTAGTGGCTTTCATTAAGGAAAAAGCTACACCTAATAAAGCTTAGATAAAATACATCCGCACAACTGATTCATGGAACTGCCTTTGCTGAGAAGTTTTATATGTGCATTGAGAAGGGCTGTAGAGATGTTTTTTCTTGGCAGATGGCCTCCAAATGTGAAATTAACTCCCACTAGCAACACAAAGGATGACACAATATCACTACTGCTTTCTTGCACTAATAGGGGCAGAATAAGACGCAGACACATTTCAGCCTTAGTTTTCTATGATTTTTCTCCAAATAGGGACAGGATTAAAAGCACTGTGAAAAAAAAAAAAAAAATATTATTATTATAACTATTTTCTCCCCATGTATTTGTTACTCAAAGCAGCTTATGTGCTTAGACAAACAAAATATGCAAAACCCAAAGCTAAACATCCTGGAAAATCACTAATGCCCAATGCAAACTCAGCCTAAACCAGAACAGCAGTCCGGCAACAACCAGGCATCTAACCTCCTGACTGTACCTGCCCCTCTTCAACCAAATGCTAAAATTATAGCAAGGGAGAGGATTGCAGAGCCAAATGCATTCGGATAATGCATTCGTGTGATGGAAAGGGGAAGATGGACCAATGCTTTTTTGGGGGGTCTGATGCTGCAGTTATTTTTAGAACTGCTCTCTGCTGTAGAAATCCAGCTCCTACAGCCAGGACAGCTATAACCAAGCATCTTGTTTTAACCAGAGGCTTTCTGAGGCAACACCACAGCCAGCGGCATGATGGTAAACCAAAAAAATAAATACACTCAGTTACTTGGAAACTCTGAGAAGCTTGGAAAGGCTGTTTTACAGGAGTTACACTGTGCAAAGACTGCTGCTTCAGGCGTGTATCCTTGCCTAACACTGCTCACCTCACCTCTGAGCATGGGTCCCTGTCCCACAGCGCCTTGCACCAGCAGCCCGGGCTGCCTGTTTGCGGAGCCGTCCCGTGCCTGTTCCTCTGCCTGGGTCTGTGCTGCTGCTGTGACCACGACCCCACACACTCCCAATGAAGTTCACACCGCCTGATGTAGGATTAGGCCCACAGGAAGCAATAAAATAAGCTTGCTGATCCCAGAATATCACAGGAAATTAACATATGACAATCTTTAACACGTTGTTTTAATAAATTATGATTTTGTGCTCTAGCTTCAAGACCACTGCAGTATCTGAGATAGGACGCTGGGGGTGGGTGGTCTCTCCTCTGTTTCACAACACCTTGTTTGCACGTTGCATGTTTTTCCCCTTCTTCTTTGTTCTACCGAAACCTTAAAGCATTTGCAACAGCATCCCAATGTTTGTGAACAACAGTAATTTGGGTTACAAGCTCCCAGGTCCGTCCTGTACACTTATCTGAAAAACCCTTTACAACCAAGAAGAGAAACACACTATCTTAGCTATATATTTCACTAACAGGACATAAATTAGATAGCAACATGAAAAAGGGACACTGAAGTAGCCAGCCAACAAACACAGAGAGGAAAGGGTTGATGCTGGAGCCTCATTAGGCTTCTAAGTAGTTTGTCATTAGCTGGCTTGTAAAACCTCAGAGATTTAATGAGAGAAAAATGTTTCTTTATGCTGAATGCCTCAGATCTCTTCTTTGGTGAGTGAAGTTTCAGGTTCCCCCTCCCCCTTTCATTTCTCGAGAGGCTGCCAAGTTTTCCGAGAGCTAAAAGCAACAACTTTCTGTGCAACGTTACTTCATGCTTCTGGTATTAATCTAATAGAAGGCTTAGATGGGGAGGAGGGGGAAGGAGCAATGAAAGCTGGTTTCCTGCCATGCAGTGGGAAATCCATAGAAAATTCACATCTAACACTGATTTTAACAGCTGGATGGCTGCGTTGGCTTTTCCCTGCCATAGGAACATGCAGCCACATACTTTTTTGTTTAAAAAAGAAAACAGACATCAAGCACAAGGAAAAATAAAAAGAAGACTTGCAGTTGTAAATGCACAAATTAAATCATCCTCTTCAACTAAGCAGGCGTGAACACCTTTTGCAAAGCACCTCTTATTTTCATTAATATAGCTAAAAAGATTGTTCACAGAAACTACAGGAGGAAGTCATCTTGCCGATAAACACCTCAAAAAACATTTGCAAGGGAAGTGCTCCAGCAACCCCTTTAAAAAGGGGGTTTTAAGAATCACACCATTAGGACATTGAAACAAAATTCTGTAATGGAGGTGAAAAATCATAGCAAAAATAGCATATCACAAATAATTACCATGTAAATCAGAGAGAACCATCCTGTAGAAACTCAAGGCTATATGTAACATACCCCAAATAATTGTTAGTAGAACCTTTCTAAAGAACACAGCCTGCTAGTTGATAACTTCTTGTATTCAGCCCACATTCACTGTTAATTTCTTTATTGGGAAGGGCTCGCCTATTTGTTTCTTATAATAATTGCTGGGAGGGTGATAGTCACAAGTGTAGTTCTTTATCTTGATTATATTAAAAATGTTTTTTTTTTCCTCCTTCCATTCTTTTTGCTCAGGCTTTGCTCCACCTGTTTCTCACGCGCCATATGGTTCGAATCATGGCATATTGCAGAAGTCAAGATTTTTTGATGCTAATGCAAAGAAAGCTTAATATGGTACACATGCTGTAAAGGAACCCTATTTTGTAGATAAAACGGGGCTGTAGCATGTTCATGTGTGCTACGTATACTAGGTAGAGTCCATGCTGCAGGGTCTGATTTCTCCATTTTAGGAAATTATCTTGATTCTAATGCCTTATCTGCCCACTGGTGCGTGAGATCAACAGAGTGAACATGACAGCTGGTTTTTATGTCACTAGCTGCAGCCAGCTGTAATACCAAAAGTGTTAATAACCATTTTCATCGCTCCCAGGCTTGGATTAAGCAAACTGCAAGACTCAAAGACTCTCAGGGGTAGTGATGGCAGAAAAAAAAACAGAAGCTAACACCCAAATACTGAGTAGAAGCTACGCAATATGAGCAGGGAGGCTTCTCTCGGGGCAGATAAACACAGGGCTGGAACACTTGATAGCTATAGCTCGAAGTACTGATGAGCAGGAGAGAGTGAAAAACAAGCCTTGAAGAGAAGTGAGAGAATGAGAAAAGTTGCAGTGGATACCACATTAGAAAGAAGTTTAAAAAGACAGAGCTTCCTAGGGGTTAGTGCTGCTGAAAAGGTAGAGATGTCTCAGCAGAAAATTGTTTCCAGTTTCTTTATTCCATGTTCATAAAAAACAGCATTTTGTGACATTTGTGTAAGTCAACAGGACCATTGCCATCGCTCCCTCTGTACTCCAAAAATTCCAGCTGGTATCAGGTTTTCCTTGTAATGGAAACAAGCTGGCAGAACTTCAAAACCTTGATAACAGCTTATACAAAGAAAGGATAACAATAGCCAGTTATACTTCACTATTAAAATGTTGTTCTCACCTCTTTTTTTGTTTGTTTTAATAAAGAGGAGTTGGATAGAATTTGGCAATGCGTAAACTGGTGCCACTGGAACCCAGCAGCAGCTCAGGAAGAGAACGCGAAGGTGCAGCTATATCGGAATTTGGTCAGGGAAGGGTATCTAACAGCTCAACTTTCGTCAAATGTGCCGTGGCCAGGGGATAGCAGCACCATGAAATCCCTGAGCAGCTCGGTTAGACAGCTTTGAAATGACTGAGAAACTACTGAGATGTGAGTTTTGAAAACTATGGTTATATGAGCATCTTGTTTATTTCTTTATCGGAAGGCACAGGTATCACCCAGCCCCAATAACATTTTCTTAAGAGTACAAACTCTCCAAAGAATCTAGGAAACTGAGGGAAAAAAAATGTTAAATGAGTGGAAATAACCTTTGCTGGGCAAATCCAGTCCCAGCACTTCTCTCTCGGGCTTAATGTTGCATCTTTCCTTTTCTTTTTTTTTTTTCCTTTTTTTTTTCTTTCCCTTTTTGACCACAGTAGGAGTTTAGGTTCAGTATCCTCACTTCCCATGGCCTTTGTACCATGTTAAAGCCATGTGATCTGTACCATTTCACATAGATTTAAGAATTACACTGGGGCTTACAATAGCCAGAAGCTATATAAATGAGACATTTTTACTTCTCTGGAAAAAAAAAAAAAAAAAAAATCATTTGAACGTATTACAGTCCCTCATTTTTCCTCCCCTTTTCCTTTTTTCCTGACCATATGCAACTGAAGAAATGGCCTTTGTTAGTTTTTCTGGGCTGGCACGAAGCCCAAAGACCCAGCTGACAAAAACTTCAAGTCAGCAAATGCAACGGGAGGAACATCCCTTTCAGAGCCCCCGCTTCACAGCCTCGCTGTCACTGAGCATCTCAGTAGCTCCACACAGCACAGCCTTGCAGGGCCCTTTGTTACAAGGTGAATCACTCTTCCTCTGCTCCTCGTGCTGAAGCAATTAGCTCTCCTTACCCACCGCAGGCGCAGCTGCCCAGCGTTTGACTCCTGAGCTCTGGGGGATGCTGATGGGACAGCAATGGTCCGAAATGAAGCTGCTGTCAGTGGATTCGAGGGGTGACAACAAAGCTCATTCGTCTCCTGTCTTTCCCACCCCATGTTATGCCTGTAATGTGCCATCATCTATTCAGAGCACAGCAGCTTCAGAGGGCTGCGTTAGCCTGGACAATGTATATCCAGCTGAAGGTCCCTGTGTTAAACACTTGGGTGCTGCTATTAATGCTAGCCCACTACTGGATCACTGAGTTTGTACCAAAATTTCCAACAGCGCAGTCAAGTACTTCACAGAAGCTGGTTCCCAAAGGTCTCTTAGTCAGAAAAACAGGTGCTGTGAACAGACTTAAGGGTCTCTCATTTATCGGTTGGATAAGATGAATTGTGTAATAGTTCCCCCTGAAAGTAACTCAGTAATTCATTTCCTTTTTGAGAAAATCAGGGATTCGCCAGGTGGCACGGTGATTACACTACGGCCTCACAGCAGAGAAGCGATTAATTCTGCAGTCAGAGCACTTCACAAAATGTAGGAATAAACACTGATTTCTCACATGCTTTTTTCTTTCCCTAGCCTAAATAACAAGCGAACACTGTTCTTTCTGATCCTCCCCTTCCCTCAGCGGTCCTTTGGTATTCACCTCCTCTTATTTTGGATTTCCTGTCTGCACTCCAGGGAAAGGATTTTCCTGTGAGAAACAAATGTCACATTGCTGATTTGTTTGGACATCAACAGACTGAGTCTATCCTTCATGTGAAGCAAGTTCTCATCTACCTGTTACCAGAAGAGTACTAAGATTTTTTATCCTTAGCCTTTTGGTAATAACTTTAAAGAATTAACTTTCTGGTCTCTAGCAGAGCTGCTATTTCTATGTATTAAACTGAGAGGGATGCAGCTGTTTCAGGTAATTGAAGACATAAGCTGAACAAAAATTAAACCCAAACATTAAACATTTTGAAAGCATACCTACTTTCTGTAGGGTTCTCTGTAGCATGTGTCTTTTGAGTTACTGTATTTGATGTTTTGGTCTGATAGGGGAAGAAAATCAAGTGTGAATCCTCCATATCTGTGCATGTGTACAGGGAACAGGGGCACGGCCACTCAGCCAGAAGCATCCAGATACGGTGATACCGAACATACGCAGCTGCTCCTGAAATTTCAGAAGGTGGTTTTTCACGAGGGGCAATCTTCTTGGCAATTCACATGTAATTATTAATGGAAATGAAGGCTGTCAGCGGAACACGGGAAGAAAATGAGCTCATAGATGTAAGGATTTAAGACGTGCATCTGAGCACTGAAAGTCCCAGGAGATGCGTCTGCTCAGACAGCTGGAACACCAAACTTGCTTCATCTCAAGCACAGATGAGAAGTTACGTCTTTCACCAGCAATTGAAAAGACCGCTAAACTCTTAGCCTCCAGGATGGACCCTTGTGGAGGCAGCCAAGCCCCCAGGCTGCTTGCTGGCAGGGTTTTGAAGTGCACAGGAAAGACAGAGGTGCTACCTCTTGCTCTCCAGAGTCCAGAAGGCATACCACCATTGTGCTGTAAAGATCCAAAAGTCATTTCCAAATTCACAGGGAAAGTTGTTTACGTGTGTGCATGCTCAAGTGCAAGGTGTGCACGTAATGTTGAAACCTCTTCTCTGAACCTACGTAAGAGCAGCAGTGTACAAAAGTCTAACTGGAGGGTGTGACAGGATATATTGCTTACTGTTTGTGTTTTGGGATATATTGCTTCCATTTCATTTGAGAGCTCTTCAGTGTGTTTAGTACTTAGGATGCTGAAAAGGTCTCAGATGTCTTTGCTAGCCTCTTGTGGAACATTATAGGAGATGGTAGATGCTGGCTGCCGTGATTGCAGCAGCGCGACCGTGGCACACACCAGTTTGTGGTTTTGAATGGGTTGTACTATATGTCTGCAAGTCGTTAGGGAGCATTGGGGAGTATTTTGTGGCTTGTGGTATATGCAGAATGGGTGATTTGTAGACCTTTTGGGTCTAACCAGCTATTACCTCAGTGCTTGTGAGGCACCAGATTGGATGAGCCAGGAGGCTCGTTTCATGTACGATCTGTGGTATCTTACTTATGCTGTTCACTATTTTGTGTGAAAATACATATATATAATTGCCTTCATTGACTTCTCACTTTGAAAGCTAAAAACTTCTTTCTTACATATAAGAAAATTTTGAAATTTTTTGAAAGAATGTCTAGAGGTTTAGTTCTGGGTAATGCATGCTAAAACGCTCTGAAAAGCCAGTACCCTGGCTGGTGCATCACCAGAGAGCTAGCTGAGGTTCAGAGGAATGCAGTAAAATGATGTACAGCATAGCTTCAGTTTTGCCTTAAGCCCATTTGCTTTTCATTTTCTGCAACCTACGTGTAAGAAGAATCTAAATCAACACTTAGTGATCACTCATGGGACTAATGCAAGTCAGACTCAGACAGTGCTTTAATAGAAGTCAGACTTGGTTGTACAGGAAATTATGTGGAGCCCGCAGACACTTTAAAGCCAGAGGAGCTATCTATGGCAGGTGCTGCTTTAAGTGTTCTTTAACTTCGTCTCCGTTAAAACCCAAACCCATAACATTAGAAATTTCTTAATATTATGTTTATAAATAGACTGCCAGAAGTCTTTTTCAAATAAAGCCGTAAGGGACAAGGTAACAGACAGGTAACCTATTCACATGGTAAATCCAGTCAACAAAGCATACACTGTGCATAAAATCTGGGCTCTTTTAGGTGACAAGATAGGTCTCGTTCAAGAGACAGCATGTGGGACACTGTAGTAATCAGAAAGATGTGTAAAAGTGAACAGTGGTCAAGCTGACTATGTGATCAACTGAAAATGCAAACCTCCAAATTCAAGTGCAAGTCTCACCTTGCCAAATTCAGCTCAGTACCAAGTTAATACTCCTACTTGGAAAGTGAGAGTAGACTAGGTGGGCCTGATTCTCATTTTCTTCTGACCTAGCATTTCCCTTCAACCTGATTTTTATTGATATTTTCTGCGCTGAAATCTGCAGTGGCATACCCTAGAACAGGTTCACTTGCCTAACTACAGCTAGAAGCAGAGATCCCTGCAGTAATGGGGAGATCCGTCTGAGCATTGCCCAATAGCTCTGCATCACTGCTCTCAGGCAGATGGACAGGTGTTGGAACCTGGCACTGCTATTTTTCTGAAACAAAACCTTTTGATTTCAGAGCAACTCTGTAACACCCATTTTGTTGTACCCGGACCAGGTAGCACTTTGCTTGCTTGCTTGGAGCTCCATGTGCCTGACTCCTGTAAACTCTCTCACTTTTATTCAGCCAGGCAGCAAGTATTTATTTTGTTGGGACTTTCTTGATGTGTGCTGCTCCAATGTTTTTTCTGGTTTCTCTCCCACATGAACAGCATTCAGCCACCTGCACCTTAACGCAGCCTGTTATCAAACCCTCCGCCCATGCCACAAGCGTTCTTAAACAGCTCTGCATGTACCCTTGTTGTCGGGGTGGTGGCTCCCATTGTTTCAGCTATCTATTCCTTAAAGCCTAATTGCACTTTGCACTTGACTCAAATGAAGGGTGGTTGTTACACCCACTACCTTCAGCAAGACTTAGTGCAACTGCCAGCATCTCAACATGTGTGTTTTTAGCACCCAGACAAACCATTGCAAGTATGTCCCTCGGGAGCACTTGACAGGACACTAACCACCGACAACTTGTGTGTGTGCTCCCATAAGACTTCTGGAGCTGCTGACCTCCTATCTTCCTACAGTAAGGAAGCCCAAATTTAAACGCACCAGCTCCTTTTTCCTTGGCAAAGGTAGTACCATCTCTTCCACTCTTCCTCTTGCCCTTTAAATCACATTCCTCTCCCCAGCTAATTCTCTCCTCCAGTTAAACCCACCCATGTGCTGTTCTTTTTGCTGGAAGAGCTGAATTTTCTGTAACTGTAGGTGCAAAACTTTGCGAAGCACAGCTCTACGCATTTCAAAATTAATTGGTATTGTTGGCTAGCCTCAGTGTGGTAATAAAGTATACCCAGTGTATTTTGGGGGAATTTTTTTTTTGTTTTACCTTTCAGTCAAAACCATCATTTTTGTCACTGAGTGGAAGCTGTTTTCATACTGGGAGGTCTTGGCCATGGGATACCTGTGTTCAAGTTCCTGCCCTATCCATCTGAGAGGGCCTGGGGTTAAAACCTCTGCTCTAAGTTAAGCAGAAGCAGCACTGTAAAGTAGGAGGCAGCCTGTGTCAGGCAGTGTCTGATACCACAAAACAAACGTTCTCAAATTAAAACATCCCATTAGAGTCCAGATAGAGACAATAGGGTTGACAAGAAAAATATATATGTAAAAATCAAAAGCATTTCAAACAGTTCTCCTTTCACTCCAGAAAGAAATAAATTTAAAAACCTCCAGATCTTCTAAGGAGCGAGCATCGTACTCCAGTAGTAACAGAACTGCAGCATAACAGCAACAGGATGCTCACGATAGCATCCTGGCCTAGAACAGAGATGTCCTTTCTCTGACACAGGAAATTTATCAGCATTGGAGCTTTTCCACTTAAAACAGAGAGACTTGCGTGAACACTGCTTGCCAAAACCTGCTCCATGGAGCACACAAAGGAACAGAGTGTGATGGAAATATATGAGCCACTTCCTTGCGCAAGGGCAGAGGTATTCCTTCAGCCCGGCAGTCATGCCCTGGCAGGAACCTCACCTGGCACTTATTTTTGTCAGCCAACAGGTCATAACCCTGAGGCAGCTCAGAGGAGGCTCGAGGCAGCTGTTCCCAGTAACAAAGTACAGTGAATGCAGAGGCAGGCTTCAGAAATCCCATGGAAGGTTCCTCTGATGAGTGATTAGCTGATTACAGAAGTGCTCAACTACTGATGGGAAGTAGCAGATCCCACAACTGGTCCATCCCAGGAAATTGCCTCATCACTAGGCAAAAAAAGTTTTGCTCCCTCTTGCTTTATTTGCCTGTGGCTTGATGAGTCTGCCTTCCTTTCCTGCCCAGATCATGACTCCACGTCAACAGATGAGGCGGAGGGTGTCTCCGTGCCAGCTTGTGCCCTGGATAAGCCAATTACCTCGCACACGCAGTGTAAATTTGAACTGCCTCAGGCAGGGAGGAAACTCATGCAGAGCTGATACCCCTCACTTCCTGGAGGAGAGGTGGGCACTGCCGCAACTCAGACGAGGACAGAAAATCCCCCGCGTACAGACAACGTAGGTGCCTGAGCCCAAGTCATGGATTCTGATTGCAAATCATTCCTTATATCAAAGCCGTGAGCATGCACCAGGCATAGGAGAACACAGGAATTTTTGTCGTGATCATGTCAACTGCTTTTCCTTGGCCATTTGCACTCTCCGGCAGGCTATGAAGCCCCTGTTTGGGTACCTGGACCGGGACTGTGACATCCCGTATTTGCACTGGGTAATCAAAAGTCAGGCATATTGTAACTCTGTGCTCACATGCACAAGCTGCTGCAACAGCTTGCGCTGCGGTGCAGGTCTGCAAAGGATTCGCACAGGTGACTGCCAGCTGGGAACTTTCTAAATTTCAAGTGCTCAGTTCTCATTTAACAAGATTTTTTAAAATACACCTTGATATATTTCTAACAAAGTTCAAAAAAGTATGGAAATGATATCACAAGGAAGTTTCAGAATTTAGCAGAGAGCTCTGATCCCTGGGATTAATGATAAGAAATGCTCATGAGCCATCGTCACGTCTCTGCTTTAAGCAGGAGGTTCTAATGCTTCCTTCTGAAAAGGCTCAAAGATTTTGTACCATAACCACATATGTTTCCCACCCTATGTTCAATAGCCTTTGGTGAATTATTTGGTGAATTCAGCCTGCAGCAAGTGTCCCATTTGCTGAAAAAATCATCCTCGACTTCTGAAGATTATCAAATACTAAACAAATGGAAAGCTAAGGCAGCCTCTAAGGTCAGAGAGAGTAAGAGCAGCGTGGTGGAGGTGAGCTACCTATGACTATGAAACCATCCCAGTATTTGTACCTGCTCTTTCTATAACAACATAGTGCTCCTCAAGGAATGACTGACAGCACAGGGATGTTCACTAAGCTTAAAAAGAGGACGGATAGAGCAGTGGGAGCTTTTGCCAATCAGTCATACACAAGCCTGCAGAAGAGAAGAGGTAACAGAACTGGCTGCTTTACCTTGTCAACACATCATCCCTGTAATTACCCATGCCCTCTGCAACCTCTTACAACACCAGCTGGCCTGAGAAACATCAGCATCTCCTTAAAGCTGGAACACAGAGAGAGTCCCCGCCAACAAACGGTGTGAGCTCACCTTCACAGCACCACGGTAATCCTTCACGCAAGTGACCTGCGCTGCTCCAGTTCCGCCGTCAGTTTCCGAAAGCTGGGGCCAGGATTCGGGACTTGGTAGATGAAGACATTACTAAATCTCCTCCGGTTCAGAGCACACACTGAAGCTGCTGGAAGGCAGAATAATCATAGATAGGGAGCCAAGTCACAGATATTGTATGGAGTCTATTTGGAGGCTTGGCCTCAATTAGCATATAAATGAAGTGATACATGCAGCCGCGGCTTGCCAGAAAATGAGACAGAATAATCTCCCCAATTTGGCAGCTCTCTAGAGCATTTAGTTTGTGAATGAAGAGCCAGGCACCCTTTGAAGCCAAGCTGGGCCCACAGCTTACAGCCAATTGACTTTACATGGCAAAAACAGGTTTTGGAAAGCACTGAGGCACACCAGCACTTTTTTTTTTTTTTTATTCTGATCTTAAACTAAGTTTCTATTATAGGAGAGTGACTTTGAAGTTACTCATCACAGCTCCACGAGACCGATAGCATTTCACCTCTTGCATGCACAGGCCCCGAGGAGATGTGGTACGGACTTCCTGCTGCAGAGTTCTGGCCATTAACAGAGTGCTTGATTTTATTCCAAGCGAAGGAGAAGGAACTGAAAGTTCACAGGAAAAATGATACGGAGGAGATGTGACCACGTAGCTGCTGAGCTTAGACAGACAGAAAACTTACAGATCTTTATTTGGATAAAGAGCGAGGAGACAAAAATAGAAACAAAGACTTTCAAAACTATCACACAAGCACAGAGGGAATGAGGAGTTGTATTTATCGGTATAGCATATGCAATCCTTTTAAGGTTTTTCTATTAAGACCGAGGGAAGGCAGCTTGTATTTTTGAGCATATGCCTTTCACATTCACTAGAGTTTAGTTTTCCTTCTTTAAATATTTTCAATTGTCAGGGGCTCAGCTCAGACACAAAAGCGAGGAAATGTAAGCACAAAGGCACGTAGATTTTTCCAAGAGCAGTGCAGTCTTGCTTCTATAGCTACATAATCTGCTTTGGGGAGGATCACATTTCTAGGAAAGAAAGCAAAACAGATTTAAACATAGGTAAAATGTAAAAGGAAATCAGTACCAGGCTAAGATGGTCTTTTCTTTCTTTCAACATTTTAAATCTACTCTGGGTTAAGTACACTGACTTGAAAAAATAAATGAATTTCTCCATTTGCATTAGCAGCCCCAATCAAGCCTACACGTAGCTGTATCTTCTGTTTTCCATCCTGGGATGAACGCTTCTCTTCATTAAAAGTTTGGAGTTACAGCAACATCTTACAGATCTCAAGGAGGTTTTTGAATTAAAAACCTCTTTACATCCCTCAGCTGGCCTGTGGCTCCTTTATGCACCAAGTTAGTCCCTACCCCTCATTCTTAAGCTTCAGTTTAGTGTTTTGCTACGATCCTGTAGCAGCTGCAGCCTGGGACTGTGCAGATGGCTTGTTCTCTGCAGATGCACTGGGCCAGCTCCTCAGCACGTGTGGGTGAGGTACTCTGCTTCTGCACTCGTGTCCAATTTGCCTTTTAGGCATCTGAACACAAAGGTTCCTGTAAAAATCTGCAGTCAGCACCTTGTCCTGGGGTTGCTCCAACAGTCAGGCAGATAAGGTCCTGTCTGCTGTTCACAGATAGGAAAGCCATGAGCTGAATAACTCTTTCTACCATGTGAAATAGTCAAACTGCCTCAGCAGAAAGCAGGAATGAGTATCGTCAACTGCTTGAGCAAGAGCTGGGAATTTTAACGGCTTGGTTCAAAGAAATATGCGACATCCGACTTCATTCAGTGTGAAAAATTTTGACTGATGTCACAAGAGAAGGAAGATCGAGATATAAGTAGACCTTGAAAAGCCCCCCCTTGCCCATTGCATTAATGCTCCCCACCCCCAGGCAATCTGCTTTCCTGGTGAGGCATTTCTGGCACAGCTATTGTGCGAAGGGTGGTTTCTGAGATTGCATCCTGGAAAATATCCCATTCAAGTTTCAACAGGGGAGAAGTATTTCATTGAGGAATTAGTGTTTAACCCTCCCTAACAACCAAGGAGCAAAGTGGTTCATCAAAAATGAATATAGCAGAATGAAATAATCCCATGACTCAGGGTTGAACCAGAGTTGTGATGCAAATCTGCTAGTGATTCCAGCTTGCATCTGTTTAAATTAAAGGGCAAAACTGCTCTGATCTTGTTGAGTCTTGCATATTCTGACAACAAGACCTGAACTGGAAGGGCAACATAATTTTCCATTTGTCTCCACACTTTGCTTTCTTGTGGTCAGCACCTAAGAGTAGCTCTGGCAAAATAAAAAGAAGATTGCTTCCCCAAATTTTTGCTTTGTAAATGTATTTCTTGTCAGTGCTTCTAGGCATAAAACATCACCTTCAAAAATCATGAACTTGTTTTGACCATGACCTATAGCTTGGAAATTACAGCTTATTATGAACTGAAGATACCAGCTTTGTCCTGAACTCACCCACAAAACATCCTGCACAAATCTTGTATCTCCCTTTCATTTTTTTTCCCCTCTCCTCTCTTGACCTCAAAACTCTAAAAAGCAAAGCAACAGAGGTTAGTACTGTAGGAATAATGGCAATCCACGGAACTTTGCTTTGGTTTGTGTCATCTCAGCACTTGGAGGCCCCAGCTCCCTTCACAGGTCAGGAGTGCTCCAGGGACTGGCTCTGTTCAGCCAAACCCTTCTCTATGTCTGCAGCAAATTGGGACCGAGCAGCACAAGCATCATTTTACAGGCTTAACCTACCTGCCTCGAATGATGCAAGTAATAAGCCACAAAGGAAGGCCAGCAGGGAGCCTGGTACTCCTCATGGGCTCCATTACCAAGCACGTGGCTGATGACCTTGACCGCTGGAGATGTAGCCTGGGGACGCGCACGCCTCACTGTTGTTATGCCGTGGCCGAGTGCCACCGAGCCTCTCTCGTCTGACGTGACTTCCAGCCTCTGGCTCACCCCGCTTGTAATTGCTTCCTCTGCTCCGCAAGGGCAGGGAAGCAGCAGAGGCATGCTAGCAGGACTCACGCCACCTTCCCGGGAACCTCTGCTGTGGTGTTTTTAATGAGCCTCCCCATACCTATCACATGTAGGAATGAGTATGGAGAAAGATCAGGAATAAGGGCTGATTTCTCCTTCAGAAGGAACAAATGCACACAACCTAAGATCTCAGATAAACTAACAACCTTCCACAAGGTTCAGCATACAATGCAGAGACCAGCTGCAAAATAACATTTGGATTTCAGCTATAAACAGCCTGAGGTTTACAGAGAGTTTATATATCTATTTTGGTGAAGTTATTTATCCTACAGGAAAAATGCTATTTGTAAGTCACAGTGGGGAGGGGAGGAGAGGAGGAAAGGAAGTCCTTGCTTGTGTAGTTAGATGAAGCTTCACTTCTAGACTGGGACAGGGACTCTAAAATTAACATTTTGCAAAGCCACAACTATGGACAGTGTCCAAGGAAATCATGTTTTATTATTTATTTTAAATAAAAGATCTGACAGCCATCAAGATACTTAAAGCTACTTTCCTGCTTTTTAAAAGCACACCCTGTTTTTAGCTTCCTGGCTGGGGGTGGGGGGGAAAAAAGACAAAAACTACAACCCAAGGTAAATAAGAATAGCATGTGTTTTACGGTCTGCATGAGGCAGTGAGGCAAACGGAGTAGAAAATGGAATATACACAGACTGCCCTGGTGGAAGACTGTGAAGATTCATGTTAGAAGCTGTTAAGAAAGAAAAACCTACAAAAAGCTGTAATATTTGTGCAGCCTGAATACAAACTGCATACTTTAAATGACTGAATTTCATAACTGAAGTTGCTGTGTATGGGTAAAGTAGACCCTGAAACAAGAGTGGCTCTAATGGAGAGCGACTTCCAAATGAAAACAAGTGATATCTGTCATCTTTATCTGCTGTAAAACAAACAAATACTAAAAACATGTTATTTCTTCACACCATCCCATTTCATTCCTGAAAGAAGTCCAGCAGACTCTTTTGGTTTCTATAAAAACATTTCAAGTGAAAAACAAAAGATGATGGAGCACTTCTTTTTTGTTCTCAGATTTCTCCCAAACACCATCATCGACAAAGCGGTCTGGAAACCTAATCATGAGTTACAGGCGCCCTCTCAACACCAAAACAGGAAATGTTTCCAGAAGCCCTCAAGCCTGTAGGATCCAGGGTAACCAGCACAGCTCCACTGAAAGACCTTGTTCACTCCTTCCAGAGATGGCATTTGGGACTCCAGGAGCCAAAAATTTAAAGTTTTAGATGATGTCAACCATTGACTTTGTCAGTTACCTCATTTCCTCTCCCACCCATTCCACACATCTACTTTTTCTAATATTTCCAATCAGATTCAGCAGTAACACAATAGTAGTGAGGCAGTAATAATGAAAATATAGAATTTTCTTTTGCTCCATGTGTCCTGAAAAGATGCTGTCACCTCAGCCAGACAAAAAAGCCAACCATCTATCCACAACGGAGGATGCACATATCAATAAGTATGTATTCCCTCTTCTGAGAGGTGTTGTGAATCACCTCATTATAAATATATATGTTGTCCTCAGGCATAATTATACCACAATTAAAACTATCAGCATGTCTTAGACTTCACCTTGGACCTTAATGAGGAATACCAAGATATATTTCTTCCTCATACCATAGAGCTTTGCATGGTAATTTTATAATTTAATTTGCAGTGTGCAGATGTTGAAGTAGCACATTTTGGCTTTATGACATCCAGTGACCAACCAGTAAAAGTCCTGTAGGGTTTTTGCTCCCAGATCCCAAACAGCAGGCAGGAGAGCCTCTCCACCAGAGGCAGGGATGCTCATAGGAACTCCGGCTCACAGAAGTTCTCCACTTGGTGCGTCCCCAGACTCGGCACCACAAGAGGCCAAAACACAATCACAGAGATGCTGTATTTTGCAATGAATGCATAAAGAGCTACACTGGCCAATAAAGACTTTTCTCCTCTCTTTTCCATTACTCAATAATGTTATTTCTTTTACACATTTAGATTCCTTTTCTTCAGAAGCTAAGTTAGTCTACAATGCATTTTCTGCTTTTGAAGTGCCCATGCAAAGGTAGGCATGTAGTTTTACTGTTCGAGGA
This sequence comes from Stictonetta naevosa, assembly GCA_011074415.1. NCBI lineage: Eukaryota > Metazoa > Chordata > Aves > Anseriformes > Anatidae > Stictonetta > Stictonetta naevosa. Next base: position 89,582,929 of record CM021697.1, on the reverse strand, counting down.
ATTCAGCTGGGGGACTGCTGAGCAAGAGTTCTAAACCTTCTGCTTTGGAAGATAACATTTTAATGTTGATTTTGTATCTTTGATTTTTGGGAATGATCTAAGAGGTAAGATTTGCACCTCAAGAACTCAATATTCCTTTAACATTAGCTTACACTAAAAATGAAAATCTCATCTTGTGTCCTTTTTCCTTCCAATTCCAGATTTTATTTGCTCCTGTATTAGTCATAAATTAACTATTTTATGTATTAAACGATAAATATCATATATATAGATTTCTTTACCTTGCTATTTCTGTCATTAGTATTATACACCATAGTTAATAATTTAACCATGGAGCACAGTCTGCACTCCTACTTCGTGAAATCTGATGCACAAAAAAATCTTTCCTTACTCATTTCTATTGCTAATATTGAACATTAGTGTAAAACAGCAACAAATTTATTTACAGAAATTAACAGGTATGTGGGAACAAGCACAAATTCAGATTAAATTCAACAAACCATTTTAGGCCCAACACAAAAGAGCAAAAAAAACTCAAACCAACTACTCAATCAGTTTTTTCCTTCCCCCCTCCCCTTAAAGAATAAATAGGTGGTTTGAAAAAAATTAAAAGAAAAAATTCTTCACCATTAACACAGTATTTTGCTTGTTCATCTTGATGGACTCTGAACGAATGTTAGTGGAGTATCGAAACAAAAGCAAACCATGCAAGTTTTTAGATTCACTTTCCAGAAGGCAAATTAATGACTTTAACACTGCCTAGGTTGTTCAGAGTCCATTAGAGTCACATTTGAGGAGGATGCAGATCCATTTCAGTCTCACCTGCAGCAAACTTCTCCGATTTTTACAGTCTGTAAGCATGAACCTCTCGGACAACCAATTGGACTGGCCGCTCAGGGAAGGGCGATGACCATGCAGGGACTGTGCAGCGGAGCTTTGGCCCCAGAGAAAACTCAGCATGGATGGGTTGTATTCAGCTTGCAGGAGCTGACATTGCATGTGGTTTAGGTGAATGTCAAATGTTATCTTTTATCTCCAAACATGAGCTCAAAGTGTATCCTGCCGGGTCTGGAAAATTTGGTAAAGCGATAATACGTGCAATCAGGGATTTATCTGATAAAGACAACTCCCGTTTTCTAGACATGGCTGTAAGGATTGTACGTGGAGAAACATCCGGATTTTTTTTGTTGTTGTTGTTTTGTTTTGCTACAAGAATAGCAAGTTTTCTACTTCTCTTTGTTGTCCTTTTCAAGATTAATCAAAAAATTAGACTTTACCATTACAATTTTCATTTAAAGTCTTTCTTTTCATTGCTTAGTACTTCTAGTGCTCCACACCTGCAGTTAGGTTGTTAAAACAAATTTAGTTCATGGATTATGATATATCCACATATCTTTTAAATGTAAGTTTCTACGTATTGTTAAATTTCAGAAAACATTTTAGCAGGATGTAACCAGTATGAAAACATGACTTGATTTTTCCACAGACTGCTCTGTGCTTTCTTTCAATTTGAAGTAATGAATGAATAAATGTACATGTTAAAACCAATGTAAACCTTTTAAAAGCTTAATCTCAGGTGATTTGTCTGCAAGCAACTGCAAGCTTTCAAAGTTGTGGTAACAACCTAGGCAATATTCAATTCCCTTGCCTGAACAGCAGTGTAAATATGAACTAGATATTGATTTAAGAATTATTATGGAGCTGTACCAGTCTGAGTATGGAACTCAAACCTTATCATCAGCGTAATACAATAGAGTCAGAATAATTTTATTTTTATTCACAAAATATTTTCTTATTCTGTTTAAGTTTTGGCAATTAACAAAATGTATTTTAATTTGTCCTGAACATTTTTGATATCTTGGTAGGAAGCCAAAACCTTTTCTGTGAACATCTGGCCTTCAAGTGTCACATCTGGAAAAGCTAGCATTTTCAAGTCTTGCAACGCTTCACTTTGTTTTTCATTTGTGGTAAGTAAGAAACAATCTAGATTTGCAGAAAAAGATAGCATAAAATCACCATTTAACCAAACTTCTAATTTTGATACCCAAAACAAAAGCAAAGGCTAGAATTTTCTCTCAATTCAGCCAGAGTAAACAAGTCATTCAAAAAGGCTGAGATTTTCTTTGTGTTGTAAGAGCTGAAAGCATTATAATGCTCCCATTACTACGGCACCCACAGTGACAGTAATGAAATTCAAAGACTGACAATTTCTATGTCAGCAGTGATGTCAACAGAATTATTCCCAGAAATTAAAAGATGAAGAGTTGGATTTGAAATATTCCAGTCAATATGTTCTAAACTAACTGTGGGTTTGGACCTCTGAATCTGCATATTCAACACACAGAACAGCTCAGGAGGGTTTGGTTTTTAGGCTGCCTTGAGTACTTCCCTCTGAAAACCCAGATCCTGCGTGGTGTCTGAAAAGTAGGAAGACAATGTGAGTCAATCACTTCACAAAACTGTGCCATGCAATGTCAGCCTGAGACTACTGTAAGGACCGTATTGAGGGTCCTTCATAATCAACATGCAGGTTTAGGCCACAGTACTCCAAGTTTTAAACAACTGTTTTCATTGCCAAGGGAAGGATGGGGTAGCTGCTCTAACCTGGGGACCTACCACAGGAGGTTACCTTCCTTGGGGGATCAGTTTCCTCATGTGCTCCCTTAGCCTTTCTTATCACATACCTATAAACCAACTGTGACACCAATAAGCCTTTGAAGAAGGAAGAACAGAGTATTTGGGAGCTATGTCATGATAAACCTTTTTGTTTCCTTCCTGAGCTGTTAGATACACATCCACCCAGCCCATGCCACAGGGGACAGAGCAAACCTGGCCCAAGAGGGCTTTTAATTCCCTGAGGGGAAGTAGCAGCATGAGGTGTCTCCAGGCCTCTGCTGGCCCTGACAACCTATGCCATGAACAGGCCACAGAGGAGACCCGAACCCTACATATGGGATTAGTGGGTGCTGAGAGACCCCTACCACCTGCTGCAGTGACTGCGCTGCTGTAGCATTACCCAGCACTTCTGCAAGGAAGGGAACAGCTGAGTCCTTCACTGAAGCAGTGCTTCTGCTCCAAGCTGCCTGCCCAGGGAAAGCCTTTCCCTGCCTTCCCGGCCACTTAGGTGGGCAGGGTGCCCCAGGCACTCTGACGGACCATAGAAATCCCCTGCAGACATCCTGTGGGAGCCCTGGATTTTCTGGCCAGCTGGCATGGAGATGCAGAGAAAGTAAGGAAGTGGAGTGAGAAGCTATGTTAGAAATATCAGTGTATTAAGATTCCTTAAATGAAGAATTAATTTGAAAATGAAAACCAGGTCTTGCATAAGCTAAGAACTGTTCCTACACAAAAAAATCTGTCAGCAGAAATAGCCTTGAATAAATATTGAATAAATAGCCTATATACATATATATATATAAATATAGAAGGTGACATTCCTAGAGGTCAGGAGGAATCAGGCAAAGGTTCTGCCTTCAAACACTGAGGATCTCAATTTTTAATTGGTACCAGAGAAGCCTAAGCTAAACACCACGAGCAGACAATTCCTTGCAGTACCAGACTTAATTCAGGCATTCCAGAATCCATCTTCAATCTTTTCGTAGTCTTGCTTTATTACTGAAGAAAGATAACAGATTAAACACTCTCCTTCAGTCTACTAACTCCCTGTGCTGGTCACAGGGCTGTTTAAATTCACAAACCAAATAGTGTCAGAAACCCTCCTCAAATTCTACCTAATGAAGTGAAGTAATCACATACCTATGCCAGATGAGTCAGCACATACACATAATTCATTCCAAGCAGATGTAGCGGCTTGCCAAAAAGTCATGCTCTGTTTTAGGTAAACTTTACTGCTTATTACAGACAGGCACATACATAATTATCAAAACTGATGACATTGGAAAGATTGAGACAGTGATGTAATTACTTCTGGGTACAAGTTACTCTACGAGGGATGGAAGATTACTTTTTTCCCCCCATGCCATTACTTTCTCCTCAACCACATCATACTCCCTCTTGGAAAGACTGCTACAGCCTATATATTCCCTTGGCCGATTTACCACCTGTGGCTGCAACAGTATTCCAGCATGAAGCAGCAGCATTTCAAGCCGTTCAATGGATCATCATAATTTGTTTTCAAAACGACCTATTAAAACAAAGCATTGCTTTACAAGAATCACATCACATGCTTAATTGCCTTCTCTGAAACAAGCTGAGGTAATTGCGAAGTATCTTGTATTGATGACTACTCAACACGTAGGTCTGAAAGGAGAAACGAGTCTAAGATGTATTCAGGATGGAAATACAGAGAGCAGCGGCTGTGTAATCAGAGCTGTTTTTCTTATATGAAAAAAAGATTACTCAACCAGTGCTGACTGTTTAAGAAGCAAAAAAGAACTTCCAGGAGCAAATGAGCAATACATTCAGCTGCACATTGTTGCACTCCAGTGGCGAGGAGTGAAGTTTTTACTACTAATTGCCTAATTATGCAATTTGCCCCTCAAGTATAGCAAACCATTTGCAAGGACAATTCAGAGATGGAGCCATTTCCCTACAGCTGAGACACAGCAGGAGATTTATTATGCTCCTGTACATCAGACACTTCCACAACGTGGTGTGAAGTTGTACATACATCCAAGGAGGTCTCAACTAGGGTAGCGTCATTTTTTTTTGCCTGATATTGTAAAGCTGCATATTCCTCCTTCAGTTAGCAGATTAACAGCAACACAAGTTTTGATTTCCAAAGGTTACTAAAAGACTTACAGTTGCATATCCTGTTTAGCCTGTATTTCAAATAATTAACCCCAGTCTTTAAAAGCCACTCCAAGTTACAAAGCGAAGAGCCCAAGAACCTACACAGTTAAAACTCTTGCAAATTTTTAAGCCTGTACATTTTTGCTGTCTACTCCACTCTTAAAATATCGTTTGATGGTCATTAGACCCACTGCTTGCATGCCAGGAAGAGATGTGCAAGACAGATGTCACTCGTTTCTTGACATTTTTTCAAGGGCTCAGGAAAAGCAGAGAATATTTTGAGTTCTGGCACGAAGAGAGAGAGCTCACAGCTGAGACTCTAGGGCTAGATTTGACATCTCCATGTCTTCCCAACCAGCCACAGAAGAGCAATGCTACAGGACTTGACTGGTCTTAATTAGGGTTTGCAAACAAGTTGCATGCTTCAAATATTACCAGAACACAGCCTGTGCCAACAACCATCTCTTTCTGCTTGTGCATAAAGCACAGAGCCCAGAGCTGCTGCTGTTACCAGTGGCAATGCTGAAGTACATTGGTTTTGGGGACCCTGCTTCCCAGGGAGGATCTAGCATTAGTGATGAAGGGTTCTGAGATGGGGGAGTGCAGGTGGAGCTCCAGCAGGAAGGCACAGGATGTACGTGGGACGGTGGTGATGGCTGATAACTGGTATAAGAGCTTTTTGGAAGCACCAAGCCAGGGGTTTCCTGAGCTTCATGCACCAGCACCGTAAGAGCAACTGCAGGTGACAGAGAGTTCATTCCTTGCACTGAATCAATATAATAACAACAACAAGGAAGTAAATACCAGCAAAGCAATTGTGAGCAAAGCCTTGATTATGGCAGAGAATAGTGGAGCAATATAGTAAGAGCACTCCCTGCCTGTGAACCCAAAGGCTTTTCACTTCCCATGCAAAATAATGACGGCCTGCAACAAAGGCAAACGCCTTTGGCTAGCTGCAATTTCGTCCAACAGAGTAGCATGGGAACAAAGAATAAAGCTAAAAATAAAGAGCAACATTTTTTTTAAAAAAAAAAAAAAAAAAAAAGAGGAACTTAAACCCATAACTTGGTTTGTGTTAATTTACCAGATCAGAATAGTCATTATTTTCAAATATTTGGAGACTGCTAAGTATGTGTAAGAGCATTTGTGGCTCCTAAAACACTAATATCAACAGAATTATTAATTTTGGAATGCCCAGTTAAGTGCATTTATTTTCTTCCCTTAATGTTCTCTGCTGAGTGTTTCAGTCATGGAGTGGGGGATAGAAATAGCAGCACCAGGATTACTAAACCCAGTCCAGAGAAAGAATAGCAAATAATCCAAAAACATATTAAGCAAACTATGCATACCAGATAGAAATGACTAATGCCACGTGCATCTGGAGGAAATGAGAGTTAATTTGAAATAATGAGCTAACCAAGCAGGGCCAACTTCACAGTCAGTATTTGCGGTGGCCAGCACTCGCAGCAGTCAGAAGATATGTCCATATTTGTGTGCTCGACTTTTCGGCTGTCGCTGCAGCCCTGCATAATTAATCCTATCACATCCCCGCTCCTCCAGACACATTGCCTAATATGTAAATACAAATTGCTGCATTTCTTCTCGTCTCTTCCCCATCCAAACCACAGATATCTCCTTCATGCAGCGTATTATTAAAACTTCTACGAAGGCAAAAGTTAATAACTAGTTTCTCCACGGGAAAACATTTTGTGCCACAAAGGGATTTATTATCTGAAGTCAGACAGGCTGCAAAGTTTGCTGATGAGAAACAAGCCCTCTGCCACATTCAACTGTTTTGACAACTGTTAAATGCAAGCAATGACACACTTGAAATACCTAGTCTGAAACAAGATAAGATGAATACTTCACATTAGAAGATTTCTTGTACTAACAGCTATTTTTTGTTGTTGTTCGCATGTATTAGTGACAATAGCAGCACAGCATTTGATATAGATTAAAGTTGAATTGGAGTTTTAACCTTTAACTTGAGTCAGGCGTGATTCATAGCTCAAATAATGTCTTGCTTACTTCATAATAAATAATGGACCCCTTAAATAATGCCTAACCAGAATGGGATCCCCAGCCTTGTGGTTACGTGCTGTCAGCGCAAACCTAGGACAGGGCATGGACAAAAAAGCTGCCAGTGCTGAATGAGGGGGGCTCAGCAAGCACACCACAGCTCCAGCCAAATTTGCAGCAGGACAAACACATGAGTCTCTGCTCAGCAACAGGGGCATCTCTCAGGGCTTCCAGCCTGAAGCAACCCCCATTTTCCTCCACAGCCCTTTCTTTTGGGGCAGAAACACTGCTGGACTGGGCCAAGGAGGTAGGCTGAAGGCTCAAAGCCCACTTCAGCTCATGCGTGGAAACCCTTGTTCTCAGCAGCGCAACTCACCCAACATGATGACAGCTCTCCAGCACCCCTCCAGATGTTCCTCAAAGAAGCAGCAGAACATCTCAATGCACAGACTCATCATACAACCCTTGAAAATATATTAACGCCCTAGGAACGTGATAGAAAAGGATGATACACAACCAGAATGGAACCTCTTTGTAGGTAGCTTGCCAATAACTTACACAATAGCTTGTGCAAGGTGAATAGTGAAAAGAGGAAAAATACATGTGTTTTTAAAGGCCAGGAGCAAGTCTTTGAGGAAGAATAATACTAATGATAAGCATCTATTTTAACATATTAGACAGCATTTTATAGATGAGTGGAGAACACCATTCCATCCTCAGATAAACGCATGGCATAACAGTCCACCAGACTAAAGCTGAGATTTACTTTTTTTAAACTGTGTGGATTTCTTTAAATCTAGCTTCCAGGCTTAGCTGGCCAAATGGGCTTATTTCCTTGATACTGACCTCCGATATCTCCTGAATATAATTACATGTTCAAGCCCAAGCAATTGCAAGCAGAGTCAAGTGCTTGCAAGCAGTAAGTTACAGCAAACAGAGCTGTGAATGTCTGTGCTTATGCAATTTGTCTCTTTAAAGGCAATGGTAGGAAGCCAGTTCACTAAGATGAAAACACACCATTAAAACCAAAACATTTCACTCAGCCGCTTCCAAAGCCAGACAGCAATTCTTCTCAGTGTAGTGAGCCACCATAACTGGTTAGATAACCATGGAAACAGTCTAGAAAGCAAATGCAAGTGAAGAAGCAATAGTAAATTTCCACTTTGTGTTTCAATGACAAGAACCACTAGTTTTAAGCTGTTCCTATGTACACGCTTTAACTTGAAAGGCACACAGTTTGGTGACTACCATGGCTTCTGTGTGAAGCTAACAGCACAAATAGCAGCACAGGCTCAAAAGAAAGGTTATCCAACTGCAGAGTGAATTTCCGTGCCTCCTACCCTGTAAAATACCAGCGTCAGAGCAACAGCAATGCATGCTGGATTTTCTACTGATTGCCACTAGAAACATTTAGGGGCACACCTATAGCTTAAACGAAGATCTGTACAGAGCCTGGTGCTGCCTAAATGTTCATTTCCAAGCAGCTTTTTTCCCATTCCCCCAAGAACTGGTCACCGGTTTGTGGGGAAAGACCAGGACGTCACTCATTTGTCCCCCATAGCAGCTCTCGTCCATACCTAAGACCCACATGAAACTCTTCCTGTCAAAATTTTAATGCTTTTATTTCATCATACTAAAATTCCAGCTTGTAAGTGACGGAACTACTTCTCCCCTGCTTCACAGAAACGTAGAGAAGCAGCTCCCAGGCTTGGTGCCTGTTGCCCCCTCCCTCACACAAGTCAGATCACTGAACCTTTCCTCACAGCCCCTTAATTCAAACACTGGACAAGGGTAATCACATTTCATGCTTCATGGTTTAAAATGATCACCACATGGATTAGGAAAGAAACTTGGTCTCTTCACTGCATATGCAGCTATCACACCATCTCACAGATGGGTTTGGGGGGTTTCTTTGCTGCAGTCTCAAGAACTGGGTAGCTGCCATGGCTGGAAACGTGGATGCAGGATGCACCCATCTACCCCTTGCTGCTTGGTTCACTTGTTCCCTATTTTTAAAACTGGTCACATCACAATAAGACAGTTTTGTTGCTCTGAGCTGAGCATAATTTTGTAGGTATTGAATGCATTGCACATTCATAATTGCATCTTGCTAGGAAATTCCCTTGCTGTACTGGTTAGAGTACACCAGAGGAGTGGCTTCGATCATCCATAGAGCTACTCTCCTGCGTGCAGCGTTTGAGGCAGCTTTACTATTTCAGATTAAAATTTAACACAGTCCCCATTAAGACTTCAGCCCCTTGTTTTTTTTTTTTGTTTGTTTTGTTTTGTTTTTTTCTTTTCTAAGCACAAATATTGCACTAAAATGAGTAGTTAGGGAAATCCCAAATTCTATTTTATGAAAAATTCCGCTGAGTGCCCTCTGCAGCGTGCCTGCCCGGGTGGCCATCCTCAGCAGCTCTGAGAGCAGCACGGGGTGGAACACGTGGGGACCTCAACAAATCCCACAGTTTTGATGGGGAGTCTAACTACTGATTTTTTTTGATGAGGAGCGTAACTACTGATTTGAAGGCCTGGGTCACCCTTCTGGAGGTGCCGTACCCTCAGCTGCTGCCAGGCTGCAGCAGGAACAGCAGCAAAGCGCTTGGAAACACAGCAGATATGAATAATTAGGCAGGGCTTCTCGCCGCCAGCCCCAAGAGCGGGATTTGGCAGGCACATTCCTCAGAGGCATGAAGCAGAGCAGAGAAATAGAAGAGGAAAAGGGCTTTTGGCCCATTTCAAGCAGCTGCGTGTTCTTTAGCTCTTGGAAGGGAGTCACTTCTCCTCGTGCCCTGCATCCTCAGCCCCTCTATCTCACCCTCTCCACTGCAGTTACTGTTCCTTTCCTCTCACATCACACCCTCCAGTGCCATCTTCCCTTTTCCTTGCACACTGGCTCCTTCGGCCCCCAAGTTTTTCCTCCCTTCAGGAGGGCTGCACGTGTATTTCGCACAACAGGCACCATCTCCAGGACGCTGCGTGCTGCCTGCACCAGCAAGAGCTGTCCGTCTGCCACGTAACTCCTTCCATGTAATCGATTTCCATGCCAACATTTTTGGGCCACGGCAAGCCCTCCTGCTCTGAGGAGCTTTTCATAACCAAATGACTTCAGATCGCTCTGCTCTGAATAATCTGTTCTGACAATGGGCATTGCTTATGCCTGAAGCTCCAGCCGAGACTGGAGGCCCACTGATGCCAGATAAACAGGCAGGTAAACACGGCCCCTGCCTGAAAGAACTTGCTCTGTAATTTATGTCAACTAGCATCTAGAGCAGAGCAAAGGTGTCCAGGTCCAGGAATTGGAAGCACAGGGTTGGAGAAGGGCTAAAGAAAACACTGCTCAAAACAATGCATCACTACAGATTAAGGTGCCTACCCCCATTTGGTTGGGGACCAAATGGGACCTCACAAACCAACACCACACTATCCTACCCTGCTGTTGTAAAGAAACAGTCAAAATACTTCGCTTAGTAGAGCACAGACAGAAAACAGGTGTGTCAAAACACCTTCAGCTGGCATGGGTTCGCCAAGGGGAGGTGGCAGTGACAAATGCCTCCTGTCATCTCTTTGAAGATACAGCCAGTTTTTGCCCTCCCTCCCAAAATGTGATCCCCTAATGTGACCCAAGCTGTCCCTAAACAAATCAGGTTAGCCATTGCTCAGCCTTACCCCCACTGCAAAGAACGGGCTCAAGAGGACAAGAGAGGTTTGACTTGCTGCGAGGTGTAACAAAAGCTCTTTTCCCCAGCCCGAAGGCTGTTAGGTGAATACAGAAACACAGTACAGCTTAATTCAGAAAACATCAGCTGGTAGTGCTGACGATCAACATGGTCTGCACACATTCAGTTTCATCCCCCATTCATTCCCAAGGCGATCCAACAGCATGATGAAGCCAGAGACCTGAGAAGCCTGGATCCAAAATGAGTATTGTGCACACATGAAAAACCCACCTCCTCCATCTCAGAGAAGCTTGAAGTCTGGGTTTCTACAGCTGCTAAATTAAATCCTTTTGCAGCACAACTCTGTTTTACGGCTCACAGGTGCATTGTTTTCTTCTGCACTCAAACACTGTACTGGGGAAACAGCTCCTTGTTGAGCCTGGTAGCACTGCTCCTCATTAACACTGGTCAGGGCATCTTCCACTTGGAAGACCAATGCAGGCATGGCCATAGTTCACATGTAAAACACGGATTTCTGCCTTCAAAATGCACTAGACCTGGCAGTCAAGAGAGGCCTCTCATCATAGTGAGAACTTCTAGAACACTGCAATTGCTTTCAAATAGGTTTAAAGCCTGCCTCGTGCAACTCGCTGTCATTTTTTCCTTTATAAACCATAGTATTTCATAAATCTTACTATTTTGCTCAAGCTAAAATTTAACACCACTACATATTACTCCATAAAATAATACGGCCAGCACACCACTTCCCCAGTATAGGAAATGATCCGTAAAGCTGTAACTCAGCCTTTATGAGGATCTTTTAAGAGAGCACAGCTTTTCCACAGTGAAAACTGTCAGCAGCAAAACTGCCATTTCCATCGTAGTGCTGCTTTAGCAGGATTTCCTGCCACAGCAGAATATTCTTTTATTATTTTTTTTTTTTTTTTGGCCATCATCATGCATATGCAAGCTCAGCTTGCCAAAGAACAGGCTTCAAGCTATTTCATAGCTCAGCCACCGTGGCGTGGGATGCTCATTTCCCTCTTGTTGAGCACTGTCCCAGCACTGCCACATCCCAGCCTCACACAAGGTAGGACACTTTTGAGGCTATGGGATGCTTTGAAGCAGGTTTCTTCCTCTTCCTCATGGCTGACCTTTCCCAAGCAGGGAAGTACAGACGCCAGCCTCATCAGCCAACACTGAGCCTGCACCACACAAACCACCACAAGAATTATTTTCCACTCCTTACAAACATTTGTCCTCCCACTGAAAATCTCCAGCCACGCATAGCTCCTGAAAGCAAACACGTCTGAACCCCATGGCAAATTGAAATGTGTGCTCTGGGACTGAGCACCACAGGGAGCTCCTTGAGAGCTTTTGGAGATAGGAAGGACTTCTGAACTGCACCTCTCCTGCAATGGTGCAGCAAGCTCCTCCACCAGCTAGCACTGGGAAACCCGTGCCAGCAAAGCCTGTGGAAGTATGTTAACACTCATGCCTGTGAAACACAACATGGTCAAAGGTGTATTGTCTTTTTCCCCCATCTTCTTCCTTTCCATTTCCACTCATTCACAGGATTTTTCAAGACAGAAGCAGCTTTACACATGCCCTCTTCACTAGAAGATGGGACACATAACTAGCAATGAGATTCATTAACTTAATGTTTATATAAATGCTCTTTCTGGAGACACAGACAGGTGTGTCTAATTGTAGACAGCCAGCAGTGGACAGTCCAGCAGGCTTTCTGCAATTTAATAACCACTGCATGCCCAGATGGGACAATCCCCAAAGCAGGGATTTACACTTCATGACTTCACATGTGTTGCTAGAGGCACAATTTCACCCCCCTCCCACATCACTGATCACAGCTCAGACAACTGGGCCACCTTAGCTCATAGTATTTGAGGTATGTAATACTTCTGGCCTGGCATGGAGGGGACGTGATGGCAATTGCCACCACAATGGCCACAGCCTACCATAGCCTTACATCTCCATTCTCAAACCCATGAAGGTTCTGCACTGCACATCCCTCTGTGACCATGCCACCAGCTACAACTTCCCACTCTGAGTACTTTCTGTACGTATGCTGGAAGAGAAGAGCATGGGCCCTGTCCCAAGGCAGAAATAACTGGCATCCTCCCTCCCCCCCCCACTAGGGTGACAAGATGGTGGCCACTGCATGGAGCCATCAGCCCTGGGCACAAGGGAAGTAGGGAGGGATCGTGATGGCCTCTGACGACACAGATGCAGCTAACGCAGCTAGTTGCTTTAGAATTCTTTCTTATTGTTTGTCTTTTATTGTTTCTTTTAAGATCTTCCCCCCCCCCCCATCCTATAGCTTCTTTCTGCTTACTTTTACAAAGCCCTGCAGCATCTCTCTAACATATCAAATACCTCCTGTGCTCCTCTCTTACCACACAGAGACTTCTTAGTTATGCTGGAAGTGGCTCTCAAGGCAGCAGGGGCTCACAAAGCCTGCTGGAGGGACAGCACGCTCCCGAGGCAGCTTTTCCTGCAGCAGCAGCGTTCGCAAGGGTTCCTCCTGCCTGAATTCTCTGGCACCTACAAGGATCGCAATCACCTCTGAGTTCTCTCTGGGGGACAGCAGTGCTTCCTCCACCCTGCTGTTGAGTGCTTTCACAGCAGAACTTCATTTTGTTGAGTACCTTTCTCCCTTTATCATGCTTAATTGAAGTTGGACAACAGATGCAAAAAGTTTTCAGGCAGAAAAGACCCCGTAGCAGGTCTGATCAAACAGCCTGCTTCCTTAGGAAATCATGTTATTTTTCACTTGGATTAACCCCCTTTATGCTGCTAGCTTACCTTTTTAATTTCACTGTTGTTGGTCTTTTCCATACAGCCTTTCTTATTTCTAGGTACACTGTAGGAATCTGCTTGATTAACATCAGTCTATAATGCCAAAACATGTTCGAAAATAATTACTAAAACATTTCCTTTTATATTGAGCTTATAATCCCTCCTTCCTATTTGGAAGTTAAACCTAGATTTCAGCTGTAAGCAGCTCTAAGTCATGTTTACAGAAGGCTGGTACACACAAAATATGCAACATTGGCTGCAACTGGCTACAGACTGGTGCCAGTTCAGAATTTTTATGCAGGACGAGAATAGACAGAGGGAAATAGCTCTCCAGCCCCAGTGAGGAATATGCCCTTTCCCAGGCCCTGTGTTTTGCTTACCACTCAGCCCATAATCACTTTCCAGCTGCTGGGGAGGGGGCCTCTGACGACTCCTTCTGAAGCAGGATGCATGGGGCAGGAATTTCTCCTTTCCACTCCCTACTTGCTCACTCGCTCTTCGTTTCCCATCAGAAACATGCTTTTGAATCTTTTCATCTCATATGGTTTTTCACCCAGTCCTGGTATCCTCACAGACCACTATGGCATAAGAGAGCAGCATCCTTGTTATCCTGCCTCTGCTTCAGAGGAGAATGGGTGTATCCAGTAGGCAAAGAGGTGTCTTAAGGTGAAGACTTTAAGTATGTTTCCTGATGGTGCAGGAATCTACTCAGGAAAGCCCTGTTCAGTCATCTCTCCGCCCCAGCAAGGCCCTTAGCAGATGCTTGCATTGTTCCCCTGAGGTTCAGCTCTGGAAAAGACTCTCCCTCAGGGAGGCTGCTCCCTCCACTTCCAGGAGCATGATGTGCACAAAGCCTGAAACAACAGCTGTACCCAGCATGAGCCATGCCATTAGGTATGCAGGCAGGTGCCTTGTAGTGATAACAATAATTTAGCTATCAACCTGATCTGAATGCCCTTTTTTTTAACAGAAGAGGAGAAGAGGTAGTCACAGTCCTGCAGGGTCTCCTGTGGGTGGCATTTCAGTGAGGCAGCACTGACAGCCACCTCCTTCCTTCCTGCTCTCTTTTGTGCTCACATCAGTCAGGCTTAAGAGATGTAAGCTGATGGGTACACCAGCTATCTGCACCAGGTGAGGTGCCCAGGACATACAAACATCAGTACAGTTGTGCGGTACTGACAGAGAGCCACCTGCGTCCACCTCTTTTGGATTACCAGTGTGGACAGGGGGGGTTGAGCCTGCACACCTTGCCCACATTTCACATTTTTCCTTCCTGGGAAGCAAAGCTGTGGTGCACTGGGTGACACCAGGTTGTTCACATCTCCTCCTTGCCACATTCATTGGTAAACTCTCGGCTTAACACTGCAGCTAGAAAGGGGAATGCTAACTGAGGTTTAGAAGTTAGCCTAAATGAAAATTAGAAGACTAGCATGCTGAAGGCTATTTAGCAGTTAGGTCAATATTGGATTAAATACTTTATTGTAGGTAAGTCAGCCAAGAATCTGTTTCTGTTCTTGGAAAACATTACATTTAAAAATAATTCAATCTTCACAAGAAAGGCTGAAAAGCTCCCAATTTTAAGTAAAGAGCATTAAAACATCTCCCTTAGAAGAAAACTGCTGATTTCAGTAATGGGAAACGTTGTCTCAAACACTTTCTTTCAAATGCATCTTAAAATATCAAATTCAGTTTGGTTTAAACATACTCTCCAACAAATCAGATGAATAAACACCCTCCCAAAACATGATGGATTTGGTGGAATGTTTTATTTCAAAATGATCTATTCTGATTTTTTTCAGCTAAAGTCAAGTAGAGGAAATTAATGTCTCCAAATTTTGCCAAATAATTATTTTTCCCCAAGGGTTGCAGTTTCACAGCAAGTACTTGAATTTTGGTAAATTTTCATCAAAACTTTCCCAAGCATCTCTAGCAGCAGCACCAGAAAATCCTTCCACTCGGGGGAGGTGGCTGCAGCTGGGCCTTTTCCTCAGCCGCAACTTACGCCTCACACAGAGGGTACGGGTGCTTGCAGGGAGCGCTGTGATTTTCATCTTCTGCTGTCTGCACTCTCAGGGCAGATGGCTATTGTGCTTGCATCAGTACAGCCACCATCTGATAGCCCAAATCCCCCATTGTTTCCAAAGGAAAAGCATGCTTCCCTTCTTTCTTCTTGTTTCCTGGAAAAGAAATCCCTAATTCAAGAGTCAACATTTATCCACGGAGCTGTTTCACAACAACTATTCTGCTTGGAATTCATATTCTACCTTACCACTGCATGATATTTTTATAATTATTTTTTAATGGAGGGCAGGGCCCCGCGTTCCCTCAGTCTACTTCTCATCCTGCAGGACTCCCCTGTGATGGCAGCAGTTCCACGTGACCCTCTGCTCCTCATGGTCCTGCTCTCAGCTAGGACTCTCGGAAGAGCAAACCTCTGGTCCAAGCTCAGATGTTCCCCTCGAGTGCCACACTTGGACTGATGTGGCCGTCACCAGCCAAGGCACGTTGTCTCTGCTCACCTCGGGGAGATGGAGCTGTGCCCAGCTTCCCAAAGAGGAAGCCGGAAGGGTAAGAGAGGTTATTAACAATGACTGCCTAGTAATTAGCAGCAGTGTAATTTCCACACAAAACACTGTCTTTGAGGGCACTACGCGGCTCCTGATGAACTTCTGTGCCTAGCTTTGATGCGCTGTGCTTATTAATGTCGTACAACAGGCAGTAGAGCAGCCTCAGTGTTATAGGGAGCACTGACAACACGTCATTCAGTGACTTCAGGCTCTGCACAGACACTTAAAGCCACCCACCCATGAAGCAACATGCCAAAGGCGGCTTCTCAGCGCAGGTCAGACGCTCATCGAGAGGCACATTCCACCCCACAGACGTTCAGGGCAACCCTAATTCACTTATCAGAGGCCACGAGGGCCCTCGGGTCCGCCCGTGCCTCCTCCAGGCGGACGGGAGGTGGGAGTGGGTTTGTGGCTATGTGCCAGGCATGCCAGGCATGCATCCCAGCCTCGTCCCAGCCTACCTCGGTACGTGGGCACCGCCGTCGGCACGGAGGAAGGAAGCCTTGCCAATGGTCTCCACGCGCCGAGAATGTGGGCGGTGCTCGGAGACAAAACAGAAGCAGCATGCACAGCGATAACATGAGTGTTACAGCAATCTGGTAGCTCTGCTAATGAAGCTCGCTAAAAAGCCCACAGGGGGTGAAGAAGCTCACCGCCTCTGTATGGATACAAAATCTGTCGACAGTCTCAGACTGCATGAGAAGACGCAGCTGACCAAAACCCTTTAGCTTGTCTTTAGGTATGATGCAGAAGAAATAGTCACAGGCACTGGTCTTGGGTATTGGCTATAGAGAGCAAAACAAGCCACCGTTTTGAGGGAACTTGGATCACATTCAGCTCTCAGTCCTCCACTCAAGCATTCTCAGCCACCTCTGGGCCTCAGTCTGGAGGCAGGCTCCTGAGCGGATCACACATCCCAAGTTAAAACTGTCATAGGGCCAAAGGAATTCAGTCCTCGGCAGTCACCTTCTACTAATATCGGCTCATCCTCCTATGAAGGCAGTGTAAAAGCAGCACCAGCTGTGATGACAAATTACAGCACAACTTCCAGAAAAAAAAAAAAAAAAGTCTCTAATCCTGTTGTAGAGCCCTGGGCATAACTTGAGATAGCCCTGAAACATCTGCAGCTCCAGCTGAAGCCATTCACTCCTACCAACACCGTTCAGGTACAGGGCGGGACACTGAAAACCAAAGATCAGTGGGCAGTAACGTTGTTGCCCTTGGACACACAAGTGCATTCCAGCAGGAATGCCAGCATACGGCTTTTTGTGGAGATCTTTGCTCTGGCTTTCAAAACATTCAAAAAATGACTGAGAACGTCATTCACATTAAAAATAACAGAGGTTTTGTAACACTGCACGTGTTCAAAGTGCTGTCAAGACTTGAATTCACACAATGCTTCTGGGAACCAACATCCTCATCCTCCATCCCACCACAGAGTACAAATATTCACAGGAAGTCTGAAGGCAAAACTCCTTAACTTTCAAAATCTTATTCTCTTTTCATGGAAAATATTTTTTACACAGAGCCAGAAAACCACAAAATAACTGTCCAGGATGAGTTTTCCATTTTCACATGAAGTTTATTTTTCAGTAAAATCCTCTCCTGGTGAGACTCTTCTCATAAGAAAATTTCAGCCACCTCTACTTGAACCATTCGTACAATCCAGGTGGTAATATTTAAACACACGTGAGGACTAGTAATTTCCAAGTGACTTTCTCAAGAACAGATATCAAGACAGTGCTGCAGCCATTGTGCGATTGATCCCCATCTGCTTCTACTCATGATGCAGCTGCATCTACACACACCGTGTCATCAGCATGCCTGCAAGCTCTTGGGGCCAACTTAACTTTTCAACATATCTGAAAAGCATTTGACTATTCATCAAGTGCAAAAGCTTGTGAGGCAACCGAGCTCGAGATGTGATGTGCTCCTCATCAGCATCTCACTGGGACCTGCTGTCTCAGCCTTTCTGTGATGTTTCACTTGAAGTCACATTCAATAGAAGAATTTAGAGAAAACAACAAAATAGTGACTTGAATTTCCTTTGTGAGCAGAGAGCCTGAGTAACACATCTATAAGGAGTTGGGCCTGTAATAATTTCTGATGAGCTCAATCTCTGTTAACTAGCATGGGGATCTTGCTTGTATCGTCACATCGGAGCAAATACATTTTAAACACAGAAACCCTAATTTTGTTTTTAGATTTAAAATGTGGTCACACAGTTAATGTTATATACAACATCCTTTTTTAAGTCTATGCTTTTTCATTACTGTCCCTGTCATGCTCTCCACCTCAGCCCTAGTAAGGGCCAGCAGTTTTCAAGCTTACAGCACTGAGGGGTAGTATTTTAGTCACAACTCCTGTAAATATGGGGAAAAAAAAAATGGTGATAAAAGGTGAGCTTGCAGAGGTTTCGTAGCCTGATATTTCTCCATTTGTCAGAGTTACATTTTATAAGGCGCACCTAAATTGTAACACTCAACCAATATCAGATCCTAAGTCAATATTCATTCCCTAAAGCTATGCATATTATTTTGCTACCTTGTATTGCCTACTAGTATTTTTCAGATTGAGGATAGTTGTTGACAGAAAAGGACTAAAAAAGGAAGATAACAAAAAAAAGGAAAATGACAATATACGGTCTCAGCTCACAGAAATACCCATCTCTAATCCTCTGGCCTGCTTAGTTTAATTTTAAGTCTTTATTATATGTAAGCTTACATATTATGTACCCAAACTTTTTCTCACTGAAATCAAAGCATGTTTCATCACTGTCAGTGTTAGCATATCCCTCCAGTACCCCACAGCTTTTGATTCAGTCTCTGTCAAAGGTACCGAGCTTGATGCTGAAGTGCTGCTGTGAGTTTGCCTTTTTAACTTGAGGGACGTGGGGGAGCTGTAACACTGCCAGAAAGCAGCCTCATTTGTTATTAACAAAACCCATATTTAGCAATATTTCTCTGAAGTAAAAAGGCACATACTTTCATCTTAACAAAGCCCCATTGCTGTACAGTTGGGTCCCCAGGGACCTCTGGATCCCATTTTGCATGGCCAAATAAGGTAAAGCAAGAATTTGAAAAATGCAAACCTGGCCTGAAATCCTAAAGTTGCCCACAGCTTTGAGGAGCTATTTTTAGGATTTGTTAACCTTTTGTTAAACATTAGAGGATGCTGCAAAGACTTCTTTTTGTTACTTCTCCCTGAATACCTAACCTCCAAAAAATATTCTAGAATGTAAGTGAACTTAAAGGAGATGAAGTGGTTGGAGAACAGGGTAGAGAGCAACAATGGGAAGCAATATTAAAAACACTGTTAAAGCTCCACCTGAAATTAGAATAGTGCAATTTGCCAACAGATACTGAAAAGAAATTCTCCAGATTACAAGCAAGCACCTATGATAGCACTGTTACGAAGTACGCGTAAGAGGGAAGCCATCAGGCTGTATAAGATACTAAATTTGTTTGAGGCTTTTAGTTCTAGCCTATCACTGTTGAACTCCACAACTTTCCTTGTGAACAGGTAGCCAGAGAAGTTTGTCTCCCCAAAAACTCAACTATTAGCCACATGCGGGATAAAAGATCCAATGAATATTCTGTGATTGCATGTGAAACACGTCTTCTGCAAAGATTTCCTACAAAGAAACTCTGACTTGATCTTCCTCTAGGCTTTTTTAACCACAAATACATTACTTCTTGTCCTCCAGTATTGTCTATACCTCATGACTTGCTATGTCTGAAAAGCATTCAGCTGTTTCATGGGAACCCAGAGATCAAAATCCCCATTATAAATGTGCATTGAAACTACACCATCTGGGACATGGGAAAAGCAAGCAGCTGCCTACTGTTCTAGAAGAAGTATGCATACACCAGAGTTACTTAGCAAGTGCAAGAAAACCACCAAGGATACTATGAATATATAATCCAATCATCATTCAAGGGGGTGGAGAAGGCCAAATTTCTCAACAAGCAGGAAGGAAAAGCAGAAACTCAATATATATACATATTTTTTTCTAATTTATTAAGGAATTTGGAGAAGTGATTAGGCATTGTGGGCATCCTGTGACTGAGAAGCTGTTCTTGGTTTCCCTGAGAAGTGAAAATATGGTCAAAAATTTTTTTAATAGCATGACCATCTCTGGTAGTCTCCCATAAGATCACCTTGCCAACTGTTTCTCAGCTGGCTGCTAATTTCTGTGGAAGCGCCATACCATTTCAGTTATCTTAGCACACTGCTTGCTGGTCTCACACAGATATTGAGGAAATACCTTGAATCCATGCAGAACAAGCAGCTGAAGGTCATTAGGGAAAAGGAGTTTTTCACATCAAAAAAAAAACAACAAAACAACAAGAACAAAAAACTTCTACAGCAGATTAGCAACTCAAGCTGTTAATGTGCTAGCTAATCCATTCCAGTATTGTCATATTAGCAGCACACTTTCCTTCATTTAGGTTTAGACCCCCTGCACCAAGACACTTCTTGAGAACTGAAGCTCCCAAAGGTGTCAAAGCCTCAGCCACAACCAACTCATTCTGGAAGCATTTGTTTTCTGAGTCAACCTGAGGAAGACAGTCATACCATAAACAAGGCCTCATAACATAACCAACAGTTGCCTCCCTATTCAGTATAATTCAAGATTTAAAAGGTCACATGGAATTCTATAAATAGTCTATCTATAGATGAACTACCTACATTTTGTTTATATACACAGACCTCTAGCTCAGGAGCCAGGGACAGGAAAAGTAGATTGTACATATCTGAATATCAGCAAATCACAGATTAAGGTTGGAAAAGACCTCCAAGATCATCTGGTCCAACCATCACCCTACTACCAATGTCACCCACTAAACCATGTCCCTAAGCACCACATCCAACCTTACCTTAAACATCCCCAGGGACAGTGATCGTATTACTGTCCTGGGCAACCCATTCAAGTGCTTGACTACACTTTCTGAGAAGAAATGCCTCCGAACTTTCAAGCTAAACTTCCTCTGGCACAACTTGAGGCCATTCCCTCTAGTCCTATCACTAGTTATCTGAGAGAAGAGGCTGAACCCCAGCTCCCCCCACCTTCCTTTCAGGTAGTTGCAGAGAGCAGTAAGGTCTCCCCTGAGCCTCTTCTTCTCCAGACTAAACAGCCCCAGTTCCCTCATCTGCTCCCCCAGGACTTGTGGTCCAGGCCCTTCACCAGCTTCGTAGCCCTTCTCTGGGCATGTTCCAGGGCCTCGATGTCCTTCCTGTAGTGAGGGGCCCAAAGCTGAACACAGCACTCGAGGTGCAGCCTCACCAGAGCAGAGTACAGGGGAACTATCACCTCCCTGATCCTGCTGGCTACACTATTCCTGAAGCAAGCATACTAATCCGGATATCATGTCAAGTTGAAGGGTCCAGGACAGAGGTGGTCAATGTTTCCAGCAGAATTAGGCTCCAGCAGGTACAGTCATGAGTTGGTATCATGAGACGATGTGCTGGAAGTAGGCTTAAAGAGGAAGTGGGGCATGGAAAGCATTTGGGCAAGAGACAGTAGAAATACCTTCCTGTAGTCAGTCACATCTGGAACCTCACCAGGTATGTGGCACCAACAGTCCTACTGGATATCCACAGAAAACTGCCGAGCCCAATTCTTTGGCTCATTGCTCACACTACCACATCACATACAACCCCCCCCCCAAGGAAAACCACATCAGAACAGAACAAGAAAAACAAAACACCGATGCAAGTCCTATTTCTCCTAGCTGAAGTGAATGAAATTAAATAGGTCTGTGTATATTTCATGTCTGTCTGCATGGATACCTCAGTGCAGAACAAAAGGAAACTTTATGCCTAAAACATTCGCTATAAACTGTTCTCTTCATCGGGATGAAGGGCAAGACTGAGGACACATTTGCAAATATTGTATGAATCTAGGGCTACACACATGCTTAAAGTTAAGGGTGTGCTTATATGACAGGCTTGGGTTGTAGATTGATGAGCCTGACTTCTTCCTCATATTCAGGCAGGTTAATGCTCTTTGTGCTTGGCAAGGGCCTGAAGAACACTGTCCAAGTGCACGTCTTAAGTTACCCAGTCAAAGCAAGCAGATTTGGGCTTTGGCTGAACGCAGAGTTCAGGCTGAATTTCAGCTGGCTTTGCTCTAGGCCCATCTCTGCTTTCTGTTGCTCTCTAAATTCAGCCCTCAGCCTCACTTACAGAACCAGTGCTCTGCTCTTCACTTACTTCCTCCATCTTCACATTTGTAACGTGAACAGTGAGTGCCCTGTGTAGCTTTCCTTCTTATATAGCTAATTACAGTACAATTCTCCAGAGAGAACTGCTTTTTAAAAAAAGTATAGGTAGACTTCTACCCATCCAACACAAAGCAGCTGCATGGAGAAACAAATCAATCCAAATAAAGTAGTAACACTATCCAAGAAGTATTGAGGATAGGTAAGAAAAACAGGGAAACAAGGGAGACAAAAAGGAAAAAAAATAGCACCCAAAAACAGTTGTGTAATTTCTGAAAGCATGTTTCTGGAAGAAAATATTTACCTTTGAGCTTGGAGTACATAATTGGTAACCCTAAGTTTGCACACAAAGGGTTCTTTGGGTTGGGGTTCTCATAGTCAGGGGAATACAAGAACTGGTGGAACTGTGGGGGTGCCTAGAGACTACACCACAGTTGTGGGGTTGGGAATTCAAAGCTCTATGAAAAGGGATAACACTAGGAAAAGCTGAGGACTGAAGATGTTTGCTTGCCCAAGAAGCTTGGGAAGCAGGGCTGGAGCTTGCTCCTTCTGAGCAGCAGACTAGCACGCTTTAGTCTGCTGAGCTTACTAGATGAGTTGCAGTAATGTACATGCCAGTTTATAGGCAGAGGAAATCCTCCTTTCATGGTTTCCATCCCCCCAACTTGTTCCTCCTCCCTAGAAATTTTCATCCTCCCAGTTGTGCCAAGCATCAAATGAGTTGCATGTGTAGTTATGCTGAGAGGGCAGGAACTCTGGGGAAGCAGATGGGGTGGGGAATCTGATCACCACCTTTTCTTTCCCAAAAGACTCTGTTGCAGGCTATTTTAACATGTCAAATTAGCAGCTACTTACAATTCACAGCAATTTTGAAGTAAAAAAAAAAAAAAAAAGTGTTAAAAATCAAAATAAGTACTTTCACATTCAACTGCAAAGATTAAAGGGTAGTTCTTTGCTGGTCACCTGAATCTGTTTTACGAAGACATCTGAAAGGCATTTTTATCAACCACTGAGCAGTATTTACTCATGAAGCTGTTCTAATTGCTTTGGAATGTGCACCCTGGCTGCTGGAACAGCTCGGTCCTGCTGATACACTAAACAAAGTAATGCTGGCTCATATGACACGCCACTTTATAGTCCACATTCTGAAGGTAAACAGCATGAAAGTAAAAAAAAAAAAAAAAGCAAAGACTGCACATATGATGACTTTTACAAAGCTGCCCTAGATGCTCACAAGAGCAAACACATCAGCAAAAACAAACAAGCAAAAAAAAACCCACCATGAGTGAAACCCTCGCAGATCAGTAATTTAGTACTCAACCTATTCTGCAGCTAGAAATTGCATAGATGAAAATGTATTTCTGTTTCTCCACTAAATCAGCATTTGAATCAGCATTTGGGATGCAAGCAGTCACGCGCCCAGCCCACAAGTCAGCGCTGCCATTAACATGCTGCCTTGCCCTCTCTTCAGAGGGAAACAGCTGAGATATTAGTAGATCAAAGATGATCTCCTCAGTCTTGCCTTAAGCTCCTAAAACTGAAGCAGAGCTCTGGTCTGTGTTACACATGCCCAGGGTCACTAATATTCTATCAAAAAAACCCTGGAAATAGATTTATCTGCCTTCAAGATGTAGCTGACACAAATACTGAATAACAAGCTGGGAAGTGCAGCGGTTTTTTTTAAGGCACTTGCTCTTTTTATTTCAAAGTCCCAGTGTACTTTTCCAGACAGTACTAGAAAGGCACAGCATGGCCTTTGCTGTTGTACATGTCGATGTACGTAGATGTTGTGGAAAATAAAGGACAAAACAGCCTGATCCTCCTAGCATCTATGCAGAGAGGATCCCCATACAGGTCCCCTTTGGCACATGTCTAAGAACAGCCAAGTCAATCCCATAGGCCTGGAGCATGCTTTGAGCTGGTCTCAGGAGGAGGGAGCATCACCCCCACACAGAGCCTGAGCTAACAGTCCTTGGAACAAGCTGCTTCAGACAAACACAGGCCAGACTTACGGATAAACAGCCTTAGATAGCCACTGCTCAGAGCCTGCAGACCTGGACATGCCTGCCCTTTCAGCACCGGGTTGCCACGTGTAAGAAAAACTCCAGAAGGTGTGGCAGTAACCTAGAATTATCCTCAGTAGGAAGCACCTCACTTGCCTTAAAATCTGTGCTGGACACAAGGGTTATGGCTTTTTAAGAGCAAGCTGTTTGCTAAGACAACAGGTAGGTACCAGCTTCAGTGCAGGCAGTTTGGAAAACAGTGAGGCAGGCTGAGGCTCTCAGCTGCGAGGAGAGGGCTCTTCTCATTCCAGACTCATGCAACAGGAAAGCTTAAGTTTTCTACCTGGCATCCCATCGGTGACCCAGGTCTCCCTGTGGCTCTGTGGGCAGCTCTCTATGCATCTCCTTGCCAAACCCTGGCTGTACAGGTAAGTGGTCCTCGGCCTCCGACTGCTGCTGCACCTTTCCCCTCACACTGAGGGCCCACAGTCTGCCTCTCCTGCGGGCCAAAGCAACAGCACGAGAAGGAAAGATTTTAACTACCTAGTTTATTGCCAGAAACAGCCCCAATCAATTTTCAGTACTAGATGTATTGGCTTGTTTTCTTACTGGAAAGCAGCATGTGTTCCTCGTGCTGTGAAGGGACCTGACCTGAAGGAGAAAGCTTTGAGGCTGCAGAAGGGATCTCCCCACACGACCTTTTCAATCCTTGGCCTCCACTGCTTCAGTCAACATCGCAAGTGCCTTCCAGTGTGACAATCACCATTTGTTGCTTAGGAATTAAACATTGACTAAACACATCATTCTGCATAGGCCATTGAACTGGAAGAATGTTTGGTGAGCTCAGCAGCTAGAGCTTTATTAACTGTCTCTAGTGACCTTCTCCTCCAGCACAGCAAATGCAATGCAGTGGCTTGATTTCAAATCCTTTCCAAGTGCTCCTTCTGAAACCCGCAATACCCCTACATCTCCAATACCACCCTCCCACCCCCCAAAAAAAGCTCATTCAGAAGGTAGATCCTAACTTACCTATCCCACTGGGGTATCAAGCTTACACGGTTCCACACTGTGTCATTGCCAGGTCTCTCCGGACTGCTTTAGATGTTCTGAAAAGCACCACCTGCATCTATTATTCCTTTTGCCACGCTGCTAAGTTTAAGTGCTGCAGTCCCATTTCAAAGGAAGACTGTTTCATCTAGTATGTCTGCAATGTTTAAGAGCACTCCAGAGCTAAAGGTGTGTTGAAACAGAACAGCCAACAGATAAGACAACAAATGGAGTTTTACAAACACCAGCAAGTCCACTCATCGGGCTGGATGATAACAGGACTCCAAAAATGTCCCCAGGGAAGGATACTCCCTCGCCAAATAGCAAAACAAGCATGAAATGCATCTTGGAGTAATTATATTCTGAATACATGTCTGGAAATGCTGCTATGAGCTTCTCACTCTTAGACACTTAACAGAAAGAAAACACGATGTGAGAATTCTTGGCATTTTCTGCATTCTCCTTTTCCTTTACTTCACAAGCACCTTCGTACACTGAATGCAGTGCCAGCAAAAGAGAAGATCACGGGAAAAAAAGGTACATATTTCCCTCAAATTCAGTTCTAATGTTTCCTGCTGTCACCTGATCAGGATGGCAAAAGCTTTCAATCTCAGGTGGTCATCTTGGTTGTTATTCAAAAGGACAGAAAAACAAAGCAAGAATACTTCTATCACCCTGCTGGACCTGAGCTGTGTTCTATTAGGTGGCGTTTTGCCAATGCTAACTATTTAGTAGGGTGGTTAAGTGCTTTTGAAACTAAAAGGCAGGTTTCTACACTAGTCCTAGACCCATCAGCTCTGAAAAAAAAAAGTCAGTCTGAACACTGTCTGAACCTGGAGCCAGAAAGCCATACCTAATCTAATCAAGTTCTCTTGGGAAATACAACTACGTGTGCCAGCTACCTCTGAGCTAGGAAAACAATAGCACCAGCATTAATAATGAGAATCACTGGGCAGAGCAGACATGTCCTGACTGATGAGAATCCAGCAAGACAGGAACAAAAGAAGTCTGGGTATGGACTTGAGGTTCCTAGGATGAGACACTACCCATTTGCTCTCTCTCCTGTCCTACCGCAGGTAGGATTCTTCAAGAAAAGAGTAAGGTGTGGCACACCGAAGTCTTAAAGATGGTATCTTGGAGCATATGCTTGAGCCTAGCTTTGACCTCAGGGTCAGCATTCCCCAGGGAGGTGTGTCTCACTTGCATCTGCAGGAAAAGCGAGGTAGCACATGCACCCATTGCACTTAGCAGAAGTCATTTTCATATGCATACATGGGTTCGGTTTCAGTCTGCTTACCCTAGTCTATGTAGATCTACATCTTTGCAGTCCTTGGTAACATAGCAGGTACCACAGCATCTGTCAAGCATTAATGAAAGCAGTGCAGCACCTTTGATCCGGGCAGGCATAATTATCACCATCATAATTTTCAGTATATTAGAAGGAAATCATGTTTTTCTCCTAAAGATAATGTGATTTCAGTTCACCACTTTGGTACTTTTTCCATGATTTTGGCAAGGCTTGAGACACCAACAAAGAAAATCTCTGCTGTCACTTCCAGGGGTATCTTAGGTCCATGAATACCATTAAAACCACAGAGACCAAAAGCAAGATCCTGGGAACAGAGCAGGGCAACTGCCCTTCTCTAACAACGAGAAGAGATGGGGTAGGTAGAGACCTGTTACACCATGCTGGTGAGCCTCCGCAGCTACTGACCTGTGCCCCCTGGGAGGTGGGGGACAGCAGCCACGTTCAGTGGACACATACGTACATTTCAGGGAGTATAAAAGCAGTAGAAAGGGTTTTTGTTCTTCGTTTTCCCAAAGTGCCCTAACCAAGCCTCACATCCAGCACAGCAGGAAAATAAGGATTTCAAGTAGACTGCTTGTTAGCCTTCTACGTATATAGTTTTAGTGGAAGCTCCAGTGTCCTCTGGAGGCTCAATTTCAAGTTTGTTTCTCATTCTCTGAGAAAATCATAGCTGCAACAGCTTCTACAGACTTTTCTGCTCTGAGAGAGCTGGAATATAGTAACAGCACAGAACAAATTCACTGGCCAAGCTCATTTCATTTTGGGGTAAACAGAATTTCACTATAATCATGATCTTGAGAAGCTCATTCTTCGGTGCATGTTATCAACACTGCCTGCATTATCCTTCATCCCTGGAAACAGCCTAGCCCCAAGACAGGAGGAAGGAAATAAAGGCAGAAGGGAAATTAAACTACTCTAAAGCCTACTCTAAATTCTTGGCGATGAGAACAAGGAAAGACTTGAATTATCTCATTTATTGCCATAAACAAGCACTTTCTTAGTGGTCTAATTTTCAGTATTTCTTTCCAAGAAATAGCAGTCTAATAAACATCTGAGAAAGCAGTCCCCCTTGTGTGTAAAATCCAAGTGGCACCACCAAATCTTTCCAGACATAGTACAATGAAAAGAAACTACCTGTTAGGAATTATTAGAAGCTTCTAAATACATTAAGCTTTTGCTAGTGGAAACCGCTGTAGCAGCAGCCTTGTTTTCCCTTTGTGAAGCTATCATTTTTAGCAAGTCTACACTGAGTTTTGGATTTGTCTCGAAACTTGCAGCCTCAAAAAATCTGCCTGTTTTCAAGCATTGTCAACACTGTGTATGGCAACACACTGAAGATATCCAGTGTACAGGGGGGTGAAAATTCTTGAGAAATACCAGCTCGCCACTCTGAACACATCTGTTGTGTGTAACAAAGGCAGCAACATGGTGAGACAGCTTGCAGCATTCATCCTCAGACAATCTTGTTATCAAAGGTGGTTTTCAAGAAAGATTTATGGAGGACCAGAAGAGGATTATCTCTGCGATGCATGCTTTTGTTTTGGTGATGACCAAAGCACTTTTTTTTTTTTTTTTTTCCAGCATTAAGCACCATCTCACAGATATCTGTCTCTAATGCTTCAGAATTTAAGTTATGACTCCTCTAAGAAATGCAAAATTATAGGAAAGAAACTCTGGCATGCAATATTTGGGCTGAAATACTAGAGACTGTTATTTTTCCTCTGAAGAAATGTCTGGCAAATTGTATTTTACTTGCTGCCAGGGTAGCCTTTCAAAGGATATGATCAAATCCAATTCAGCATTTTTACCAACATGGAACTGCATTTAACTTATCAGATGAACTTTGTACTGGATGTGATTCAAAGGGTGAATTTCATGTAATAATTTGTTCTCAAGAAACCCCCAAACCAAAAAAGGCTTAATTTTCGGTTTCAAAGGGAAAGCTGCAGCATGATCTCTGCTACGTACCTTTCAGCATTTGTTTCCTCCTTCCTTTCCACTGCTCCAGTCTCTCTCTAAGGATGCCTTTTGTTTCCTTTTCACATGTGATTTTAGGCTTGCTAATGTCAAGCTGGAAGACAACCCAGGAATACCCAAACCCAACCCTGGACTGAGCTGCTATGAGCAAAGACAGAAGTGAATGCTCAGTAGCAGAAAGTTCAACAAAAATATTTTTATCATCTTTAATTCTTATTTACAGACCTCACCAAACAAACAACGTATGTTTTTCTCCACCCAGGCTGCCAGATGATGACTTTGATGCAGGGAAGAACACCCCCTCAGGCAGTCTTTTAATTTCCCTTTTCTTAAAGCAGATTTGCAAGAAGCAACATGTTAAAAAAAAACCTCAGTTCTCTCTTTCTTCTGTACTGTAGATAACCAGATTTTTGACCCAATAGAAATTGGTTTTAGGGGTACAAAAAGATAGGAAAGGCCAAGGTGCTGTTTGCAGTACAATGCAGGGGGCTGAAGGCATGGCTTGTCCTGCCGTTTGCCTGCCTCTGCTCAGCAGCCCCAAGCACATTTCCACAAACACTATCAAAACATCCTTGTGATCATAACAGATGAAATACCAGAGATCTCGACAACCCTCAGCGTCTGAGCAAACACAGAAATTACCCTTTCAAAGCTAAGCAAAAGATACCATCTGTGCTTCGCATGCACTGTTCAAGATTTTAAGCCATTTCAGCAAACTTGCAAGCCTTCACACGAAGATCCAGTCTCTGTTCAGCATCTCCTGACTCACCAGGACTCTTCCAAAGGTTCATCCAGCAGCTAAGGTGCCAGCTTCTCCTGCAGTGACCTTCTGCAATGACAGTGCCATACAGCTTCCCACTCAATGCAACTACCGCCTAGCTACCTCAACGCACCAGTGACTACGGTGCTGCCATGAGCTTCCCCTCTCCCCTGAGGGGACTGCTTATCGCAGGCACGTACAACAGCACAAGAATGCTCCCCAGCTTCTTCTGCTTCTCGGTTAGAAGCCCTTCCTAAGCAGTTGACTCTTGCAATAAACAGCTTTGTTTTGATACTACCCATACACAAAACAAACAAAAATTAAAGAAACACAAAACAGAATTTAAACCAAGTATTCACCTGTCAAGTACTACCTACTTCTCAACCATCCAGAATTTCAGCCAATACCCAATTACGCTGAAAACTTTTTTGAATTGCCATGATCAGCCACATAAACAATTCTGCCCCAGGAGGATTTTCTCCCTCACTGCTGGAAGGAAGGGTGCCTGCTCTTGTGGCACCTGTAGACAGAAGCTGTGCACCTATGCATCTGGCAGTACCTTCTGTCAAGCAGACCCTACATCATTCTGCAGGTCTTCCTCTGCAGACCCTGTGTATTTCTATTGCAGATACAGGAATACAAGAAAGGACAAAAAATGCCATTCTCTAAGCAGCCTATAATACGCATTGTAATTTAAAGAAAGTGTCTAAATTGATAGGGAGTTGATTTCCAGCACGATTCTCTTAATGTTTTACCACACAGCAAGTTACTTATTATTCAGGTCAGTCACTGCCTTTCCCAGAAGACACCCCCTCCCCCATCTCAGCTTCAGAGGAGGCACTGCTATCAACTGCATGGAGCAGAACAACCCCAAGTTGCAGTTGATTCCTCAAGAGCAGCAGCTCAGCTTACTAAACAGCAGATCAAAATAAATTTTGTTTGTTCTTCCACTGTTTGCCCACCTAAGAACTTGATCAATTTCTACATTTAAGCCAGATATAGGATTTTCAGTCAAATGCAAAATTTAACCTCCAACACAAATGGCTGTTTTGCCACTTAACCGATGGAAAACATACCCAATTGTAAGCACCACTCAGCTCCAGAGCCTACCTGCATTCTGCTTACCTTCCAGCTACACCTGCAATTAGAACAGCTGGCAGCACACACCAGGTTTCAAGCTGGCTTCCCTTCAGACAGTGTGGAAGAGTTCACACTCTCCCTGGCTAAAAATCTGCCTGCAAGTTCACTGGCACCTCCTAAGATGCAAATACTAAGCCACGTGCAACTCAGGAATGATTCTATTTAGAGCTAATCACAGGTTTATGCCAACAGTGGAACTCTGCATAAAGGGTATGCATAAATTTGTCCCAGAGCACAGGTCTAGTTTCTGCAGTCTCATTATATGCTTTGTAAAGCGTGTCTTCCGTGTGCACGTGTGCATATATGCACGTGTGCCTTGGTACAACATTGCTGAAAGGCACCAGACTGAAGCACAGACACTGAGAGCTATTTAACCTACTAGGGAAGCCAAGCTGTGAAATCATACTGACTCTTGCACCCAAAGTCCCCTTGAAGGTATGTGATTCCTGACCTGGAAAGACAGAAGCTGAAGTTAAACGAGTCACAACAGCATGCTAGTTACCATCAGGTTTTTTTATTTTTTTAAATACACTAAATGGCAATTTAATACTATTCACATTTGACTTGCATTGCATATGTAGATATTCATTAAAAACAACTGGAACATCCCCTTCCTACAGGACACTTCAGACAGATTACAAAATGCTGGGCTAGCTAGGGACTTGAGTCACTTAATCCAGCCTGGTTTGCAGCCACTCTACCTGTAGACCCCACAGCATGAACAGCAATGATTAGGCCCTGAACTCCTATCTCTACCTTTAGGATTTTAAGATCTACAAACACAGCGCTATCAGTTACTACTCAACTGCCCAAAGACAAGGAAATCAGGCTCAGCCATTCCCCCCTCCTCACATTCTTGAAATGGATAAGCTGAAAGTAACCCAAAATTAACATCTTGCTGATCTCCCTGGCTCACCAGCATTCAATATTCACCCAGACTTTGGAAATCATTATTGATATTTCAATTCCTGATGGAGTGTTGTCATGGATCCTCATCACCTGTATTACAGGCAACAGATGCTACACAAAAATGTCAGCTGTTCAAGATAAAACTTGATCCATCCAACAGCATGCTTTTACCCCTGTTCATTCAGGCATATGCAAGTATATCATTTCCCAATCACTTTGCACTACTTCTTCGAGAAGTTCCCAGCATGGTGTGTTCCCAATGTGAGTGTTGCTTAGGTCTGACTACTTGGGGGCATGACTGCAGGAAGGTATAGCGCCTCTCAAAAACCCCAGAGCTTAGAGATTCTTACTCAATGGCACGATTCTGCAAAAAGGAAGTGAGCTCAGTCAAAACAACTAACTAGCAATGTAATTTTCATTTATCAAAACAGACAACAGTACAGAACACACAGGAGGATGATTATTCTCACATTGTAGTTGTTTTTATTTTCAGGATTAAAAACCCCAATGATACAGATGCAGAGTAAAGCAGAAGGAAATAGATGTCAAATCCAAGTTTATCTGCAGTTCAAATGAGGCATCCTGGTATCACAACACTGAATTGTACAGATAGGTAAAGCATGGATGGCCAAAAGAAAGAAGAGACACTGCACAAAATACAAATTAAGAATAGGTAACTCTTCTTCACCTGGCTCCCTCCACCCCCTTCAAAGGTATAAACACAACTAGAAATCCATTTGCAGAATACATTTGACATTGAGCAAAATTAAAGAACCATCAAAATTATTTTGATAGAGAGTTTCCTTTTTTTTTTTTTTTTTAAGAACATTACAGTTAAATTTAAGATACACAGACAGGAAATTATCACAGGTTTACAAAGGATATGAGCTGCACTGTATCAATGAACAACATAACATACACAAGTGTTCAGAAATACAAAATATCATCAGATCCATCAATTAGGTTAACGTTCCTATTCCAGGCCCTACAATAAAGACTTAAAGCTTCTTTACAGGATTAAAGCCTTGAAGAGAAATAAATATGCATACACATGCACACAATTCTTCAATGAGACGGACATATTCAGTGGGACTGACTGCGTTAAATCGGTCTCTTACATTTAAAAACAATCTAAACCAAAGGACTAATAGGATTAGCACACATTTACTCATAACAAGTAGATCACTATGCTCTTACCCCCGTTAGCCCAACATAAGCGCTGTTAGCATAAAATTTACTCACTCTTCAGCACATGCTCAGGCTCTTCTACGAGCCTGAGACAAAACAAAGCTCATCAGCTTGCTCTGCTGCACAGGGGTTGTAGGCAAGGTCTCTGACCACCCTTCCTTTGCCTTGGGAAAGGTGCAAGCCCTGCACTGCACATAAGCCTCCCAGTGATGGCAGGAGCAGCGTTTCACTACTTCAGTACAGCTTTTCAAGTCTTTATGCAAGCAACACCGACCTGAGTTTGCAAACATTTCAATTGAGCAAGATCTGTGTGCTTTGACAAAATGCCTGAGTGCACATTT
The DNA here is from genome assembly GCA_011074415.1 of Stictonetta naevosa. Lineage (NCBI taxonomy): Eukaryota > Metazoa > Chordata > Aves > Anseriformes > Anatidae > Stictonetta > Stictonetta naevosa. The sequence goes on along the minus strand of CM021697.1, from coordinate 89,550,217 downwards.
CTCTGGGTCTAATCACAACCTTCTTTTTAAAAGCAGCTATTTGTAAATTAACTAGTAAATGGAGGCCCGTTCAAACACTGTGGACTTCTACCACAAAGCAAACTGAACTGGGACTCCTGCAAGCAGCAGCACCCTGCAGATCTCCACTATTTCTCCAGTATACGCTCTGGCTACATGATATAAGCTGAAGAAGTGGTAGACCTTAATTTCTTTTGGACACCCAGAGAAGCAAAAATCTTCTTTTTTCACTGCTGAAAGGACTACACCTTAACATGGATTAAATTTTGAATCAAGTTTTGGGTTAGTTCTGGTCTCCACATTAGACAATTCCTGTGTGCTCAAAGCAGCCACTGAAAAATTTGCCTGAAGTTTTGTTTTAAGAAGTAGTTCTGATAGAAGAGTGTATTGGGGATATGCTGAAAGTCTTACTGAAAGTGCATATGAACTCGGTAATAAATATTAAATATTCAAGTAATCCTCAAGTCACACATGCTCTGTCAACTGACTTGCATGCGTAATCTATTTTAAACCAAAATAGCCATGTCCCGTAAAGCTCTAAAGGCAGGCCTGTTAATTATACAAGAATGAACTCCGACACCTGAGACAGGTACAAAGAAAATATTTCTAAATATTTAAGAGATCAGAACAATAGATAAGTATCTTGGACGATGCCCCACTCTGAACCAAAATCCCTGCTCTAAAAGCTTCATCATCTTTACAACACAGGTGCCTTCTCAACTCCATCAAATTATTTCAGTATTAGCAGAAAAATGTCAGAAGCAAAGATACCATTTTCTTTGCCCTTTCATAATCAGCATTTCTGTTCCAAACACTCCCAGTCTGACATTTGTCACTGACCACAGCACCTCGAAAGGTGCCTTGCCAGCACTGTTTCCAGTGGGATTCTCACCATCACAGCAATGCCACCTGCAAGCTGGTAGCCCTTCAGCTCTTGTGAAGTTTGGGGCAGCAGGAATTTGTATTTTGTTCACCAAAAAAGAAAAGCCCACAATTCCCAGCTCCACAACTGTTAAATATAATAGGACTGTAGTTTCCCAAAAAAGGAGCTAAGAGATTGATAGTCTGCAAAACCTATTTACAACTCCTCTTAGCTTTCACCTACAAGCACAATGTAAGATATCAAGTCACGTACGCTTCCTAACGCTCTCCTCCCTGCTGCTCCCCATCAGGATATGTACAGGTCTGCTGTGCCTCAGGCATGCCAGGAGAATGGCAACAGCACCAGCGAGCTCAGCATTCAGCAACTGCACATTAGGAAGAGAAGTGACAGTCAAACAGCATATAAACTGAATCTGTAATAACAAACCATACGAATAATTATTCAAGAACACACATTTCAAGTATTTTGCTTCAAGTAGCTACTAGTTTACCCACTTTTCTTCTCCCACTATCTACAGAAAGACCAAGTCCACAATTCTCCTGGGAGAGTTTTACATCTAAACTATTTACAAATGACTTCTACTGCTTTAGGAAGATACAAGCAAGACTGAGATGATAAGCAACAGACAAAGGTCTGCATCAGCCACATGGAATCCTTAGCCTTCTCCTGCATTAGTGCCTGTCTTCATTTTCCTCAAACTTACAGGTACACAACCATGCGGGCTGCTAGCTGTTCCATGCTCGAGCCAGCTGCAGCCCACTCAGAGGCCAGACTCCCAGCCGAGTCTCTCAGAACGAGCCAAGCCCACTGCCATCCCCGCTCCATGCTGCTGCCCCACACCTTGAATGTGGGCACTGGATGCAATCCACTGCTGTTCACTGATCCTCACTTCCTGCCCAGCTCACCTTCCTATTTTCCAGCATTACACAAGTAGTAAGAGGTGATAGCTCCAAGCCCAGATCCAAGATGAGCTCAGTTTCACAAAGTGGGAGGGAATCTGGATGTGTCGTAGGGCTCTGCCAGAGAAATACAAGCCCATTATATGAGCAGCTTTGTTTTGGGTCATGCTGTGTAATAGGAGAAAGGCAGTTCATGCTACTTCAGGCAGTTTAAGGCTACCCTAAAACCAAATCTGAACATCTGCATTAACATCACCCAGAGTATCTGCAGGAGATACCATACCTACCAGTTGCCCTCTTCGCTGCTGAGACTGCCAGGTTCCTCAGAGAGGCAAAACACCAAGCACTGCTCTCCATCAACACAGGAATCTCTTTGGACAGACCAAACTGACAGACCTGTTCCTCCTCCTACTCCATTAATGCTAAACCTAAGTTTGATTTCTTGTCCCTCTGCTAATACTCTCAGCACCTAGCACTCCTTTGTCCTATTTCACGAGGCAAGAGAGAGCAGCAAATATCTAAAGGAAATTTGAGGTCAAGAAACTTGAGTTCATACTCAAAAATACCTAACCAAAGCCCTGAGTTACAATCACCACATCTCTACCGAAATAAATAGAACAGAAGGACTAACAACACAGTCATTATTATGCACACACAATATAAATATTTGTTAAGCCTGAATAGATCTCTTGAGGTAGATATATACAGTACAAAATATATTCATGGTCAAATGCAAACATCATACATATTTCATCTTCTCATCTTGTCCTGCAGGAGACTTTGCAAATATATTATTTCTGCCTCATAGGCATTCAATGCAAGTTGCTCTGAGGTCTGAGCTCTAAGACAATTTGTAGGTAAAAGATCACTGAAATCCTACCTGTACATTTAATACTATTATGGAGTTTCAGTTTTGGCCATGCAAGAAGTACATGAACAAGATCCAACTATGGAAAAAAACAGGTATGTTAATTTTGCAAACAAAATAGCACAGTTCACACCAAGTTCCAACAGTTTAATCAACAAGGTACAATCCAAATCCTCTGCTGGTGTTCTCCAAGTTTTATGTTAGAAAGTGGAACTTGAGTTCCTAAAAACTGCTTTGCATGACTTGTCCCCCCCTTGCTGAAACGCATGAGGAAAGGAGAAAGACCGAAAGACAGATCCCTCTCCACCCTTCCCAGAAAAAAAGAATGCTGTTTAAAAGAAATGTGAAGAACTAATGAAAACCCTGTACCAAACATAAATCAGATCAGTCTGCTCAGAACTTGGCCAAAGTTCACATGGAAGGTTTGCAAACCTTTAGGTAAACTTGTCCTGAGTTCAGAGTTGTGACCAACAAGCAAAATGGTTTTGGATTTCTGTGCTGACATACCACGATGGCAGACACAGGATAGGATAACAAGAATTAAATCCAGAGGGTTGTTTTTCTTTTGAATAAACCATCTGTAATGATGATCCATTCTCTTATAAATAGCTCAAAGATTAATACAAGTTAATAACCACTGAACAATTATTACACCAACAGTTGCCTTATGAAGATGATCAAGAAGTATCTGTTAGCCAGTCACTTTTTTTCTTTTAAATCCACCATAACCAGACTGTAGGGCTGCTATCAGCTGGTCAGTTAAGCGCTTAGAAGTACCAACATATGACTGCATCAGCTCTAGCATGTGGTCATGTTTTGTTGTGAATTAACACAAATCTGAGTATGACTACACAAAGAGTTAGCTGATGCCTGCTCGCCCACGTGAGTACTGCTTACTTTCTCTCAAGTGGTCAAAGGCTGGGGAAATTCCTCCCCTGTAGCTGCGTGGGTTCTGACTGCAAACATAACATTTGGGTCTGATTTAGGTATTCGCTGTACATTGCCAAAATCAGATTCATTATTTAGGTTTTGAGCAGTCCCCTATCAGTTCTGATTTTCTGAATACCAAGCAAACTCCCACTTGGCCACATCTGTACACATAAGGAGCATCTGGGTGAGAAGCTTTCCCCACAGATCTTGATGGATGAAATAAGTGACCAGCAAATGAAAGGAAAGTTTAAGGTATGTCTCACAACATGAATTCAGACTGAGTTATGATCCTCATTATCTGAGGACTGAATATTGTCCAGATTTCCAAATTAATACCAGAAGAGATACACATTAATACTTCAATGCAACTGTGTTTAAAAGTAAAATAAAGAGGCCCAGAAAGAGTTTGGAGCCCAAAGAGAAAGCATATGCCAAGCCTTTGTATCTCAGGCCCAAAGGACAGTTAGGATATTCACAGTGTAAAACAACTTGCCCCTGAACAACAACATCACGTCTTTTTTCCTCCAAGTCAGTCGGAGGTAGTGTCTAAAACAGTGTAATGAATACAACAGCAGCATCCAGCTGAGACCAGCTATGCCTGAGGTGACCAAAGAACGTAAAGGTCTTGGCTGCCCTGGTAAAAATGCTACAGAAGGATCAGCAAGGATCCTTGGTTTGAGTCCTTGAGTTGAGAAATAAGCAGGATGCATACAGGAAGACACGGTGAGTCTAGTCACCAGGGAGACACATACAATAATTGGGTACATCTGCTTCAGAGGCCAGCCTCTTGTTGGCAAGCAGACAACACTCTGTACTGCAACAGATGTGTGCATAACTTAGTCAAACATGTAGCCACAAAGAGCCATGCAGCAGCACTCAGACAGTACTCTGTGTTCCACTCAGATCCACAACCCCCCCCCCAGAGAAGAAAACCTTCTGTGTATGATTTTTAACCACAACTCCTCTCCAAACCTTGTTTGAAATCGAGATTATAGTAGGTTTCACTTAAAATGTTTAGCATAGCTCAAAGACGTTCACAGAGGAGTACAAGTGGGACACATCAGGATTTAGATGTAGATTCATCCTCTTCTAGAAGAAGGTCATTTAATGCAATAACTGTAGCAGCAAAGTCAACCAGCTCCACAAAGTCTGATGTAATTATGTTCACGCCCATAACACCTGGTTTCTGTGCTTTCACCCAATTCAAAATCATGGGCAGGTTCCTACAGAAAATAAAAGAGAGGATTAAAGATTTTAAGAGACACTCTCCTCTATAAGCACTTTAATTATTTTGTATACAGCATGCTGTTTGCAAGTTATGTTATCTCACATTTGTGATTGGGTCTTCACCACCACCCAAAAAACACAGTCAGGATGATGAGAAAAGTGTTTAACACAGCACACTGTCATTAATTGTCTAATAGGAATATTGGTCAGTCATCAATCTAAACTACCAGGTAGACAAAGTAAGATTTGTGAACTTTATTTTCACCTCGCAGACTGTGCTTCAGGAGTTAATGCTGCACTACAAGAGTTTCAATTCCGTTTTGTTCTTGCAATTTGCACTGGAAGCTTATTATCTCAGACTTCAGCATGGCACAAGACAAGGCTCTCTGGCCCAAGGTGTCTGTCCCCATGCCCACCTTTGCCTTAGGGCAGGCAGGAAAGAAGCTGTTGGGGACAGCACACAGGGCATTTCTACCAAACACCTTTCAGCCTCCAGACCCACCCAGAACAACAGGATGAGGGAAAGCAAAGCTGAGTCCAGCGCTCTGGAGCTCAGCTCCAGCTGAGCATCCCACCACACGTTATTGCAACTGTGGAAGGGCAAAGCGTGCCAGGAATTGTTTCAGCTCTGCAGTAGAGAGAAATTTCAGTTATTTCTTGGACAGAGTGCAAGTCAGGAGTCTGCACAAGTTCTTTTGTACTCTAATATTCAAACCCCAGGGTTTTCAGCACAAATTACTAAGTATATCAGAATTATTTAAATTAGTGCTGTAATATGCATACATTAGACAGGAGAACAGCAGGCACAAGGATTAGCAAACAGCACATGGATAAAACTCAACCACCTCACTGCTCTCGCTCCAGAAAAAACAAACAACAACTTCAAGAGGAAGGAACAGTAAAGGAAGAGCTGCTGCTTGTACTAAGTGGCAATACAGGCTTTTGTCAGCTGAATGCAAATGTTGTACATTTCTCCTTTAGAAAGAGCTCAGGAACACTTCAATGTTCATACTTTGGCAAAGTTTCTGTATGAGAAAGCAGACATCTACATAATTGCCAAGGCAGATTTGTGCACACAGATTAGCCACCATGGATAAATGCACAGGAGAAATCATGCTTCAGCAGACCATGGCCTCCGTTTTAAGTTTTCAGTTTACAAATGGTAATGATGGGATGGGGTGGGAAGGAAAGGATGGAGCTAAGCAGGGCTTACAGATTCTCAGTGGCTAGAAGTCTAGGTTGGTGCCAAAAGAAAATCACTTGAAACAATACTGCTCACTCATTCCATTAAATTAGATTCTTTACCAGTTTAAAAATAGAAATTCAGTGTGATCTTGCTGAGTTTAAATCATGAGACAGCAGTACATTAAGCACACAGCTCACAGGCAATAAGATACCTATGGTCTCTGCTAAGTATTCCCACCAACCACATGTATTTACAGTTGTGCAACTTGTGGCAGCAAGCACCAGTCTGAAAGCACCTGAGCACCATCTAGTGTTTAATGCTGAACACACTGGTACGAGCCAAGAACAAGCCGAAGAGGATACCTGAATATATTGTGGCAAATACCTTGCATATTTAATCATCTCTTTCTAGCCTCATGTCTCTAAACAGGAAGGAGACTGAAACCTCCATGACTTACACTTGGCCTGGAATTTCCTTATTTTTGTCAACAGCTTGTGTGATTGCAAAACCACAACATTTGCTCTTTTTAGAAAGAATTTTTAAGAAAAGCAGTGACGCTGACTTTTGTCTCAAAATAATCATACTGTCATTACTGCTAAAATGAACAATAATTCTCCCAAAAAGGGAACATGAACTGGCTGCTATAGATGTGGGTGGGTGTTTCTCTCAGTGCTTACTATGAAGCTCAGTTGCCAAGATAATTACAATGACAGTCACAACAGAGCCCATTAAGGCGGTTGTGCCCACCTACACAAGTGTAATTTAGAACTTAATATCATTGTTGCAAGATAATGTGCTAGTGACATCAAAACAGGCACTACTAAACACCAAGACAGGAGACTGGATCCTACCAGGACTGTTAGAGTTTTGCTAAGTTTTGGCAAGTTTTGGCCAACAGGCTACAAGGTAATACGGTAAAGCAAAACCACGTAGACCTTGTCCTGTTTATGCTGTTAACGTTATCAAAAGTTACTGGCACTCTGCACTACATACAGCCAAACCCTTTTCTAATTATCTTACTAATAAGGAAGTTGTACAATGGTCAATGGTAAAAGCAAACTGTTCATTTAATTTTTCGTAAAAACCCTGAGATAAATTACTGCCCCATGTCACACAACTTGGGTCATGATAGGAATCAGACCTTGTACAGATGAATGCATAACTGACCCTGCAGAAGACCTGCATTTTCTCCTGTAGCACAATTTCCTCCCCCCCAGCCCCAAATTCAAATTTTAAGTTGGGAACACCAGGTGCAGTCCATGTTTTATGGAATAACACTCAAAAAGCTCCAGTTACCAAAAAGCAAACTTATGCTTACAATATATATATGCACATTTAAATTTCTATTTTTAATACGTCATGATTTTTAATGACTGCAAATATCTCACCCCAGCAATAGTAATGAAGCAAAACCGCATGCTCTCTAGAAGGTCTGAAAATCCTACTTTTAGGCAAACATTACAGTTACTTGCTTCCTCAGTGCCACTTCAACATGAAACGTTTTAAGTAAAGAACAAGCAATCAAGGCAAGTCCTTACCTACGAACAAGTGTGTTCTTCAGACCACGGATTAGATGTCGTGCAATAGTTTTCACTCGAGGAGTGAGAATTGCTTGAGAAACATGAAAAGTCCCATAACGACTTCGTTCTTCGAGAGTGGTCTCCAGGAACTGTAGGAGTTTGTGCACGTTGGTTGTATTAGCCCATGGTGCTGGCATTTTATTCCCTGGCCATAGAAAGGGAAATTCCCGACACAAAGGGTAGTGGTAGAAAATAAGAACCTAACAGAAACAAGAAAAAGTAGAAAGATGGTTATTAACTAAAGATAGTTCTTACCTATTTTATTTATAAACAGCATGAAGCACTAGTTAATGCTTATGCATTACTACCAGAACTAGCATAGCAGTAAAACGAGGATTAAGGAGAGAAAAAAAAAAAAAAAAAAAAAAAAAAAGTAATTCCTCCTGCGTCGTAACTGCCAAGAAATTTACCAACAAGGGCCCTGATCATTTGGATTAGCTATGAGGACAGGATTACTTCGGGCTTTATAGGTCATCAGTTTAAAATGAAAGAGTGGCCAGGAGCATAGTGTCATGTCATTCAAAGCATCTCACTTGAAAGCATTTCAAAGCACTGTCAGAGACCATAACCATCAAAGTTAAGGATTTTAGCTATCTTGCTATCTCCTACATAACTCCTAGATGGCTGAAGCACACCAGGCCATCCAACATTTCACTTTCACTTACTGGATGATATTGAAGTCAGCCTTTCTTTCAGTAATGCCTCCTCTAAACCAGAGGTCAGTATTTTATACCTTCTAAGGTGGTTCTCTATAGGTCAGCACAAAGGTGCAACACTTACCAACCAACCTTACAAATGATCCTTTTTTGGACCCTAGCAGACTTGTGAGGAAAAGCACTAAGGGCCTTGTGAGAAACAAAGTTGTGTTTTTGCAGTAGAGAATTACTTCTCCGTACTATGACTACACAACTCCCTTGGAATCAGGAGAAATGCTAAGTAGGTAAGTGGGCAGGAGAAGGCCTCACTGTTCCAAAATAAGGCAGCAGCTTGAGAAAAACAGGATGAGCAGTGTGGGAACAGTAAAACAAAGATCACAAGTTCTCAATACATAAGAAAGGAGAAATTAAAGGGTTGAAAAAAAAGAAAAATTGTACACATATGGTACAGAGGAGCGCCGGGTAGCTTGTGAACCTGTAGTACTCAGCCAATGAGGAAACGGGAGGTGGTCAGGCGTCGGGTAATAGGGAATAAAAGGTGATTTGTTTACTGTAATGTGCTCCTAATTGGCAGGACACCCGCCACTGCAATCGCAAATAAAATAGCTTTGCAGAGGATACTGTCTTAAGAAAATTATTTGAGATTTTTCTCACAGATTCCAACAATAGCTTGTATTTGCAAGCATAGAAATGTAAACAACAGAAACTGGGAATAAACAGCATTTGAGAATCATTACAAGATCTAGCACCCTTTATCTCAGAGAAGGAAACAAAAGGAAGGGGAAAAAAAAAAAAAGAATGAGGTAAGGATAAAGTGCATCAGAGATTATGGGGCCAGCATATCAGGGGGGCCACATCTTTTTGGCATTCCAGCTAAGAGGAGTTTTAAGGAGAGATTCAAAGGAATTCAAAGGAGGATGATTTGCAGATATCTGTGGAGACAATTAAATGATGACAGCTGTAAGAAGGAAACACTCCATGAAAGTAGCCAGCTACCAAATCCCACCATCAATTGACATCTTATGCATAACATAGTCCAGGGTTAAGCCAGAGTTCACATTGCTTCCACATGCACACAGGAGAGAAATAATGAACCAAGTTGCCATATCCCTTCAGCTGGTCACAGGACTTCCCCTTTCTGTTTCAACTGCTGTGGTCTCTCACCTCCACACAATGTACTGAAGCTCACGCTGCCTTCAGAAGCAGCTGTTCTGGGGACAGAAATTCAGAGACTCCAGGCCAAGCACATTGATTAGTTGTGCTGTGTTAAAGTTGTGGTGTATTTCAAGAAAACAACCCCCCCAAAATGTATGATATTCCTCCTTGTTTTTCCTGCACTAACTACATGACATTGTTCCAAGCACCTGGATTTCAGTTCAAAGTAGCAGAAAATAAAATGTGTAAATTAAATAGATTAAACAAAAAAGTCATAAGCATTTCTGAATTAAATATACACTTAAGAAAAATCTTCTATCTCATAATTGTGTCTAAAAAACATTCCTCAGGTTTCCTGAAGCTCTTAGTGTACACACTGAGAAGGCCAATGTGAGCACTGGCATCTCCTTGGTCCTTTCTATTTGTATAGCTAGTAGTAAAAACAACTGCATAGAGTGCATGAATACAGTAGCAGTTGGATGTCCAGTACTAGTTCAGTCTCTTAAATCCTCCCCAGGTTATTCCCCTTTCCCTACCTGGAAGCATTAATCAGGGAGGTTAACGGGCTGAGTGTCCTGGGTTTAAACCACCCTCCTTGTAGATAGACAAATGAATTGACGAAGCACTAATATATTTGTCATTAGGCATTCATATCTGAATTTATTCTAAGATGGCTATAAGCTATTGGTTAATGGGGTAAAATTAGGTTTTTACAGGACTCTGTGAAGATAATTTTCTTAGAAAATTTCTTTCTTCTGAAGAGCCAGCCTGTCAAGATTATAAAATGTGATGTTTCACTAGTCTGATTGATTGCTCTTCAAACAGCAGAACTGTGGCTACAAGTGGTAGTCTGTGGCTCCTCCATTAAAGCTTCTGCACTAGCACAGAAGAGCTGTAAATAAGAGAAATGTCACATTAATGTACAAGCAAGCTCAAAACTCTCACATCTGAGCATCACTGGACATGAAGGAAATTTCACGTTTCATCTAGAGCAGCATTATTCTGGGGAACCTCAGGTCTGGAACTTTCATGTCTTCAAATTCCAGGCACAGCCTGCTTAACTTGAACTCATCCATCTTCATGTGACGAATCCAAATAAAGACTGGTACCAAGGAAACTCCCTCTCAACAAAATCTCAGAGAAATGTCAAGTCATCTTAAACCATATAAATGCTAAATAATACTAAACCTGGCCAGACAAAAAAATAGCTATCAAATATGCCAATAGCTGTCTCGCAATGATGGAGGCAGAAATGGGTAGGGATTTCCACATTTTCTCCCTGTTTTCCCATAAGCATTTTCCTCAAAAAATGTCAATTCCCATATTCTAGCTTCCTCTTCAGGCTGAGGAAGGTACATGAAGAAAGCTCTGGGTTTTTCCAGGGGTATGAAGTATTTCATCTCTAGGACACTGTTGTCTGAAGTCAGTTGAGATGCTTCAGACAAATAATGCCCATCCAAACAGACAGTAAAGAGAACATTTATCTTCTAGTTGCTAATTTACAGGAGTCCACAAAATCACCACCAAGAAGTTACAGATGAGCTTTTTATGTAGCACTAGCGGTGATGCAAAGGGATAGATAGGCCCTAGAAATTTTACACAAAACATGAGGGGCAACTTCCTATACATTTAGCAGAGCTTATTTGCCCCAACAAGAGGTCTGTGGGAGGGCAGTGTTATCCATTCTAATCTGGTGACTTATCTCTGGTCCTACCTATGTCCATTACTGAACTCTTTGTATCACGCTGTTTTGCTTTCATTCCCTTGCTTGTTAAATTTTCCTCTACAGACAGTTTCATGATGTTCTCTGTGGTTGGGAGAAACTCCCCCCCTCAGCACACCCCTGGCTCTCACTTGTAATTCTTCCTTGAAATCCTAAAAGAGGCCGGATGCTTAAACAAAAGTTGGCAGTGTTTAGGCTGACGTGCTGCTTTTGTGTTCTCTTGTCTGGTAGCTCCTGCTTTTAGCCCACAGCCAGCCTGTGCTTGGGTTTTTTCTCTCCTTTGGAAACTTCCTTGGGAGAGTGTTGACCATTTTGCTCTGAGTCCTTGACTGAGTTTCCATGGTTGGTTACTCTCACTGATACTCCTGTATTTCAGTAACATAAAATTAATATTGTGAATAGTGAGCTACAACAGGTGCCCACCTCAGTAAATTATAAGAGGCAGAGTTCCCAAAGGAGAGAAGAAGAGAAAGGGAAGTGAGAAAGAGAGGAGAGGATCCTCCCTGCGCTCCTCCCTGCCCCGCACAAAATGCCTGTGCTAACTGCCAAGCCAGTCCTCTCCTGGTGGCACGTCCTGTACGCGGCACTCCTGGCACTTTTTATTTAGCCACTTCATGACTGGCCTGTGTCCAGCAAGGCACGAGGGAATGGCATGATATGGCCCAGGGTGGACATGAACCAAGATAGACACATCCACTGAGTGTGATCCCCTCCTCATTTGCCTGCTCCCAGCAGGACTTCCTCTTCCCTTTGGCACCCTGAGGTGGCCTCACCTAATGAGGACACAAACAGCCAAGGTTCTGCTGTTCTCCCAGCGCCACCCTGTGCCTGCCTGTCACTTCCCCACCAGTGCTCCCAGGCCCTCACGACAGCACAAGAGCCCGAAGAGGGACATCAAAATGGTCCCATGAGCCCTGTGTAGAGGCTGCTCTCTAGAAGTCCCACTCTGCTGAGGTGGGCAGCACGGTTAGTGGTGCTACGTTCTTCATCCCACAGCCCTGGTTCATCAGCACCGTGGTGAGCCTCAGAGCCCTCCCAGACGTCTCTGCTCGTATCAGTGAGCTGCCCAGAAGAGGTGGAGTTGTAATAGGAATGGGTTTAATGGATTGAACAGGGGTAGGAAGAGTCAGTGATGGGGAGACCTCCACGTTCCCTGGCAGCTTCTGTCCCTCACAGCACAGGCAGATGATGTTTTCCATTGGACACCCACTTTCCTGGTGCCCAACCCTGAGTCCCGAGGGCAGTGCTGAACGTGGAGTGTGGCATGCTGCTCTTAGGGGACTGATGGCAGTGCCCGGGGCTCTGCCAGCGACCCTGCAGGCAAGCCCCAGTAGTGGCGCAGCTTCTTCTCTCGGATGTGCATCTCCAGGGACTCCCGCATATCCACAGGCAGGAACAGGGCCTCCGGTGAACAGAAGTAGGAGGGGGCAGGACGGGAATGCATCAGCATGGAAGCCGTGCGACGTGCCATCCTGTATGTGTACCTCCTGTGGGACTGCTGCACCATGGTGGGGAGAGCTCCCAGCTTGGTCTCTATGGACTTCCTCAGGGTGTGCATCCGCAGGAGCTTCCAGAAGCCCAGTCCTTGTTCCACCCTTTCCACGGGACAAGGGTCCACACCAGCAGGCAGGATGCCATCCTTGTGAGCCATGTCAGATCCTGTGGTGGGGAGCAAGCTAGCCTCATGGCACATAGGAGCCATCCTGATGAACTCCTCAGCCTGTGTGAGAGGCCCAGCATCACAGGGAAGTGTGGCTGCCCCCTGGGTGTTGAGCGCTGTACGCTGGGAAGAGAGCCTCCTCTGCTTCCTCTTCCGCAGCACTGGCTGCCACCAGGACCTGAGGGTTGTTCGCATGGCTGGACGGAATGAGCTGGCCATGGCCCTGTGCTGGCAGGAATTGGTGGAGTCCCGAGAGAAGGAGTACGGACTGCAGGAGGGTCTTGCCTGCCTAGCAAGGAGCTGCTGCTGCCTCTCCCTGACAGCCTTGCTGCAGCGCCCACAGTCCAGATTGTAGCAGAGCAGCGTGCCCATGGGTCTGCTGCCCACCCAGAGCAGGCTGCTCCTGCAGCCTTCTGACACCTCAGCATCTGCAAGAGATGGGGGACACAGAGCACCGTGAGGAAGTGTCTGCGGGGATGGGCCCTGCGCCAGGGCCAGGTGGCCAGCTGGCCTCTGAAGGTGGGGCCTGGCTGCCCACGGCTCGGATGCAGCCCAGCCCTGGGCAGCAGCGGGGCCCTAGGGGACCCCGGAGCCTGCAGGAGCCAGCGCCAGGGCCAACGACAGCTCTACCTGATTTGTCCATCTTCCAGTGCCTTCCACTGCCTGGGCTCCCGGCACAGACCTGCTGGCAAAGAGCAGCACCCCACTGAGCCTGGCCCCGGCTGAGCCCACTGCGAAGCCTCGTGTCCTGTCCCACGAGGGATCCCCCTGAGCCCCCAGCCTCCCTGCCCTGCCAGGCTCCCTGAGAAGGGCTGGCCTGGAGCCTCCCTCCTACCTGGCGCCATTTGCCTGAGGAGCTGCGGCAGCAGCGCAGGGTGGCCCAGGCCACCAGGAGCAGGACGAGGCCGGGGCCGAGGCAGAGGCAGCCGTGCAGTGCCAGTCCCAGGGCATCCAGCATGCTGGAACCAGAGACAAGTGTCCGTGCCATCCTCTGGAGATGCCTCTCCAAGCGACACTGGCCTTGGTGGCTGCTGTCACTGGTGGATAAGGGCAGGAGTGTGACTGTGAGGTCGCTGCCAGCTCTGTGACACCACTGAGCGCATCACAGAGCCCAGGTGGAGGGCACAGACGTGGGACCAGAGGAGGGCATCCAGCAGGGCCAGGGGCTGGGGGCTCTGCAGGGAGCCCCTGGGCAGGAGGCTTGGTAGGCCAGGCCCTGCTGGCTGGGGAGAGCCATTCGTGTCTGTCAGAAGAGGGCAGTGAGACCAAGGAATCCGTGCGTTTCACTGGCCTGAAGGCTCCTGAAGCCTCAAGACTCCAGGTTCAAGGGAATTGCTGCCCATAAAAGCTTCCTCGTGCCACCCCAGGGTCATGGAAACAACACCTGAAGTTTCATTTCCTTCAGTGGCAATTGCCTGCATCCATTTAACAGCCAGGTTATTTTGCTGGTGTTCTGCTTCTGTTTGCTTTGGGGATATACAAACAAGCATGCTTAGAGTTATTAGAAAGCGCCTCAGCAATAAAATAATTACACTGATCACCAAAAGTTATGATGTCTCATGATCTATCAAAATGTGTGTGATGGTCCTCATCGGTCAGTATGGTTCATGATTCCTATCCTTTACAACTCAGAGCTTTAGAGGGTTGGTGGATGGAGCGGTCCGTGTGGGAGCTCCCCCAGACAGCCAGCCTCTTTGGGCAATCTCACTTCTAGTGTCTCGACTGCTTGCAGTCGTACCACACCTGAGAATTCCTGTGGGAACCACAGAATGGCTTGGGTTGGAAGGGACCTCCAATATCATCTAGGTCCAGCCCCTTTGGATGTTTTTTCCAACTTCAGTGATTTTATGATTCTATGAAATACATTCCCTTCCCCCATCTTGCTCATGCAGACAGTCAAATGAAGGCCATCAAGCTGGTGCTACGATTTCTACTTGGTAAATACATGCTGACTGTTCCCAGCAATCTTGCCCTGTACCTGTTTGGGAATGGAATCCAAGAGAACTTACTGCATGTTCTTTGCATGGATGTTAGGTTGTCCTGTTGCTCTTTGAAACTACGTAAAGATTTGCATCTACAATCTCCTGAAGCAAGTTTAGAGATGCACAGTGTGTGAAGAGCCACTTCCTTCTGGTTGTTGAGAACTTCCTAATTGCTAATTTAACTTCTTGTCCTCATACAAGACAGCACAATGACCAGATGTGTATTATAGATGCTCCCCTTGTCCTTCATGCTTTTATATATCTCTGCAGTAGCAATAACAAAAGACATGAAAAAAATATGTAAGACAAATGCTAAATTCTGTTTTTCTTTGTTCCATTAATCATTTTACTCCTTATACTTCAGTTTGTGAGAAACAAAGTTGTGTTTTTGCAGTAGATAATTACTTCTCTGTATTCCAAGGTAGTTGTGTAGTCATAATAAGGAGAAATGCTAAGTAGATAAGTGGACAGTAGAAGGCCTCACTGTTCCAAAATAAGGTAGCAGCTTGAGAAAAACAGGATGAGCAGTGTGGGAACAGTAAAACAAAGATCACAAGTTCTCAATACATAAGAAAGGAGAAATTACAGGGTTGAAAAAAAAAACGTACACATATGGTATAGAGGAGCATCAAGTATCTTGTCAAACTGTAGTACTCAGCAAATGAGGAAACAGGAGAGGTGGTCAGGCGTCAGGTAATAGGGAATAAAAGGTTATGATTTGTTTACTAAAGTGCGCTCCTGAATGACAGGACGCACACCATTGCAATCGCAAATAAAATAGCTTTGCAGAGGATCCTGTCTGAATTGAAATTTTTCTCACAGCCTCAGTTCAGAGGAATTGCTCAAGTTGCCACCTATTGTATAGTTTAAGAGTTGTGTAGTCACTGAAATCCTGTTTTCTTAGTCTTCATGTACACGTGTGAGCAGTTACCACAGGGAATCATCTGTGACAAGAGTCCTGACACTATAGATTTGGATCGCCATAAAATAGCTAGAAAATTCTGTGGCCTCTCCTAGTCATGATAGAGCTTACATGCTTTAAATTCACCAAGACAATAACAGTTTTTCATATCCTTAACTAAAGTCAGAACAAGTTCTTTCAGAAGAGAAAACCGTTGGTATGGGGCACAAGACCCCGGAGTAATGTCACTGAATTATTTAAGGAACATGCTTAGAATCAGGACACAATCTAACTATACCACGGACACAGATGCTACATCAAGGAATCTCTAGAAGGCTTTAAATTAGTCACCAGCAGTGTCCTGGGGCCACTACTGCTGAGAGAGAACCCCACTCAGCCTATTTCAATACTAACCTTTTGGGTTTGAAAAAGGTGACAGATCCTTTACCCACCTGATGCTTCTTCTCCCACATGTACTGTAACGTCACATATTCTACACACTCTACAGAACAAAGTTTGGATCCAAATGCTGAGCGGATCCTGTTGATCAGGAAGAAGTGATGGCCATCATCCATGGCATAGAAGTGATTGAAATCCAAGAAGATGACTTCCTTGGGGTGCTGGTCAAGAAAGGTGTTAATCTCCATCAGTCCATCCCACACTTTGATGCCAAATAAACCATGTATGAAGTAGATCTCATGGCCTATTTCCCCAGGTTTAGAAGATACGCGAAGATCAAAGTAGCGGATCCCACCTTCCAACTGCTCTTTGAAAGTCAGATTTTGAGTCACCGACCATTTCTTCATAATCTTTTTAACCAGAGAAATTCTGGCCAATCGTTTGATGGCTGTGGCTTGGTCTGGTCCCACAGGAGATTTTTCATCAACCCAGTAGCTGAAAGAATCATGTGACCCTGGAAAAAAAGCAAAGAATAATGACTTTTAGAAAAAACTTGGACTCTCCAACACACACACCCCTTGTAAAGTTAAACAGGTCATAACTGCATGACAAGGCCACAGAAGAACTGTGCTCAACTCTGGGTCTTTCAGACTATCCTTCTGCGCTTCAGCTTTCCCTAACTGAACAAAAACAATACTTAAGGTTCTCAGAGTTCGAACTGTGTTCTAGTATGAATAGCAAACATGAAAGCATTCTGAAAATCATAACTATAAATACCAGTGATAATGGCGCACTTGCTTCCAAACTCCCTTCTCCATTTATAAGCTGTCAAGCTGCCTCCAGGGATCTACCAGGCTCTGAGAAAGCTTTGGTTTAAGATGGAACTCCGACTTCACTGAAAGAAAGCTGAAATAGATGCTCAGATTTGATTTTCATTCTGCCTAATAAATCCAATCATGACCTAATACAAAATTATTGAAATAGGTATTCATTCATGTGATCTACCAAGGGATACATACATGTGCTTCACCATGCCTCAGTTTAGCCCCAAGACAGTAAATGAGTACTAGTTTGAGTATCCAAGGACTAGCTTAACTTGAAGGTCAAGTGACTGAGTACAAGGTAACACCAGTTACTGTGTTGTTTGACACCACACAGGTTGATCAAGCTCATGAACTTCTGTACAACCTGGCAGTGCCTTCCAGTGACCACAGATACGATGAATAGAAAATTTATCAAAAAGGAAAACCAATGATTCAATTTGTCAGTGCCTGGAACACAACCTACAGCCTGGCAAAGAAACTGCACCCGCAGTGTAAAATTTGTGCTTACTAGGAAAAACCCTCCAACTCAAAAAATCAATAGTGATTAAAAAATAAAGCTGACAAGTATCAAACCCCTCCAAAATAAGAGCTTCAGAGACAAAGAAACATCCCTAGCTGAGCCAAGTCAGTGACAGACTGACCAGTTACTCTTTGCTCTGCATCAGGGCAGCCAAAAGCAAATGATGGGCAGAAGCTGAGCTACCCCAGACTGGCGATGACCAGGGATTTATAACCATTTAGTCTAGTCACCAGCATTCCTGCCAAGAAGCTGCAACTGGTCCAGCTCTGAGTTTTCTTTGAAGCCCTAGCCAGAAAAAAAAAAAATACAGGAGCTCGAACACCCCTGCTTCACCCTTTTATCTTCAGGACAGCAGCTAACAGCTTTCCCACGGAGCCAAACCCTACCTGCTCCCTGCATGCCTGCAGTGCAGGGAAAGCATCTTCTCCCCCAGCTGCCACAAGCAACTCCTCTTCCAGCTGCCTCAGGGCTACAGTAGCGCTATACCATGCTGCCTGCAACCTGCTGTCCTGCAGGGACCAGGGCTCTTGTCCCTGCTCCTGTGAAAGTATTTTCCCAGAATTTCCTCCTCTACCTCAGGCTGCAACTCTTGAAAAAATTCTAATGAGAGTTTTAGATTAAGACAACAGTTGGTGCCTTCATAGCCTCATTTACCCAAACCTTTGCTTGTGGTACAAGCGTTCACCTGAAGACTGATGCATTTTCTGCCATGCAAGGTCAGAGCTGTAAATAAGATTATGAAATGCTGAAATGCACTCTTTCTGCATTAATTTCAACTAGTTTGAAAGTTCTCAAAAGGAACTGTGAAGTATAGTTTTCAGGCTTTACAATTGAATACTTAAAAAGTAATTCCTAATTGACTCCTCATGTATTATTCCCGGTCTCTGTAAAAGCATACTTCTGATGTGGCTTTCCATTCAGTCAGAGAAACAAGTGACAAGTAAAAAAAAAAGCTGGTTTAAAAAGGTGTCAGCTTAAACTATTTAGCTACCTGTCACAATAAACCACATCAAAAAGTAGCTGTCAGTTTGCGAGTGCCAGTTTTTTCCACCCCCAAACGCGTAACAGAACAAAAACTACACTACTAATAGAGGAATAGGCATCTAATGAAGACACTTCAGAAGATGTCATATAAAGGCTTGCTTATAGTGGAACCCGCAATTTGCTGACGTTTGTGTTTCATATACCCCCCTTCACAGCAGAGTGAGCCTTTCAGTCTTCTGCAGTATTTGAAAAATAGACTTCATTTGCAAGGGGCATAATTGCATTATGCCTCTGACTAAATCACTTGGCACTTTTCTTATTTCAAGTTCTTCATTCATTTTAATTTCTTCCTTTAGTTAAGTCCCTGTAGAAATTTGGTTACGTTACAATGAAAAGAAAGTGTCTCTTATGGCTTTTTTCTAAGTGAGACCGTACAACAGCCTCCAGAGGATTCTGGCTGGACAAGTCACTCACTGCTCTGCCCCCTCAGGCACTGTCACCATCTGATAGATACGCCTTATGAAGGAAAGGAATGACAACTTTATCTGACAAATATGTTGTCGTCAACTCTGACAGAGTTGTCTAAGTAAATCTAAGCCAAGAAGCAGTTTGTTTTGTGAAGTCTGATCATGTATTCTTACAGCTACAAAAGCTTCTTTCCATTGCAGATTGCCACACTTAAGTCACATTTAAAGATACAAAAAGCAAATTCCTCCTTGTGCTATCACATACCATTCTATTTATATTCTACTTATAACTGTAAAAAGCAACAAAAAAAGAGCCAATTTCACAGTGCAGCTTTTTCAACACACACTTTAAGAACTGGGCTCCTCAGTACTGCAGCTATTTGAGAAACTGAACTATGTGACATGCTTCCATTTGAGAAGATCCTTAAATCTTCTGTATTGGAGCTCTTCAAAAAAAATAGGACTTCTTTACAGTGAAGTCAAGACACGTATATAAATAACCAAGTAGAACCTGAGGTGGAGCATCTAGCAAACAAGCTTTCGTTCTGGATAGAAGACTACCTCCTGAGCAGCACAGGGCAGCATCATCTATACTGAAGCTGGGAAGACACAGCAGGAGTTCAGGTTCTTCAGTCACCATTTATAGAAGGCCAGCCGCCAACTGGGAGAAGTATCTAGGCCAAGCACAAAGCATTTTTAGTTCAGTAACAGAAAAATGTGAACTGAAAACCTGAAGTGACAGTACTGGATACTGGTTGGGATGAGAGGTAAGCGGGGATTCACGTCATCCACCAGGCCCTTCTTTAATTTAAGATCATTGGGTTATGTTACCAGCTGAGCCACTGGCTTTTAATATAGCTTAGCTGTGATGTTGAGCTACATGCTAAGCTGATCATATCATGATGTCAAACTAATCCCTGCTCTCCTTCTCTCTACACCTGAACTCCATGGGAGACCTAGCCATTCTGTAGCCATGCCATGAGCTAGGCTGGTTGCTTTTCCAGCATCATTTCTCCTTGAAAAAGCATAACATAAAAACACCAATCCTACACAATTTTGAAGGCAATGCCTGCACCACAAACACGGAGCACACAAGCTATGTTTTGTAAGGAGCTCAGTTTTGCTAGAGCTGTTAACCACGTTCTCAACTAAGGTCTACTCCAAGGGTATAACAAGATGCCCCAATGCTGTAATTTGTACAACAAAGGGGATGGTAGTTACTGAGCAGAGCAAGAATCCAACTCTTACTGTGGCATGCAGACAACTATTTTCTATGCATAAGAAGTCTTTTGCATTCAGTGTTCCGCCCACATGGTGTGCATCTCTCCAAATTATACTGACCCCATTCTCAAGAAAGCTCAAGAAGTCACATCAAAGCATTTCAGATGATACCCGAGGTATTAAGTATACATTACACCCTGTTATTGATTCAATAAATCCTTTCCTGAAACCTGCTGATTGTGAACAAAGCAACCAACAAACCCACGCGCTCCCTACTTCCATCTTAGGTCGATAAACCAGAAAACAAAGTCAAGAAACTTGTCTACAGCTGTCCTTTAGGTGGACAGAGGCCAAATTCCCCACTCTGAATTGCCTCAAAGGCCATTTTCTTACACATGCAGCATGCTCAAGTCACTCAAGGGGAGTCACTGTACATGACAATGGATTAGCGTTCGGACTGAAGCAGCTCAGGAAGGTTTGCAGTGATACAGCACCAATCTTGCACTCACCTTCCAGAAACCAAGCTAGGCACAGGAAGTAAATAAGGGATGATTTCCCATTTTGCTTCTAACAGGCCAAAGATGTGCAGCACACAGAAGCAAGCTTACCAACCAATACATTAAATTTAAGCATTAAAGTATCTGTACATTCAAAGTCAGAACAACAACAAAAAAATAGAACTGCAAATCTGCTGGCAGCTCCTACAACAGGGCAAGAGAGTGGCTGCTCTGTTTGGGTTTAATTTATTCTATCTGACAAAGATTGGAAGCTTCAAGAAAAGCAGTCACATCAGATGCCTATCTATTTAACTATCAAGGGCTATGAAATGGTTAGAATAGTATTAAAGAGTTATCTTCTAGACACCAGATTGTTAAAATGACGGATAGCCCTCTTAGTTTTATCCTAGCAAGTGCAACTGTGGATTAACTTCTATGCATATCTTTAAATCCCTTTTTATTCTCCTTACACTAATTTCCCAAGTTAATTGTATGTTAAATAGATAGCTACTCAATTCCATTTGTATGTTAAATAGATTGTATTTCAGTGTTCAGGATGACTTTTCTGCTGAAGTGTTTGTGCTAATTGTTAGAAAGCAGCCTTTTATCATCACATCTGTAGCCAAGTCTAACTTCCCAGTGTCTATTTGTCATGCTACTTGGCCACAGATAGTCTAATTAACCCATGGTGTAGCTCAAGCAAGTGACATTAATCAACAAGATGTCATTAGGCCTTGAATTCCAACAGTTACTAGCTGTATTTCTACATTATCTTCTTCCATTTCCACATCAGTACTTTCTCCACATACACTTGCAGTACAAGGACAGGATTCAGGAGCACATCACCAACCCATTGCATCCTTTTACAAGCTTGTAAATTTACCTTCAAGGCATGTTAAAAGTATGAATACATCACACACGAAATGCAGAGACCTTCCAGAAAAGGATATACTACTTGCACACTGCCAGTTACTTGAAAACAAGACAGAGAGCCCTGTTTATTTTAAACCATATTGAGTTTTAACACTAGTTTCCCTGGTTGCAAGGCTGTGGACTAGTAATGATGCTGCAGTTAAAGACACTTTCTGCAAAAATCTGGCTAGTGAAGAAACAATAATGAAGGCAAAAGAGCAGGAGAATGCATCAGAGTTTAACTGGATCGGGATAATTTGTTTTAATCTCCACATCAATGAAATATTAACATGATGAAAA
Source organism: Stictonetta naevosa (assembly GCA_011074415.1). Lineage (NCBI taxonomy): Eukaryota > Metazoa > Chordata > Aves > Anseriformes > Anatidae > Stictonetta > Stictonetta naevosa. The sequence goes on along the minus strand of CM021697.1, from coordinate 89,528,425 downwards.
GTGCCAGAAAACCTCTCATGTAATGTTAAACATTCCTACAAAGCACGGTCAACGTACTGTACCAACCCATTAAAAGCATTACAGAGTCATTTATGGGCAAAGAATCACCCTAGCTGTAGCTGACACAAGCTTTGCTCACTCCCTGTACAAAGTACATTCCCCATATATTACAAAAACACCGCAGATGACATAGAAAAGCAAACATTACATAGCCAAGACACTTAAAAGCACAGCAATCAAGTTCCAAAAAATACAGGATGCAAACACTAGCAAGCTAAGGCGCACAAATGTTCTTATAAACCAGATGTCCTACATGTGCCAGAATTGAGGGAAAATGGGATGAAGAGAAGTGCCTCAGAGCCCAGAAGTCCTCAGGATTCAGGTCATTAACAATCCAGATTTTCTAATCAAAAGATTAACATCTTAACAGCTCTTTACTAATGAAAAACAAATTGAACAGTTTGTTTTAACTTGCCCAGCAAAAGGACAAGAGGCAGGAATGACAAGCATCCTATTGATAATTAGTAATCTAACACTACTTAGCTAAGTATATTTATATTTGAATAGAATGCTAGAATCCTTTAGATATTATTAATGTGGTCTCATTAGAGAGGACAAAGCACAGTACAGACCAAATCCTCTTAGGAAAACTTCCTCTCCCTGTCAACGGATTACTGTGACTTCCTCCAACCCCAGCCCTTTCAGGCTGGGAGGCAGAGCTGGGCGGGGAGCAGAAGGTGTAAGAGGAACAGCTTCAGGCCATCCCAAAAGCACTATTGCTTGTTTGTTTGCTTTTCCTGCAAGCCAGAAAAGAACCTATCTGGCACTCATTTGACTTATCTACCTTACATTTTGTGCAATTTAGCAATGACTTCCCATTTATCACTGGTAACCTCAACTGTCTGTACTGGGAAAGCAGAAAGGGACAGTACCTCTCTACCACCTCAAAGCCTCAATAGACACTCCTGCTCTGAAAGAGCTGAATTAGATTCCTGTATACCTCTTCTGTGACTACACAGTAATGTGTAGATCAAGGGCTGCCATTCTCCCCAGAGAAGGCTCTTTGTGATGAAAAGAAGAAAAAATTTCCAGAGTAATTTTCTCCTCTTTTAAAATCTTTCCTGGAACAGCAGGCAAACTGGAACTTCCACACAATATTGTAAGAGAGCAACAAACATTTATATTGACTTTGAAATTGATCTGTTTGAAATAAAACTTGAGCATGCTCCACATTCATTTGCCAAGCAGCTAAGTCTCTCTCTAGGGAATAAATGTCAATTAAAAAAAAGGTTGGCTTATGAAAGAAACAACCCCAAGCTTTATATAGTGTCCGGGGTGGTGGTGGTGGGTAAATGTGCAGAACTATTTGGTTTGAGCTAAGCAGACAACCATGGTCCACTAAGAGGAGAAACGGTAAGACCCCAGATTTGCTTTTTAGCAGAACTTCTGTATAGGTTCAGGACAGTTACTTGACCATTTGCCACACCAGTTCTTTAACTTGGGATGTGCAAGGGAAGACGTGGTTACTTGAGAATAACAGAAAAACTTATAATCGATGTTCTCATCAGTACAGTTGGAACTAGTGTCTACAATGAAATAAAAGACCAACGTAAGGAAGTCACTTGTCGTTTCAGGACAGGTTCATTCTGAAAATCCTATATTTACAAAGCATACCCAACATCATCATATTTATGATGATGTTTTCTTCGAATGGTTATATCCTCATTGATGAATAAGTGCCAATTAAACTGAAAATGAAAATAAAGCTTGGTGAATCACAACATTAACCTCCCATTTCCTCTTTGAGCTTTAACCCAACATATGGCCAGTTCAGCTGATTCAATGATCCCCTTAATTAGGACTCCAAAGGAGTACTGTTTGAAAAGGGGATGCAGTCTCAAGCTCACCACTGCTTCTCCCCTCGGGAGGCACATCCACATAATACACCAGTATAGGAACAAAGACACAACATGACCAAAGCATTAGCAAGTTCAGCAGCTTGCCTCAGGGTCATGTAGGCAAAGAGAAAAAGAAATCACATATCCTAAGATGGCCAGTTTTAAATTAGAAAGGGCTGCTGCTGCTTCATTTTCTTCTGTGAATCACTAATTCAGCTTGGCCAGCTAAAGGCAGGCTGCCCACAGGACTTTCAGTAACCACTTAGGACAGCAGAGGTGGCCTGATCCCATGGGTGAGGCAATGGCAGCAGCCACACAGGGCCTCATATGTCTCAGGCACTCCTCAGTTGCGCAGCACATGAGCATAGCAAAGCCCTGGCGCCTCCATGGCTTTGGCACAACAGGGTCACCCCCAGCAGCTTGTCACCATGGGGAGCAGGCCAGGATGGATCCCATCAGCACACCCACCATGCAGCCTGTGACTTGTTGGGACTGAACGGCAGGCTCGGCCTGTCAGGCCACTCGCCATCAAGGCTGCCTGCTGGCTGTGCCCATGAAGCTCCCTTCTCCAGGGCTGATCATTTTGCAGGGCTTTGATCATTCCCATCAAAAACATCAGGTTTCTGCCTCAGGATTCTGGGGTGACCTTTCGGCAGAAGGTGGAAACAGGCATGTTGTTGTACCAAAAGCTTTGGCCACACTCCTACTGACACACCCAGGAAATAACTACGGAAGTTTATTCAATTAGAAGGTACTAGGAAGGTATTTAATTAAACAAGTGCATGTTGTAGGGAGGATCAAGCAGCTTCACTAGTGCTGCAACTTGGAGCAGCAGACTGAGCTTTACTGTTTCAGGAGGCCAAGGACACACCTCTCCCCAGGTATCAGCGAAGAACAAAGACATTTCAAAAATTGTTTCACCTCCCAAGTTAAATCTATTTTAGCTATATTTGATCCAATGTTATTTTCTGTGTTAAAAAAACACTCATGGAAATTTAAAACTCAGTTCTTCAGTCAGCTCTACCTACCTACAGCCCAGCATCCTTGGGCCAGTTCTCCACCCATCAGCCAGCCTGGTGCAGGCAGGCACTGAGCCACGCTGTAATTGCTCCGCATCGCTCTGAAATGACACCCTGGCTATCCTCTCACAGTTGTTCACAGGAAGGGCTAATATACCAGCTGGGATCCCTGAGAGATGACAAAAAAGGCTCTGTGCACTGCCAAAAGCGATTACTGCTCTATTTCTCCCCTGAGAGGTGGACTGCCTGCATGTCCCAGTCCTGCAGCACACCCTGTCTACCATTACGTACAGCTCTGTACAAATTTGTATCTCAAAAAGTGGCTTTTGATGGCAAAGTTTTTTTTATATATATATATTTAAGGTCGATTTGAAACATTTTACCTACAACACAGAAACATTTCTATTTCAAGAATGAAGAAATCTTACAGTATCAGACAGAAACATCGGTGTGAACTGACTCTTTCTATCCCACATTTTAAAGTGTGGAAGCATTGTACTTTTCTCTAAAATTTTTCTCCTCTCTTTTCCAGAGATTCAAATTGAAATTACTTCAGATTCAAGTAGGCTCCAAGGCTTAGTTTTTCCTCAATAGCAGGTGTCTCACCAAAGTTACGTGAAAGAAAACTATCACCTATGCTTTCTAGATACAGCCATTGAACCTGTTCTTTTCCTACTCATGTCTGCAGCACCGTGACATATCAGGTTCTCCTCATTACCTCATTGACAGCTGCATGCTCCAGCACTCGCCCCAGACAAACCATCTAACCACAGGAGCAGCTGTCCTGGAAAGCTTTTCTGGCAGGAACCAGATCTTCAAAAAAAAAAAATCCCCCCAAACCATCATCACCATCAATACAGACAAGTTTGCCATCAGGCTGGCTTTCTGAAGGCACTCATTCACACTGACTAAGCACATACCAATTAAAAGAAGTAAGCCAAAATCTGTCCTGGTCTTTTTTTTTTTTTTCCTCCCCAGGAGGTGGAAGGAGCATAAGAATGAAGGCAGGAGACAAGAGAAACATTTGGCTGGCTTGGCTAGATTATTGAACAGTCCCCATAATTATTCTGGGTGCTCCTGCAAGAAAGGGCTTGCTTACCCTTGCATACACTAGTAGATCCCTACCAGAAGTTTCTTCTAGAAGATAAGGGAAAGAATATCAGAACTGTGCGGGAAAAATAACCTCACAGCTAACCACCTTGACCAGAACAGGGAATTAATCCAGGGAAATACTTTGAACAAAAATTCCAAGTATGACATGGCTCTTATCTGAAGACCGAATTAACCAGACAGGATTAAGTAAATACATTACCACCAATGCCTAAAGGAAAATAGAATTGCTACTACTCTGCTCATCACCTTCATTCAGAACATCAAAGGCTGGACTAACAGAAGACTCAACGCTGCTAACATCAGCTAGATTGCTTCACTGTCTAAAGAAAATAGCATATCATGGTCTCAGAAGGTGGATCTTGACACACAAAGTGTATTTTACCTGTTCTAATATAGGTGTTCATGTAAAAGCATGATGAAACTGGAAGGCTGGGTGGCATCAATCAGTAGCAGAGACTCCTCCACCTCTAACAGTAGTTGGTTATGATGGTGCAAAAATTGCTTAGAAAGTCAAGTAGACAAAACAGTACAAATCAATCATGCCACAGTGCAGTGAATTACTAGCATGCAAGAACAAGCAAGAAACGAGTCAGGCTTCCTCAGCAAATTCTTTAAAGAGCTGGTTTACTTAGAAAACAGACTAGTGGTAGTATCAGTTTTCTCTTATCCCATTTCTTGGAGAGAGAATAGGAAAATGAACAGATTAAGGGATGACCAAGCAAAACAATGAAAGTCAGAGTTAGCAAAACAATGAAAGTCTTAGAAGTTTGTTTAAAGTAAACTAGCTTGAAATTAAACAAATGCTATGCATATACAATAGTACATATCCTGCCAAGGGTCACATTCACCATGAAGATGTTGAAGACTTTGTTTTTAAACCTACATTCAAAGAAGATTAGTCTGGATATAATTAAGAAATAAAAAACCCTGGAGTTCCATATACAGTCCCAACTTACTAAAAGCAGGTAATTTTGTTGAATATACTGTATACATACAATTTGGTAACATTTCAGTTATTTTATATTTGCCAATTTTTCATCACAGAATATTTCTTCCCTTCACACACTGCACATGAAACCTCATCTTTTTTTCCCCTGGATCATACCGTGCTGGTTTAGAATTTAGTCTATAGTTTTTTACAGAGGAAACAATAGAGTAGTCCAAACACACAACCACTGGAGGAAGACTCCAAATTTTTCAACATTCTTGTTTTGAGCACAGAATTAAATTAGCATGTGAGCACCAAACCGGTGGACATAATATAGTACCCATCTTAAACACACCTTGTTAGCAGCTGTATCTAAGGATTGGACAAATAACATATAATGGCTTTCTTTCCTCAGGTAGCATGTTTTACAACATACTCAACAACTCAGGGAAACGGATTAATTTAGGTTGAAAAGGAGTCTCAGAGGTTGCAGCTACCCTTAAAACCAACAAAAAACCAACAGCTCCAAAGACAGAACAGTTGGCAACAAATACAGAAGAGTAAAACTTCATACAAGACACCCTTAACTTCCTGCAAGAGAGTTACTTAGACTGTATTGTTTGTAATGCCATAGACTGATTTAGATCTACGCAATTTTTTTCCCTGTGTATATGATCAATTCTTTCATTTCAAAGAGTCTCACCTTTATGTACTTTATCCCTTAAAAAAAAAAATCTTTATCTCCAAATACTGTATTTATCTAGAGTGTAGTAAGGTAAAAATACCAAATAATTGTTTTAGGGTTTTCACAACTGACTTTATTTAAAGTTAAAGCAATGTTTAGGGCTTCAACAGCTCCAGTGCCTTCAGAATTGCATTTCTAGTCCTATATACAAAAAGGGATTGCAAGGAGAGAAGGAAAAGAAAATCCAGAAACAGTTGAGTCCATCACTCCTGTGGTAAAAACAAATGCATCCAGAGATGGAAAAAAGCAGGCCATGTCTGTAAGATGCACACACAGGTATTAAGCACATGAAAACGCTTCTCATTTGTGCTGAAGGCTACCTTTCACATCTCTTGAAGATACCATTGGCCTTCATTGCTATTCAACATCTGTAAACAGATGCCTGAACTGGAACCTGTTCTGTACAACCCTTCCCTTGCATGCTGCTAGTAACATCACTTTGCATCCCGTAAAGGTTGCTTTGTCAAACACAACACCAAAAACGCACTTCAGCAAAAGAATCACTGAACTATAATTAATAAATAAAAATCCTGAAGTGTCTACTCATTACACCTTTACCCTGCTCACACCTTACCGGAGGCTATGCAGGAAATTGATAGAGATACACCAACTTTGACTAGCAATGAAGCCACACCACAAGGTTTTCCAAGGAAGGCTACTGATTTTAAACTCAGCATGGCATTCCTGAAGCAATAACTCATTTTCTTGGTTCCTCTGCTACAAGCTTCATGCAACCAGTACTGTACAAGCACTGCTACTGTCCATCACTTAACCTTCTGCAACCAAAGTTAAACAGCCCTTAAGCTGCTCTAGCAACAAATAAGTTCAGCTATTCACTAAAACTGAGAGCGACTCCACTGCCAGAAGCTTCAAGATCTGCAGCCAGCCTGAACTTGATATGAACACTGAACTTCCTTTCTGTCCCCCTCACTGTTCAGATGTACTGGGCTACAAGAAGCACGTTTGCTACTGTTAGATGGGAAGAAGGTGTTGCATTTTATTAAAACTAGACCTTTTGAACTGTTCTAGTCCAGGAAATACAGTAGATGCTGCAGCACACAACAAGACAAACACATCCCTTTCTCTAAATGCTTCAATACCATTTGGCTATCTCCACTGGAGCAGAGAAAGTCACTGTTTCTAAAAATACATCTCCCTACGTCCTCTACAAATGTACCTAAAGGCTTTTGACAAGTTAAAGCACTAATACCAAAATCAAGCCTCTTCCACTAGTGACCAGAATCCAACATCCAGCACCAGAATGAACCGCCTACAGTAGTCACACCTAAGATTTTCCCTGTTGACATACACAAGCAACACTCACTTCCTTTTTGCCACTTCAACCAGAGTTCAGCCATACTCCTAGGTAACTTCAGAAGCATCTATTGTCCTCAAGTGTCAGTTTATCTGTCTGAACTGAAAGTGGTGATACTTGCCAATTTCTTGAACTAGAAGCCCATGTGGAGCAACTAGGAGTTATTTTAAGTTCAGCTGGCAAAGGGGACACATCAGTAATTCAGAAGTAAGTAAATCAGATGTAAGTAATTACAATACTTCACTGTCTTCAGTGTAACATTATACATAGGCATACTTGATGGTCATGCCATATTCTTTTTCCTTGGACAAGCCATCCGCGGACTCTGCTGTAGGAGACATTTTCATATGATGAACTATAACCTGAATCATTTTCATGATAGTCATCAGAACCTCCAGATATTAGGTTCAATATAAACAACACTGTCCCCTCACTTGCATTTAAGCTACGCTTGACAACCTGAGAAACCTTAAGAGAAACCTTAAAAAGAACCTCTCAAGGTCATAGCTAACTTCATTTTTATTTATTTTTTTAAGGACAATGAAAAGAAGCAGGTCAAAGGGTTGGAGATCCACAGCTGTTCTTACAGAAGATTAAGTTCTTCCTCCTTTCTTGCAAGGGATCAAGTTCATAGTAGTCCTAACTCACATATAAGTTCTCGGAAATCAAACCAAACCTGAACAGCATCTTGGCAAATGTCTTCCACAGTTCTTGAATAAATGGGTACTCCACTTTTCCAAGAAAAGCTTCCCAAGCGACACACAATTCCTATTTATGCTCGGAGAAGCAAAAGCATCAAGTCATAGTTTAGGGATTAACTGATGGAAGGGCTATTCAGGGATATGCCCAGCATTAACACACTTAATCCCAAAGCCAACTGCCCCATTCCACTTGGAAATTGCACTACACAGGAAACAAGGGGCCAACTCCTCAAAACAGGCCTTTTGTGTGTTTATTACAGTTCAAGCTAACAACCACAGGAATCCCTAGCAGAAGCAAACACCTCAGCCAAGCCTGAAGTGAGAGCACAACACCAAAAAGATTTGGCCCAAATACTTGCAAAACGTCCACTAAAGCACAATAGGAATGCTGTAGGTGACTCTGCCACCTCTTCTGCTCAATCTCCACAACTTGGGTCAACACATGAAAGAACCAGTGAGTTTCTAGGTAGTTCCTAGTAGGTAGTTCTAATGGGTTTCTACAGTTTAACCTGCTACACCTGCAAGCACCAGCTGTGAGCTGCTTGGGAGCAGCTAACTTCAGGCAGGCAAATCATTCCAGATACCAGATTAAACAATCCCCTTGCCAGATAGAGCAAGTATTAAATGGAAAAGAAATAAAATCAGCATTTCCACACACCGTCCTCCTACACAAGGCCGTATGGCTCAAAGTCAAGCCTCGGGGAGAAAGAAAACCCAGCAGAGGGCCGGGAGACCCAGCACCCACGGCCCCCTGGGAGGCCAGGTCAACCCCGCCGCGGGAGGCCAGGTCAACCCGGCGGCACCGAGCAGCCGGCGCCCCCCGACCCGTCCGGGAGCCCCATCGCGGGGGACCCGCGAATCCGCAACCGGCCCCCCGTCCCCGTCCCGCCGCCCGACCTGGGATGGCCAGGTTGGAGAGCGGGCAGGTGCGCAGCGCCGCCGGCAGCGAGCCCATCCAGTCCGCGTTGCTCTCCGCCATGGCTCCCGGCGCGGCCGCCCGGCGCCTCCGCCGCCGCCGGGCGCCCTCCTTGCCGGCCGCCGGGCTCATCTCCGGCCGCTGCCGCCCCGAAGCGCCGCCCGGCAGCCCCCGGCCCGGCCGGGCCTCAGCGGCGAGGGGCGGCCGGGGACGGGGCGCGGAGCGGCCGCCGGACCCCGTATGTAACAGGTGCGGCCCGGC